>JAMZRA010000005.1:14908305-14991297 GCA_024499935.1 Tyrophagus putrescentiae
TATAGTTTTAGTTCTGAAAATCAATTTATCTCTTCTGTTAATTAAGATTGTAAAATGCAACAATTATTAAATTTTTAATTTACTCAGCAGTCGTGCAGTTCAAACAGTGCAATTGACTGGCAGTGTACAAAACGGGCAACAGTTTGTTTTGCGAATCTGCCTAACTGACAGCATTTAGGCTGCAAATACGTATTCTGTTTATGAGCACTAAACTTCAGACAATCACAACAGCGCTTGCCAGCAATAGGAAACACTTTTCTTTTTGTTCTCCTGCTGATCACTTAAAAAAGTACCTGTAAGTGGAATTTTGTTTTACAAACGATTGTTTACGTTGTTTCTATTCACCTGTTGTAAAGTCTCAAAACATTTATTTAAAAAAGCACTCACATCTACTGTCAAGTGTGTGTTTGGCCAGTGTCACCAATTTTACCTAATTATAATTGTCATTCCAAAATAGATCGTGAACGAGTTAGTCACCAAATTGTGTCACCTAACATGTATTCACTACCAGAAGAGAAAAGTAAACTTGAAAAAGTCGTTCTACCAGCTGTGGCACTTGCTAATGAAACCGAGGCATCAGGTGAGTGTGATCCAAACACATTGAACCCCCATAACAACACAACTTAGTCAACACTAATGTGATTTTACCTTTTGACATTATAGCTGTTTCTTGCTCTACTGGTATTGAATATGCGCCTAAATGCAGGGGCATCTTTACCATGAGCGAAGTCAACTGGCAACATGTCCTCGGCCAGCTGTCCTTTGAGTCTCGCCTTTGCCTTCAGCACAACATCTCGGCGGCCTTTCCCTCCCTTTCCAGCGACAGTCGACCAATTAAGGCAGTTTGGGACAGTTTCAAGTCGGAAAAGGGCCTGTACCTGTTGATGAACGAGAACCATGAGCTAGGGTACCAGAGCTCGCTGCAGTACGGACAGTACGGACAGTATGCCATGAAGGAGGACCAAACTACGCTGCCCCTGCTGCCGCCCTCCATTACCTGCAATGAACACCTGCCGCAGGCCAGTGAATCAAACAAGCTGATCTCCTACTCGACCTGTCTTCAGCTGAACATTTCAGCCAGCGTACTGGCCAGTTATTTTCCCCAGTTGACCACGCTGAAGGTGGTCACAGAGTTTGCCGATGGCGTTCCGCGGGACGTTCCCACTGAGTTGGCCGAAACCACTCAACTGGACTTTCTCACTGAGTTTATGCTGGCACTTGGCTCGGGTTTTCCTTCCTCTGCAGCTGGCCAATTTCCGCCGCTGACCACACTTCAGGTGCTCATCTTTGCCGATAGCAACCACATTGAAAAGTTTGAAAATGTGGACTTGGCGAACTACCATCTGCCTCTGCGTTTGTCGCAGGCCACCGTGAACGCCTTTCAGCGTCTGCTGACTCAGGTGTTTTGCAGTGAGCGGCTTCTCTTTCCTCACCTGCGCTCGCTGGTGCTCCATTTCGGTCAGCTCTTTTTCTACTCCTACTACAAAGGAGTCCGCTTTATCTTTAGCCCCCTCTTCAACGAATTACTTCTGGTCGACCCGTTCAGGCTGCGCCTGCCTCTTCTCTCCACCACCGCCACCCTTCAGGAGGTCTACCTGAGCGTGCCACTGCAGGTAGTCCGTGCCAACCTGTCCGCACTTCACTCCAATGGCGCCCTGCAGCGGTGGGGCGTCATTGCCAGTAGGTCATTCTACGTGGAGACGGTCTTGCGGGAGATGGTGACCGTCGGCAAGGAAGACGAACAGGATACTGTCCTCCCGCCGCCCCCTCCCTCGGATTTTTTTTTCGACGAAGATGAAGAGGAGGAGGAGGAAGAAGAAGAACAAGAAGAAGAACAAGAAGAAGAGGAGGAAGAGGAGGAGGAGGAGGAGGAGGAGGAGGAGGAACAAGAAGAAGAAGTAGAGGGGGAAAATGCCGTGTTACCAGCCGAAGTTGAGGCACGAGCAGTTGCTGTTGCCGGGCCGTTGACCGAGTCAGAGCAACGTCTGGCGAAGAAGCTGGCACACTGCTATGAGTACCACTGCATTAACTACCCTTGCTACTGGTCGCTCCGGGCCTTGTTACCCTATCTGATTTCGCTGACGCACCTTAATCTGCACATTGTGAAATATTACAATTTCCACCGCGCCATGGCCGATCTGCCGGCACTGACAAGCTTGGTGAGCTTAGTGGTCAAGTTGCATCTAGTATTCGAACATGCTGAGGAGGCGGCTGAGGAGGATGAAGGCGCTTTGGAAGAGGAGAGGGAGAGAGACCTTGCTCCGCTGATTAACATGTTCATCATTCGACGTCATTTGCCCTCGGTTCGGCTGCTGAACCTGACCATTGAGATTAGTGGTGAGTATCGCTCTCGATGGCCTCACCGGGTGGACCACAGCGCCCTCCTGGCACAGCTGCATCTGCCGGACTACTTTGGCGACTCGCTGCAGTACCTGAAAGTGGGCTATTCCGATGAAGATGACATTCCGTACCAGTGCCCATTGTGCGAACCGGCGCTTGCTTTGGCTAAAGACGCCGGCAACAATGACCGTCGGCTGGAGCTGCAGCAGCAGTGCACCGAGCTGATGCTGCAATCGCTGGGAGATAGACTGCTTGGTCAGCTGCTGGAACACAAGCTGGTCCTCTATAAGGCAGACAACAATTAAAAGGGGGGCATCATCACAATTCACACCTGTCAAGACAAAAATGATTTTTCGGTATCTGTTAAATTGATTGTAATTGTAATTGTTTAAAGTTTTTTTTAATTTATGTTTTTTTCGTTTTAACTTGCAAGCACTATTACTATTCACTTATTACTAAAGAAAAGCTATGTAATCAATTAAATGTCAAATGAATTAAAAAAATGAGCAGTTTTGGTAATGTTCAATCAAAAAGACTCTCCAGCAAAGGTGTCCGTTTGCCACGTTTGCGACCCTTTCGGTTGGTGAGCACCATCGTCTGCTCCGGCGGTCCCTCTTCAAAGGCGTGCACTGAGAAGTCGATCAGCGGCTCCTGCTGGTAGCGGTCATCAGCGTGGGCGATCACCTCGCCCAGCAGCGGTCGGCTTCGAGGGGAGGCGAAGAAGGGCGTCACCAGGCGGCGGACGCACTGCTCCACCTGACCGGTGTTCTGCGGCGGCAGCCGGGGCCGCCACTCGCAGCTGGTGCACCGGCCAAAGGACAGGCTGATGTAGAGCAGCTTCACCGCGGGGAAGACCACCTCAAAGCGGAGCTCCTCGAGGAAGCGGTGCTCGAAGGGCGCCCTCGGCTCGTCCGAGTGGAGGACCAGCGCCAGGCGGCCAACAGTGGGCAGCGAGGGCGGCGGACTGTTGGCAGCATCGGGGTACGCTGGCAGGCCCTCCTCGTCGTCCTCTCTTGGCAGGTTGCTGTCCAGGTAGAGGTCAAAGAGGTGCGGCAGTTTGGTGAGCTGCACGAAGATGGCGCCCATCGGGAGGTCCATGTTGAAGAGACGGACTGCGCGCAGGTTGACGAAGGCGTCGGCGAAGTGCCTGACGGTGAAAGGGCTGACCGGCTGGAAGATGACGCTGCTGAAGAGCTGAAAGTGGGCGGCCACGGTGAGCAGCGGATCGGCGCCGCCTCGGTAGGGATGTAGCCGTGCGCCTGCATGTTAATGGCCATCAGCGGCGGCGGCGGCGGCGGCGGCGACTTGTCTCCGGGATTGTTGTTCACCTGTTGTCCCTGCAGCATTCGGGCCCTTAGGCTCTCCACCCACTGGTCGGCCCGTTGAGTGGGCGCCCGCTTGAAGCAAAAGTCAAAGGTGCGGAAGGTGGTGCTGGTGAAGAGGCGTGGCAGGTGGAAGGCCATCGGCATGGTGAGGCAGTTGGCGTAGTCGAAGAGGGAGAGGCGTTCCAGGCGGGGAAGGCCGTCGATGGCCGCCGCCAGCTGAATCATAATCGCGTGGAAGGGAGCGTTGGGCAGGTTGAAGACGATCTGCAGGGTGGTCAGCGAGGAGGAGTAGGCGGTCACCAGTCGAGGCAGGTGCTCAAGGTAGTCGACGTCTTCGGTGGGGTCGCTCACGACGATGGCCAGTGTTTTCAGACGGGGAAAAGTGCCCTCAGAGAGGAAGGTGATCAGCGGCTCGCTCAGGTACTCGGCGGTGAGCGAGTGAAAGTCGCTGAAAGCATTGACCTGCAATCGAGCGTTTGCGTGTTTAGACTTCACCTTGCGGGCAATCTCCGACCACTGGTGCTCACGCCCGAGCTGAAGGGTAAGGGTTTTGGTGTTCTGGCAGTCGCGCTCCACGGCAGCTGTCCACTGGCTGTTCACCTGACGTAGAGAGAAAAGTCGCTGCTCAAGTGGAACTTGCTCCAGCAGGCGGAGAAGACAGTCAAAGTTTAGATCGACCAGTTTTGTTTTGTTGTTGTTGCTGTTGTTGCTGTTGCTCAGTGACTCAGGATTTTTGAGGTCGTAGAAGTGCTGGTAGAGTTTGTACGCCGAGCCAATGCCAATGTAGGCAGAGGTGCTGAGCAGAGAGGAGAGCTGGGAGAACATGGTCGGGAAGGAGAAAAGTGATGATGGTGGTGGTAATGCTGAGATGAAAAAAGCAAACAGTTCACAAGTCTAAACTGAGCAAAACAAAAGTGTTTTGAGTGGTGCGTCTTCTTCAAGAAAGAGAGAGTCAGTCAAAACAGTGGCCATGTGTCTCTCAAGTGGGCCTTTTTATATGGGCTAGAGTGTGCAGAAAGTGAGCAGAGCTTTTTCCCAGGAGTCCTCAACACGTTTTTTTGTCTCCTGGGCAAACTTGTTTTTATGTTAGCAAGATTTTTTTTAAACCTGCTTATAATTTTACTCGTTTGTCCGGTGTCCGTTGTCCGGTGTGTAAAACCATTAAATACTTCCCATTATCCGATTTTGCCTAAGTTTGGCACAAAAATCACATTAATTCCAACAAAAACTCAGGTAAAAAAATTAGAGTTGTACGACCAACGGGGCCCGAGATCCAAGAACCCAAAAATAATGCACGGTCAACAGTGTGGAAAAAGAAGCAGCCTGCCGTTGCTAGCTAATGCAGACTGTTTGCGATCCCTTGGGAGCGCTATCATTCCCTTCACTAGGATGAATAAAGTTTTTCCTTTTGTTTGCAGCTAATCTGTTTGCTCAGCAGAGTGACTGCACATGCATTCTGCAGCAGTGCACTGCTCAAATTCGCGAGGTTTGATGTGACTTGACCACTGTTAACTACCGTCGACGAGGGTCCTGCGAGCAAAACGAGCAGGGCCCAAAGAGATGATGGTGTTTAGTGCTGGTGATGACCGAACTCGAAGTGGCGGCGACAAAGTCCGTTCTCGTCGACAGCTCCGCAAACAGGAGCGCACTTTGCCCGTTCTGCACGCCTTTGTTCAACAAAACGCTGTTCTAAAGGCATTCGGAACAAAGTACCTGCCCAAAGAAGAATGATGAGCAGGGTATTTGAACACAGTGTCAAACACATCTTTGGCATTCACAACAACACAATCACACAAACACTCATTTGTGTCAACTTTGCTTTTGAATAATTTTCTCCTCTGATTTATTGTTTCTTTTTTTTCTGCTACCTCAGTTTGACTTTGCAAATGGTCACTAATTTAACAATGACAACAAATTGTGCATTTATTTTGGATGACGTTGTCCAACTGCTTCAATGTGCAAATGCTGCGAATTCACAGTGATCACTGCTGTCGTATTAAACTGCTGTTTCCAAGCGCAATGGAACCTGTATAATTGTGTAAAAACATCGTTAAAAACTATTGACAACAAAAATAAAACTAAAAAATGCCAGTTTAAATGGAATTTCCGTTGAAGTTAATAAAGGGGGAGAGCTCACGTTTGATGTTAGATAGTAAAACAGAAAGTTCTACTGGCTGGACCACCACCACGACCAAAAGTAGTGAATCATTCTGGCATCGTCGCCATCAACTGCTCCACCGATCCAAGGCTCTTTTCACCGAGATAGGAAATCTTTAACAGAACGGGAATATCAACGCAAAGAGCCCTTATCACTGGCTTCAAACACTCTGTTTTCACTTAGGTTCTGACTGTTATGGCTGGTTCCGCAGCCTTGGCAGGCGAAACGACCCAGGTAAAAGGCTTCCAGTTGAGGTATTGACCTGGGCAGATCCAGCCATTGAATTCGCTCGTGCCAGTGAAGCTTAAGATCGGCCAAGTTAAAGGCTCAAAGTGAAAGCAGTGGGTTCAAGTGCAAAGAAGAGAACTCCGACTTTTGATTTTCCTGCGTAAACTCCATTTTTAAACAAAGGTGAAAAAGGTGTTTCAGCTGAGCTAGAGCCGCAAAGAGAGCCACACAGAAAACCTTGGCCTGCAGAAAACAGTGTAAACTGATGGTGGTCAGGCTGGGAAAGAAGTTGCTCAGGTCGGCAAAGTTTGGAACGTACTTGGTGGTCAGAAAAAAGTGGCTCAAGCGGGTGACGGTTTGACGAGCGGGCAAACTCAGCTCCATCAGTTGTGGAATCTTATTTAGCATGACAGAGGAGCCCTGGCTGATGATGCATCGTTCCAGGTTCAGCTTGAGACTTTCTGGTGGTCGTTGCTGACGGTTTTCAGACAGTGTGACAATGACAGCTTGCTCAAATGCTTTCAGAAAAGGAACCAAATGAAGGCACATTCGATTGTAGTCAAGGGCGAGGTGCAGTTCGGTGAGTTGATTCAAAAATGAAAAGCCCAACCTCTTCGCTGGGCAGCTCGTCGGCAAAAGAGAGACACCGGAGAGAGGGCATGTGGTTGATCACCTTGAACAACTCCTGCCAAAAGTGGCTTTGCCTGAAGAACCGACTGACGATGGTCAGTTTTGGCAGTCTCATTCGCCAGGAGCTGTCCTTCTCTTCGAGCATCCTAATCAAGTGCTCTAGACTGTACGAGGGTGGGCTAAATAGAATGTCAGCTCAGTGATTGATCCGTTAAAGGAGACAGTCTGTTTGATGCGTTTCGAGATGCTCTTCAGATCGCCCTTATCATCAAAGTTGAGGCAGTTCCATTTGGTGAGGCGATGTAGAGGAAACTCTGGCTCCTCTTTTCCGGCCACGCTGTCGGTCACTTTGGTCAACAGTTGCTGTCACTGGCCACTGAGTACCAGTTGAGGACGCCCTCGAGGTTGGCCAGTCTGTTGAGGTATTTGTTGCCGAGGGCGATGGTCAGAGAGCGGACGGTTTTGGAGTAGGTCTCGCGAACTCGGTGGTACCAGCGAGGACACACGGTCTGGGCGCTGATTCGATCATCGACGTCCATCTGACTGAAGATGGCGAGGAGACATATGTTTGTGAGTTCAGGCGGAGGGTGATTTTGTTGTTGTTGTTGTTGTGATTGAAGCTTGGACTGGCCAGACATTGCTGCAAAAAGGAAGGTAAACGGATTAGATAGTGATTGCAAACTTGTGGTACAGTAGTTGAATGTTACTGATGATGATAAATAAGAATGTAAATGTATGATCAAGGCTGAAACTTAATAACAACACAAGTGCACGGATAAGGGTTTCTGAAAGTTTTGCCCACTCAGTCCGCTCTCTGGCCAAACACACAGCAGCAGCAGCAGCGGGAAAATATTTTAGAGCGAGTCGATCAGAGCGCCATCTTTTGCCCACAAACCAAAGGAAAAACCAGTGGCTAATGACCAGGCAAGCCAGTCAATTGCTTTTACTTGTCCTTTCAATAACTTTGATACCAGTTACTAAATTCATTATTCAAAACAAAAGAAATTCAATCGCATACACTACATCAAAGATTACAAAGCTCACGATCTGTCTTTTTTCAGTCAAACAAATTATTCGGCATCATCTAACAGGCAAGCAACTGGTAGCTTTTATTCTAATTCATAAAAAGAGTACGTACAGTGTGACGGGATCAACGAGTGCTGCTAACACGAGGTTTGTTTTTATTTTTTAGCCAAGTCATCCTTTGTCGGGGCATCAATTTAATCCGGTAAATGAACCTCCATTTATTTCGTGTTATCTTTGTTTTATTCACCAGTTTTCTACTTTCTTTTGCTTCACAGGTAAATACCGTTTACTACCCGCTTGAATTGGGAAGATGTCAACACCAAGAGGCGTCCTCGTCTCTCCCAATGACGACGGCGGTGACGGCTGCGGCAGTAGTGGCAAGCCCGATGATGATCCGTTGATCTCGGAAAAAGTCGCCATTCTTAGCTTTGGCTCCGAGCATTCAACTAAGCTCATTGAACGAAAAGTGCGGGAGCTCAACATTGAGGCAAAAGTTTTTCATCCGATGTACACAATTGCTGAAGAACTATACTATGGGAAGTACAAGTAAGTGGCTGATGCCTGCTTTGCTAATTGAACATCTCATCTAACTATCCACTTTATTTATTTCAGAGCTATCATCGTTTCTGGTGACCAAGGCTCTTTGCAAGGCTCGGAGTTTGTTTCACCGTACGACGAGCTGATCTTTGCGACTAAAATTCCCATCTTGGGCGTCTGCTGTGGATTCCAGTTGATGAACAAGGTTTTTGGCGGCTCGGCAGAGAAACGCAAAGAGGAAGGCAAAAACGCGACTCAGCTTACTATTACTGTAGACAACCAGAATCCTCTTTTTAGGTAAACCACTGCTTGACACTCCCTACGGAAATTTCCCACTTGATACTAATCAATTTCATCTTTTCACACTTCAGCAATTTAGATTCCCAGCAGGAAGTGCTATTGCCTCACGGCGATTTAATCTCAACGGTAGCCAACGGTTTTGAGGTGGTAGGAAAGTCAGAAAACGTCATCGTTGGTAAGCCTTTTTGTTTCCGTCTTTTCCTCAGTAGCTCATCATTTATTGTTGTTTTGGCAGCCATTGCAAATGTGGAGAAGAAACTGTACGGTGTTCAGTTTCACCCTGAAGATGACCGTTCCAAAAACGGCAAAGAGATGTTGAAGAACTTTCTATTCAACGTAGCCGACCTCTCGGGCAACTTTACTCTGAAGTACAGAGTAGACAAAAGCATTGAGCGCATTCGCCAGTTGGTGGGCACAAGCAAGGTTTTTGTAAGTTAGGTGTTATTTTAACTCTTTGTTTACTAATGGTCACAAAATGCGTGTTAGGTCTGGTCCAACAGTGGCGTCGACTCGCTGGTCAGTGCCACTCTCCTGCAGAAGGCACTGAAAGCGACCAGTGATTGCCCTCTTCATCGACAATGGCCTCATGCGCAAGAATGAGCGTGCTCAGGTGGAGGACTCACTGAAGAACGTCGGTCTCACCATGAAAAGTATGTCAATGTAGTGTACCGTTTAGCAAATTCCAAACTGACCTTTCTTACCTCATTTCTGTAGCCATCAAGTCCTGGCTGCAGTTCTGCAACGCCAAGACAACAATTTCCCTCTCAAAAACGGAACCAAACAAGAAATGCTCACAAAGATGCTCTGCCAGACGACGGCTCCGGAGAGAAGCGCCACATCATCGGCGACACCTTTGTCCGCATCCTCACGACATCCTCAACGACCACTTGAAGTTAAGCCCAGAACAGAAGGTTTCTTCAGTCAGGGAACTGCTTTCAAAGTACTGAACATGGGTGAACCTCCCGCTAAATCGGCGGAGAGCACTGCAAACGAGGACGCCATAAAGACGTACCCGCAGCTTGAGACTAAACTGGCGAAGAGCCTGCAGGGCAACAATGGCCTTTCCATCGTCGAGCCGCTGAAGGACTTCTACGAAGATGAGGTGCGCGTGCTGGGTCGTCACCTTGATGTGCCGTCTCATCAGTTCTTGGATCGTCACTCCGTTCCCGTATACGGCCTGGCGATGCGCATCATCTGCGCTAAAAAACCGTACAAAGAGGAGGACTTTTTTGCGACCACCGCCATGCTCAAACTGATTGTCAACTACACGGCTTTGCAGAAGCAGGTAAGTTGGGGATTGGGCACTTTAGCAAGTGGTTTTGTTTTAG
This sequence comes from Tyrophagus putrescentiae, assembly GCA_024499935.1. Lineage (NCBI taxonomy): Eukaryota > Metazoa > Arthropoda > Arachnida > Sarcoptiformes > Acaridae > Tyrophagus > Tyrophagus putrescentiae. The sequence continues at coordinate 14,918,178 of JAMZRA010000005.1, forward strand.
GTTTTGTTGACATTCCATTTTTTTCCTACTGCAGAAACACTCGATGGTGCCTAAGATTTTGAGCGTTTGCAACGCCGAAGACATTGCCTTTCTGGAGACTTTCTCCACCACTTACAAATTCACTTCGATACTTCTGCCTATCAAGAGCGTCCAGGGCAACGGCAACTCCTATGGCTACGTCGTCGGCCTTTCAGAGGACGTTGAAGCCGAGGATCAGTCAGAAGAGATCATTACGGCCAAGTTTAAGGCTCTCGCTCGTATGGCCAATCTGATCACCCGCATCTGCCCCAATGTGAGTCGCGTCTGCTACATCTTCGGCAGTTCGGTGAAGTGCCCAGTGGAGGACATCACCCCCACCACACTGACACCCAGGGTGATCGAGCTGCTGCGAGAAATTGACAACATTGCCACTGAGGAGCTGAAAAAGGCCGGCCACCAGTCAGTGCTCTCGGCGATGCCCATCATTCTCATTCCGATTCACTTTGACCGAGAGGTGGTCACCACCTACAATTACCCGTCCTGCCGACACTCGGTGGTCATCAGCACCTTCATCACCACCGACGACTTTGCCACCGGTGTGCCGGCCATTCCCAACCAGCAGATTGCTTATAAGGTAGAAAACAGAGAAGTGGTTTACTGTCGCTAAAGTAATTCTAACATTTTTTTTGTTTGTTTACAGTTTTTCAAGGAGACGGCTGAAAAGATTTCCCAGTTTTGGGGCATCTCTCGAGTCCTACTCGACCTTACCTCCAAGCAGTCCGGCACCGCTGAATGGGAGTAAATGCAACTGAGTGAGATTGTTTGTCATTTTCACTATCAGTTTTTGATTTTTATTTCTTTTTTTATTCAACATACTTTTTCTGTCCCGGTTAAACTTTTTGCTATGCGTACGGTGATAAACCAGTCATAAACTGGTTAAACTTTTATTTCTTTGCCGTTGTTTTCACATTGTTTTATTTGTAATCACATACACTGTTTCAAAATTAAAAATTAAATTTTTTAAATGCGCCAGCAGTGCTTTATCAATAATCAAAGTTAAATTTTATTTTAAAAACACTAAAATTAAACAATGTGTACAAACAAGTTGAGTAAACAATACAAAAATAAAAGTAGAAAAAATTAACAAAACAAGGGCTCAGTCGAGCTCGCTTCGCTCACTCCTACCTTAACTGTGCACCGCTAACATTTCTTAAAAGTTTGGCCAGCGGCTCACCCTGACGACACTTGGGCACTGTGAACGCCCACCGACTCGGGTCTCGCGAGCGGAGCGAGCACGTTAGACGTTCACAGTGCCCAAGTGTCGTCGACCTCGCCGCTTTAGGCTGTGCACTGCTACTTTTTTACAGAGTTGTGCTCTCACTTATTTTTTTCTAAATCTAAAATCTTGGTTAAATTGAATTAGTTAAGCAACGGCTCACCCTGGCGTCACTTGGCTCATCAAAAACGCCCGCCGACTCGGACCTCGCGAGCGGAGCGAGCCGAGGCCGAGTGGAAGTACGACCTGAACGCCTCCTACAACCACGAGCTGCAGTCGTACACGGCACATCGCTCGGAGAACGTTCGCCTGCACGGCGGCCACCTGATCATTCAGGCACGGCCGCAGAAGGACGACGGCTACGACTTCACCTCGGGCCGGCTAATCTCCAAACGAGCCTGGGCGTACGGAAAGTTTGAGGCAAGGGCTAAACTGCCCCGCGGGAAGCAGCTCTGGCCAGCCATTTGGATGCTGCCGCAAAAAAGTACCTACGGAAACTACGCCGCCGACGGTGAGATCGACATAATGGAATACCGGAGCGACCGGGTGCACGAGATCAGCGGCACACTGCACTACGGCGCCGCCTTTCCCAATCAGACGATGAACAGCACGGCGACCTTCACTTTCCAGTCGACTTTAGCGCCGGCTTTCACCTGTGGACACTGGAATGGACGAGGCGGGAGATTCGCTGGCTGCTCGACGGAAAGCAGTTTCACCACGTCAACATTGACCGCAGCATGTGGTCGGGAAAGGGCAAGAATCCGTACACTGCAAACGGCCAGCCTTTTGACCAGCCTTTCTACTGGGTGCTCAACGTGGCAGTCGGCGGGGACTTCTTCGAGGATCAGCCCAAGGTGACCATGGAAGAGGCCAGACACTGGCCACAGCCAACGATGAAGATTGAACCACGATTTTCGTTCACAATGACTCAATCATTGTCGCAGACGAGGTCGACTTGCACAAACCGAGACAGCAAAACGCATGCCCTCGTACCCAATAGCGTATCTGCCACACAACCACCACCAAGTATCCGCAATCGCGCGGCAACACAGCTGCTAGAAACCAACAACGGACGCGGACCAGACAACAACACAGCTGACCCGTATCAGTAGAACTTGTCACGGCAAGCACACCGCACGACAGAGAAATCAGCAAGCAGGGACGGCGGACTGCACGTCACCAGCGTGCGACGCCATCAGAGAAGCTGTGTCCACTGGTGGCAAAGAACGTCAAACAGACGTACGCAAAGTACGTCACCTCCTCGCCGAGCCTTCGCTCGTCAGCCGCCGTGCCGCCGGAGACCATCGAGAAGCGGCGACGCCTGCTGCGGTCGGCCAGCTGCAAGAAGATCAAACTGGACCTGACGCGCCTGGACAGTCGGCCGCACGGGCAGCTGCAGCCTAGGAAGATCTTCAAGCCGAACATCATCTGCGCCCCTTGCGGCAAGACCATCGGCTTCTGCAGGAAGGCGCTCCTTTGCGCCGACTGCCACTCGGTGTGCCATCCGTCCTGCGCCAGCCAGCTCACCCTGCCCTGCATTCCGCACTACACCCACGGGCAAGCGCGGTCATGCGGGCGGAGTCCACCGCAAGATTGTGGTCAGCGACTTCATCGACCAGAGCGTCCGCCCCTTTGTGCCCGCCATTCGGGTGCACCTCTGCACGGAGATTGAACGGCTCGGCCTGGGCGGGGAGGGCCTCTGCCGCAAGTGCGGCTCCGATCGGGAGATTCGCCAGCTGATGGCCAAGTTTTTCACCTCAAAGACGGGCCGCCAACCGCTCCCAAGAGACACACCTCTGCTGTGAAGAACTTTCTCGCCTGAGGAGCCGTGTGCCGAGTCATGGCACGCGTCGTGCGCGAGGCGCGCTGTCATCTAGGTTACTAGTTACATTTCTCGCGATGACGCCGCAGGAGCGGAGTGGAAAGGCCTGACGTGCCCGGACGAACGAAGCTGCTAGCCCATCCACGTGGGCCAGGACACATCTGTCGCAAATTGTTCATCGAGTTGCAGATTCAGGGCAAGGTGGGCAGCAGCTCGTCGTCGAGCACCTCCACCAGCTCCAGCGGCGTCCTCGCCGAGAATGTGAAGCAGAACCTGACGATGCAGGCGCTGCTCTCGCTGCCCACCGCCTACTGGGAAGAGCTCCTTCAGAGAGCGGACGTTTTCAAAAGTAGGTGGCCTTGCGGCGGAGTCCACCGCAAGATTGTGGTGAGCGACTTCATGTCCAGGTGGCGGGTGCTGGGCGGGCCGGTCTTTGAGGTGAGTCCTCTGGCACGACTTTGTCCGTGCGTCTGGTATGTGTGCTTTTGGCGGTGGTTCATTTTATGGTATACTTATTATATTGAATTTGTCTTTCAACAGATCTCACCGTCCACAGCCAGGAAAAGTCGAACGAGCTGCTGAAGCGCTCCATTGACCTGCTGCCGGAGCCGAACCGCGACTCGCTCGCCTACCTCATTCTCCACCTGCACAAGGTGACCGACGCCTGTCTGGAGACGAAGATGACCATCACCTCGCTGTCGAAGATTTTCGGGCCAACGGTGGTGGGCAGAGCTCGTCGTCGCACCTCCACCAGTCTCCAGCGGCGCTCCTCGCCGAGAATGTGAAGCAGACTGCGATGAGGCGCTGCTCTCGCTGCCACCGGCCAATGGAAAGCTCTTCAGAGCGGACGTTTCAAAAGTAGGTGGCCTTGCGGCGGAGTCCACCGCAAGATTGTGGTGAGGCGACTTCATGTCCAGGTGGCGGTGCTGGGCGGGCCGGTCTTTGAGGTGTGAAACTTGGCCTTCAGCTGGCGAATCTGCCGATGGGAGCCGCACTTGCGGTAGAGGCCCTCCTCGCCCAAGCCGCGCCGTTCAATCTCCGTGCAGAGGTGCACCAGAATGGCGGGCACAAGGGGCGGACGCTCTGGTCGATGAAGTCGCTGACCACAATCTTGCGGTGGATCGCGGGCCGCGATGCCGCGCGCCTTGACCGCCTTCGGGGTGTAGTGCGGAATGCAGGGCAGGGTGAGCTGGCTGGCGCAGGACGGATGGCACACCGAGTGGCAGTCGGCGCAAAGGAGCGCCTTCCTGCAGAAGCCGATGGTCTTGCCGCAAGGGGCGCAGATGATGTTCGGCTTGAAGATCTTCTAGGCTGCAGCTGCCCGTGCGGCCGACTGTCCAGGGCGGTCAGGTCCAGTTTGATCTTCTTGCAGCTGGCCGACCGCAGCAGGCGTCGCCGCTTCTCGATGGTCTCCGTCTCCGGCGGCACGGCGGCTGACGAGCGAAGGCTCGGCGAGGAGGTGACGTACTTCGCGTACGTCTTGTTTGACGGTGTCTTTGCCCAAGTGACACAGTTCTCTGAATGGCGGTCATCGCTGTGGGTGCTGCTGCTGTCCGCCGTCCCGCTGCTTTGCTGATTTCTACTGTCAGCGCTGCTGTTGCTCGTCGGACTGATTTCAGACGGATACGGGCGACGGATGTTGTTGTTGGCTCGGTTGTTGTTGTTAGCGTTGTTGTCGCCATTGCCGTCTTTGGTGTTGTGGTTGTGGCAGATGACGCTAATCTGGCGATCAAGGGAAGCGTTGATGCTGTCCTCGGTCTTGTCAAAGTTCAGACCGTCGTCATCGAAGTGATTCGAGTCATTGTGAAACGAAAAATCGTGGTTCAGATCTTCCATCGTTGGCTGTGGCCAGTGTCTGGCCTCTTCCATGGTCACCTTGGGCTGATCCTCGAAGAAGTCCCCGCCGACTGCCACGTTGAGCACCCAGTAGAAGGGCTGGTCAAAGGGCTGGCCGTTTGCAGTGTACGGATTCTTGCCCTTTCCCGACCACATGCTGCGGTCAATGTTGACGTGGTGAAACTGCTTTCCGTCGAGCAGCCAGCGAATCTCCCGCCTCGTCCATTCCAGCGTCCACAGGTGAAAGCCGGCGCTAAAGTCGACTGGAAAGTGAAGGTCGCCGCTGCTGTTCATCGTCTGATTGGGAAAGGCGGCGCCGTAGTGCAGTGTGCCGCTGATCTCGTGCGTAGGGCAATAGCCTTGGTTTTATCTCTGCCGGTGGCCAAACCGAGCATGCATGTCGTCAGCACTTACTGAGTTCGAGCACAATGCTACTTCACCACGTTTGGAGTGCTGGTAGAGATCGTTGATCTTAGGGACTGTCAGGACTGGTGTACCATCCCTTAAGACCAGCGCTTCATCTCGTTTGAAGACTACGGTGTGTCCATCATCAGTCAATTTGCCCACAAAAATAAGGTTAGTGTCGAAAAAAGGCGTCGACTTAGCGCGAGCGAGCTGCAGGGGTTTGATGCTGTTTTACAACACAGCGGTGCCTTCACCCATTGAAGTGCATTGTTCTCCGTTGGCCACAACCAAAGATTCCTTAGTAGGGCGAAAGGTTTCAAAGCGTTCAGGTGCACGCAAATGATGAGCAGTAGTTCCCAAATCTAGAATAAATTTGTCAGCAGACCGTGTAGACAAAACTGAGTACGATGAAGAAGTGCTATTTAATTTATGAGGAAAGTTAGCGAATGCTTCATTCTGGTGACCTCCTTGAACGCGAAAACTATCCTTCTTCAGGCAATCTCAAATGATGTGGTCGGTGGCGTTGCAGCGGAAGCATCGGCGCACAGCTGGGGTATAGTTTTGGACATGTCCACCCCGACCTCGGTGAGGAAGGCGTCCTTGGTTGCGAGTAAACAAGGCAGCCGTGGAAAACGTGACTGCAATGTTATCTTCATGCCACTTGCTGCAGGTTCTTTTAAACAAGTCAGTTTCTTTGACCAGGAGTTCGCACGCCCGAAGTTGCTGAGCGAGTTGTCCAAATTTGTTGCCGGAGTTGTCATGATCCAGTGGCAAGGTGTCAGCAAGGATGTCAAGTTGAGCCTGCTCGTCCGACTCACGTCCGAGTTCTCCTAACAGATGACACTTGCCCATGAAATAGTTCAGGTGCTTGGTGTCTGTATCTAAATCAAAGGCCATGATGCGCTTGGTCTTCAGGTCTGCAATTATAACCTTGGCCATGATATCCTGGTTTTTAATCATCACCTTGTCCAGTGCATTGAGTGCCTCAAAGGTCGACTTTTGTCTTAACAGAGGAGCAGACAGGTGGTTCAGTACATTTCGACGAAATTTGGCCATCGCCAGTCGGTTAGCACGACTGTCTTCGGGTAGTTGACGATCGATGGCTTCACTGATGCCTTCACTTTCTAGAGCCAGGCGGAACGCATCTTTCCACTTGTAGTACTCGCGCTCATGTAGGATTGGCACCTGCACCTGAGGCACAAAACGATGATTCGGTCCAGCTGAAGACGCCGACTTGGTTGTGAGTGCAATGAGAGTGAGGGCGAGCAGGATGGCGATGATAAGTCCGAAGATGAGCACCGGAGAGGCAATGTCGGTGCTGTTCAGCAAACCAGTAGCAGCCACTGAGAGTCCGTCCGGAGCGTACGTGCTGATAACGTGTTCTAGATGGCTGCAAATGTGCTTCCACAGGAGGTGCAATGGGTAGCCTATTAACTGTAGGACTAGGTAAGCGAGAAGGGTGCATCCAGCGAGGCGATTTGAGTTGCGGGCGCGTCCGATTACGAGTAGCACGTAATGGCCGACGGCAGAAGCTGGGAACGCCAGAAGTCCGGCGATGAGGAGGGAGCACAGGGCAAGTGCAGGTGGATCCCAAAGGGCCCAGATGATGTTCATAATGAATTAAATTAGGTCTATTGGGGAATAGAAAAAGTACAAAGTAAGGACTAAAAAATAGTAAGGATAGTTAAAGCCGGGCAGTGGATGAAGAGAGTGACGTGACTGAATCGCACAGTACACTGTGTTGTCATTTTGCGCGCGTGTCGCTATTTATGTTCCGCCAAGCAGTTTGCTTGGACCCTTCACAGATAACGACTGTGTTATCAAATCTTTCACACTAACAGTTTTAAAACAATAAAAGCTTACAATTGTTGTGCCTAAAAGTAATTAACGCAGTCAATCACGTCCTGGAAACAATTCAAAAAACTGCATTAGCAGCATCTGCTGCGGTTGCAAAACACAAAACATTAGGGACAATGAGGGCCACTAGAGCACATCAAGGAAGAATGGGGCATTTTGAAATGCAACCAGATGCAACAAACTGACTGGCAGAGTCTTATTTGTTTCAAAAAAGTTTTCCGCCGTTGTTGTTAGATGTTTTAAATGGGCCCATAAAACAAAACTAAATAGAGAATACTGCGGCTCTATTTTAGTGTTGGCAGTCTGGACATAATTGCGCTAGCTAAAAAGGAAATGAAAGGGTAAAAAATTAAAAGGAGACAATTAGAGACGCCTGTTTGCTAAAAACGACAATGATAATAACAGCTGTAAAGAATGTTTTCTGATAATCATTTGTTTTTTTAATTGCCAAGTGTGTAAATCCAAATTCTATTTCAACTATCTACTTTTGTTTTTGGCCTAAGGCAAAAAGAAAAAGTAAAGAACGCTGCTGAATGGGATTTTTTGCAAACCTCTGTCCACTCTGTTTGACCATTCATCAGCAAGTTGCGGCAGTATAATTAAAATATATCACTTGATTTTAATTACTTTTTTTGAAGCGTCCTAATGCACTATTCTGTTTGTCAGTTCCACGACAGCTTTACAGTGCAAACTTTTGCATTAGCAAACTGCCGATTTTTTCTTTTTAAGCAGGGACTGCTTGAATGCACAATTTCTGGTGGTCGCTTGTTAATTAAGGCTGAGGTGCAAACACATTATCATGCACATGTGGTACCCTACATTTTGGCACTTTTTTCAGAGAAAATGTCAATTTGCATTTTCAGTTAGACAGATTTTTCTGTTCAATTTACATTACTCCCTCTGCCTCGGTTTTTTTGCTAGGCCATTTCTAGCACAATCAAAATCATCTGTCGTCTCCTTATTCTTCGAACGATTCTTTTTCCCTTTTCCCTCTTTTTCCTCTCTTCCTCTTCCGAGCTCATTCATCAATTTATTACCCCAGCACTCCTTTCTCTTTGAGCACTTCCACTTCCATTTGGCAGTCACCACACTGTTGCCTGTGTACTGTTGAATAGCACTACTACTACCACTACCGCCACCACTACCACTGCTCTTTCTCTTCCACTGACCGTTCCATATACTCAACATGCAAGCACAAATGAGTACATCCAGCGTGATTCGCCGATTTTGCTGCTGCTGTTGTTGTCTTTGTGTTTGAGCGAGCGAACCACTGAGTTTCCATCCCCATCGAGGCTAACTGCGCATTTTGAAGTTCCCTTCACTCAACCCTCGACATCGACTCATCTCAGATCAACTGTCCGGTGTTCTTTACTCCCAGTAAAAGTACTGTCATCAGATCAAGTCTTCAGGATGGACGGCGACTCAAGCGTCAGCAGCAGCGACGAGGAGATCATTGTTTTGACCAAGTTCACCAAAGAGAAGATGAAAAAGAAGAAGAAGCATCCTTGGGGCGAGGTGTTGGAAGTGACTGTAGCGGAGGGTGTCATCACGAAACGCTTCGCTTCACTGTCACTGATCACCGATGAGCTGAAAGCTCTCGATGAGTTGGACAAACTGAAGGAAAAGAATGCTTCTGATGAAAATGGAAAAAGTGCCACCAATGACCCCTATGACAAAGACTTCGTCGACGTTGAGCCGTTGATGATGAACGAGGCGACCCTTTGGCTCACGGGTAAGCTTTGATTGACTAAAAACACCGATACATTTATTACCCCTAGCATAAATTTCTAATGAACTTTTAATCCTCTTACAGATTGCCCTGTCTTCACTAAGCTGAACACCGAAGACTCCTCTTTTGAGCTGTTTGAGTCGGGCAACAATGACACCGTCTTGCTGACGGCAATTGTCAGTGACCTGTTGCCCAGCAAATTGCGTTCAATTCAGGTTCGAGACGGCTTGATGATGCAGTCCATTGCCAACTTTAGTGAAGATGAAGACGAAGAGAAGGTGATAATCTCCCCTTCACTGCTTCCCGATAAAACTCCTCACCAGTCGGCCTTTGTAAGGGTGATCCTCGGCCGTTCAGAGGCCAACAGTTCTAACAAAGACAATTCGAACCTGCTCTTCTCTTCGCCGAACTGCGCCTTTCTCTCTCGCACCTTCAACGGTCAGGTGCTGCGACAGCGACTCGCCGACAACGCCTACTTTCTCTCTACCAGCTGCATCAGTCGAGGAAGTACTGTGTCGGCCAAAAGCTCGGAGGTGGAGGTCGAGCTGCAGTTGATGATGAGCTCGACGATGAAGAAAAATGAAAATCCGATTGACCCCAGCTTTGAAACAGCTCGCATTCTGGAAGAGCCCATCATCTTCTCAACCTTCTCAGCTCAGTCAGTGGGCGCAGACGGACTTCAGCAGCAACTGCAGCACTCGAGCAGTCTCATCTCAATGGGCGTCCCTGTGGTGGAGCGTACGCTGGCTGATCTAGTCAAGGACGGGGTCCTCTTTGTGGGAGAGCCCTCCAAGGATGAACCGAGTAAGAGGCTTAAGAAATCAATAATTCTGTTAAAAACTAAACAGTTTATTTACTCACTTTCAGATCGCATCACCCTGTGCCTTGCTCCTTGGCTGTCGGTTGAAAAGGACCTTCCGTGGTTGTTGTGTGACCAAGACGACGACGGAGATGAAGAAAAAGAAGGAGTTCGAAAAATCAAGACGGACAAGCAGCCAGACTGCGATCTTGGCTGGGACCTCATTCTGAATTCAGAAAAATAGTGCATTTATTGTCAGATTTATTCTCTATATTGGTATTTCCTGAGCTTTACATATTTGATAGAAACACACAAGCAATTCTCACTTGCAATTCCACTTCAAATGCTGTTGCGTGTTCACATACGGGTCAGTTTCATTCCACTATTTTTCCTCCTTTTTTTACTTGCTTATCATTTTACCCTTTAGTAGCCATGTGATTTCATCTTTTCTTCCTCATCCTTTTTGTTACTCTCTATTCTTAGTCATATGCAATGCGTTCTGCACAACACACACGCAGGCAAGTTAGCGACATTGTTTTCCTTTATTACCAAAAAACGATTTTAAATATGTATATAGTTCTCAAAGTCAAAACACGCAATTCCGAAGCAGTCGGAGTTAGTGCCCCAAACAAGGCAAACGTAGTTTTCCGCTCAGTCGACGGCGGTAGTGCCCCAATCAAGGGCAATCGGAGAGACACTCAAACAAAGGTGGTGAGGAAATAGTTTATTGGAAGAAAAGCAAAGTCAAATAACAAAGTATAGCTCCACAAATTGACACTATTAACTACCGTTGGCCACACGGTAGCGTAGGAAGAGCTACACACTCTTTCAGCTGCAGACTGAACAGAGGAGCTTCTCCAGTGTCGATTTGTACGTTGGTGAAAGTGGTGTATGAGCTGGGCAATCTGTACGGCGTTCTCGGGTGCCTTTTATACCCAGTCGTAGGCCACTTTTGAACTGACAAAGTTACCAGCATTCGCTCATCAGAGTGGGTATGGTGCTCTTTCTAATTCGGCGGCTAGAATTGCTTCTAGAATGTTCTACTGTGCATCTCTCTAGGGTACTGTGTACTTTGGGTTGTCTGTGTGTGAGTGTGTGTGCGTGTTTGCATTAGAATGTCTGTGTTTGCTGTACGGTTGAGAGCATGTACGAAATTGGAACGGGCGCTCTCGCCGTCTGACAGCTGCCGTGGGTCCTTCCGTTGTACAGAGCTTAAGTGCTCTTTCCGCCGGCGGCCCTTTTCATTCGTGATGTTGACATTTAATCAATTTTTGGCTAGACGGGCGCTCATCATTTCCCTTCAGACAAACCTAATTCAAATAATGCGTTGGGATTGACGTCATAGGGAAGGGCAAAATTCATTAAAGTTGTTTTCCTTTCATATGTATTTGTGAAACAGTGGTGTAAATGAAATGCACATTGTGTGATTACAAAGCAATTGTATCAATAATGTTTGCTGATAAAAAGTTTGTAACAAAAGAATAAAAAGAAAATATTAAGTTTTCTAGTTTGAAAAGAGTCGCAATAATTGGTCGACTGTCAGGTTGTCATATTCACTGTTGGTCACAGGGGCCAACAAGGCGCCTCCATTCTGGCGGGTAAAAGAGTGTGAAAAGGTGTCCTCGATGGCTTCTTCAATGCTCGACTTGATGATGAACTTGTAGACGTGTGTTTGCCTGTAAAAGAAGAAGTAAACGACGATTAAAAAAAATGTGAGCAAAACAGCAATAACGACACGGAAATGGCGACATACTTTTGCTGACCCATTCGATAGACCCGTCCCACTGCCTGCTGTTCCTCGGCTCGATTCAGGCTGGAGTTGATGAAGATGACGTGGTTTGCCTCGGTCAGGTTCAGGCCATTGGCGGCAAAGGTCGTCGGCAGCAGCAACACATTGACATCGTCCGAATGCTTGAACGTCTCAATGTTTCGCGCAAAGTTGCCGCTGGAAGACGCCTGCTGGACCATCACTGATTTAATGTCACTTTCTGCCAGAGCCAAACTGACAGCGCTCAGCAGCGCTGGCCAGGTGGAGAAGAGCAGCACCTTCTCTGGTCGGCAGTCATCGGCAGAAGTTGCCTTCAGAATGCTCTTCACCGTGTGCACCACCTCGACCATCTTCGTTGACCAGCTGTCGTTTGCTGCAGAAATGGCCGGGGTAAAGAAGAAGAAAAGGATCATTGTGTGTTAGCGAATTGTATGGCTAAAAATCTATCTAAAAGTTTAGAAATTTAAGATTAAGGCAACCTGCTGCTGTTTTACCTTCAAGCAGCTGAGCGGCAACGGCGACGCTGTCCACCAGAGTGTGGCTGATGCTGTCTAGAGGAAATTGTCGCCGACACTCCGAGCAGCGAATCAGTTCTTCCGGTGCTTGTCCGAGGTCCGAGGTGTGGTGATGCCTACGCAGACCGGACAGGCACGACTCGCAGCAGAGGTGGCCACAGATCAGCACGTAGTAGCGCGTCGGTTCGTCCAGGCAGACCGGGCACATTAGTGCAGTGCTGCTGTTGCTGCTGCGTCCCACGGCTGCTGCGTCCGTCCGGTCCGTCAGCGTCTTCCAGCGGTTCCGCAGATAGCAATACCCTGGGAAACAGTTCTCGAGATGCCTCTCGCACGACTGCACATTCTCCTCCAGGGACCTGCACTCGGCCTTGATCTGATGCACAAACCGATCGGGAAAGGTCTTCCGCAGCTGTTTCTCCTGAAGCTCATTCAGCAAGAAGGTGTAGTCGTAGAGATACTGAGCGTACTCTCGATGAGCCTGGAACTCCCCCTTTGTCGCCTCCATGAGTTGCATGAAGCGCTCAATTTCCTTTGTCAGGAGTTCGCCTTCTTTGTCCAGGGGTGCTTTAAGTTGCTCTAGACAGTCTTTGTACAGCGAGGCGACTCGTCGCAGCGCCACTAGTGTGCTGCACTCGTCCCATTTAAACACGTCATCTGGTCGAGGTGTGCTCGAGTTTGGTGCCTGTGTTTTGACAAACAAAGTCATTAGTTCAAAGGATCAAAATTTTTGTTTACTTTTTTCCCATTACCGTTGCATTGTTGGCGGTGATTGTGGCGTCGTAGTCGTTGTCGGTCTCATCGTTATTGTTGTCGTTGTTGGTGGTGGTGTCATCTTGGCAACGGCATCGTTTCTGGCTAATAACTTTTTTCTCTACTTGAAAGCTAAAAAGCAGCTCATCGTACTCCGTAAGCGCCTCGTTTGCTTTACAGAGACCACACTGGGAAAACGTGGACGTTTTACCGAGGTGACACCGCCTAAAATCCTCCATTTTTATTTGTGTAGAGAGCACCTGCTCGAGCAACGGCGCAAACGAGTTGACCATGCCGTCTCGAGCCTTATTGATGCTCTCCATTGCGGTGCTAAGCTTGGTCTGAAGCGCTAACAGCAAACCGTCCGCAGTCTCCGGGTGAACGTTGAGATTGCGAATTTCCACAAACTCATCCAGCTTCACATGAGGCTCTAGAGCGGCCAGCGCCGCAATGAACCACTGACCTTTGAAGGTTTGAAAACTCTACAAAAAGAAGGCGAAAGAAATGAAACATCAAAAATGATGGAATGAATGAATGACTTTCTTTGATTGCTGATACTCTTACCGCTCTAATGGCATCACACCTCGCCACCAGCTCTAGTCGAGCCTTGTCTAACAGGTAGCCGTCGTCGTCATTGCTGGAAATGTGCAGATTGAAGAGTGCCTGGGCGCGATTTCGCATCAGTTGAACATCGCTTTCAGTTGGGTTGATGATCTTCGGGGGCCCTTTCCGTCCTGGCTGGTCCTGCTGGCTCGAGCTAGGCGGCAGCTGGAGGGCGGCAACTGGAAGTGGCTCCATGCCATTGAAGGCGCCCGGAAGTGGCTGTTGCTGCTGGTCGTTGTGAACATTGTGCTCGCCAAGGGGCGCCACAGTGATCTGGCGCTCGTTGCAGGCCGTCTCGAGAATCTGCGCCAGATTGTAGCAGACGTGGTACTGCTGCACTGTGTCAGTGTCCACCTCTTCCGCTTTGTACTTCTCTATTGACCGGAGGGCTCTCCGGTAGGTGGCGACGCAGGCGGCGGTGTCGCCTAGCCACGCCTGCCGGGCGGCCAGTTCATTGAGGTGGTCGATGGCAGTATTGTGAGTCTTCTCCACGGCGGTCTTTGCTCTATATGTCAAATTGCCGAAAACGTCGCTCAGTGAGGCGACCCAGGGAGCGTTGTGGAACTTTTTGCCACGACTACGAGGCAGCAGCAGATCGTCCACTGACCAGGCGGCTGGCAGCAGCTCTGGCGCAGTGTGGTGGCCATAGAGTGCGTGGCCGGTCGGGTGGCAGGTCGGCGCACCTCGCTGAGCACCGTACCGAGCGGCTCTCCTTCGAAACTATCTTCCAACTTCTGGGCAAAGTCCCGTGCTTGCGCGTGGTAGTAGTCGCGCTCAATCGCCGACAGCTCTAGCCGTTTTTCAATGTAAATGGGCTTCGCAATGGCCAGCTCCTCCTCGCTGATGGCGTTCTTGGGGGTGCGCCAAAAGCAGCCGCCGCAGATGGCGTCGAGCAGCGGCTCGGGCCGGCCCAAAAAGAAGTCGTCATACAGTTCCACGTCCCAGAGCGGTCGGTGGCAGTAGGGCTGCTCCTGTATAAAGGCCAGCAGGCCGAAGAGGTCGTCCACCGATCGCCGTATGGGCGTGCCGGTGATGGCCCACCGGTGGGCGGCGCTGAGGCGGTCGGCCATTTGGGCGGCCGCCGAGTAGGTGCCCTCCATCGCCGCCTGCGCCTCGTCGAAGCACAGGCGCCACCAGTGAACGTCGAGCAGCGGCGAACGAGTGGCGAGGAAATAGCTAGGTGATCTGCAATGTTGTTTCACCTCAAACGACTGTGAAAAGTTGAGCTCAGAGCAAAGGACATCGTAGGTGGTGAGGACAATGTCCTGGCTGGCGAGCTTTGCCGGCAGGACGAGTTCTGAAAAAATATAAATTAGGGTCAAAAATGTGATAATGAATGAACAACAAAAGCATCTTAACTTACTGCCACTCTTTTTGATGCCATTGTACACGACCATTTTGGCGTCTCTCAGGTGCTTTCCGATTTCCTCCGTCCACTGCTGGAGAATCAAGCGAGGACAGACGATGAGCGTGCAGGCCGAATCAATCGGTTCGACCTTTGCCCAGCATTGCCCACAACTGTAGGGAAAGTCATCATGGTCAGGCTGGTAGCCAGAGCATTTGGTGTGCTGGTAGTTGCCACACAGGAGGCACTTGATGAACTTCCCAATCTCATTCTCATTCCCATCCAAGAGGTGGTACTTTTTCTGGAGCGAGCTTTCAATTACTTGATCTAGAGATTCTTGCTCTTCCAGTCGAATGCTTTTCGCACCACATGAGCACTGCAAATAGCCTGAAACGGAGAAATTGAGCACAATATTGATAAATGATGAAGTAGTGAAACTGTAAACACCAAGAGTCCTTACCCCAAAGTGGATGATCCGTCAAAGCGAACAGATCTGTGCGATTAAAGAAGCTGAAGTTTTGAGGAGTGGGCTCCTTTTTATTATGCACAGTGAGCGCCAGCGTTTCGACGGTCTTTCCCAGGCCCATCTCATCGGCGAGAATGCCGCCCGATGAAGGTTTCAGCGACTGGCTGAACTCAGTGTACACCTGCTCGGAGATAAAGTAGCCAAAGTTTCGATTGTAGTAGAGCTTTTCCTTGCCACTAAGAAGTATGGGCAGATCGACAAACACGCTTTGGGCGTACTTTTTAGGTTCAGAAGCTTGTTTTTCTCGATAGATCATCCACTTGACCTGTAAAGGATAATAGTTATTAGAATAAATAAGGCAAAACTTGCAAAAGTTTGTTCAACACTTACTGCAGATTTCTGGAATGTACGAAGTGTGGGAATAAGCTCGGCGTTTTGAGGAAGGACGACATCATCAAAAACGGTGTTTTCCACTTGCTTCTCCCAAACTCGCGAGTAAAACTGATCCACATTTAGCATTGCAGGCTGTGTGGAAGTGCTTTCAAGTGCTTTCATTGTTGATTCAATACCGTATAGGTAGTGCATCAGCTCAGTCACAAGTGTGTTCGGCTTTTTGGGAAGGTTTTCCATGAACTCGTCATAGGTATCATAAATTATCTTCTTGGAGAGGTAAAAGTTGAGCGCCAACTGAAAGGTGTCAGGCCCATTGAGCCGAAGCTCGACATCAACAATCAACGTTTTCTTAGAATCAACGTTTTTCTGTGTTTTGATAAGCCACAAAGCAAAACTACACGACCATTTGAAATGATGATGCTGCTTTTCTGTCAATTCTGTTTCTTCATCATCAGGAGTCAACGTGTAAACCAAATGTGGAGACGCAGAAGTTCCACTGGTATTTTCGCCTTTTTGAATAAGGAAAAAACGACCGGTTGAAGAGCACAACAGAAAGTGTTTGTGGGTAAAAGCAGCAACAACTGGACAACTTTCTTTGATTTGGCTGTGAAAGGTCTTTCGTGCAATCAAGGCAAAATTAGGGGCTGATTGGTGGGGAAGCTTCAGTTCTTGTGAATTAATGAAGAAGCCCTTGATGTTACTGATAAACTCTGTTTCGATTGAAGCCCATTTTGCATCAATAGACACGCCCAGGTCTGGGATGTAGTCATCAAAAACGGCTGATCGTTGATCTAGCCGCTTCTGCCGCTTGTTGGCCATGATTCCGCGGACAAACTGGGATTTCAGAATTCTTCTGCCTAGGCGGAATGGAAAGCTTTGCGGAGATTGTCCTCAATCTAATGCTGCAGCGAGTTAAGGGAGGCGAGTTAAAGAGTGAAAATACTTAAAACAGTGTGACAAAAGACTCACCGACTCACCGGGGGCAAATGGTCAAGAGAATGGTCAAGAGAGAGAGAGAGAGAGAGAGAGAGAAGAGAGAGAGAGAGAGCAAAGGTTGCTCGGGGGCACCCCAGTGACTGACTGACTGGCCAAGTGACAACAAACTACTTGTCGTTGTAGGGTGAGTGGGTGAGTGAGTAGGCGAAAGAAGAGCTCACCACACCAACACAAAGCAAATGCAGCCTGTGCTTGTCAGTTCACTGAAGTGGCAAGAAAAATGAGCGGGCTACAGTTTTCTGCGCCTGCACAGCGACAGCAACAGGCGATTGCTGCTCTCTGCTGTGGTAACGTCAAAAATAGGCTCCATCCTTCAAAAAAAATAATGGTTAGAACTAGCTTGCTCGACTGGACTGGATTTTGTGTAACGTCTTCTGCGGATCTCCCCCAGCAAAAAGCATCGTTTGTTTTTTCCCTCTTAACGTAAACAGATTCTTTTGTGTTGTGTAGAGCAGTCGTTTTCTTAACGGTGTTGTCATATTTTGTATCCGATTCTCTCTTAAACGTTCCAAACAACCCCTTCAAAGTGAAAATCTTTCAAATCTCATTCATCCAGGTCCCGGCTAGCATTAAGTGTGTGCGTCACTGTGCTGCATAGATTGATAAGTCTACACACACACTTGCATTTATTCTTTACTAGCCCCTCTTTTTGTTTTTACCATTTTTAGCTGGTGTATTACAAAAACTCTTCTCAACAAAATCATTTTTGAGAACTCATTTTACACCAAATCACCAACGAGCTATTCACTTTGTGAACACTTTTTGAGCACTGTTTTGTTTTGCCCTATTACCTGTCAATTTTTTACAAAATATATCTTAAAAAATGGCCTCTTCAAAAAAAGCTGACACCTCTTCTGGCAGTTCATTTTCCACCAACACCACCACCACCACCTCACCCTTCAGCGCCCTCCTTACAGAGATACTTTGGAGTATTCTTTACCGATCAGTTCCCCGCCAACCCTGGCCAGCCGCCGCCTTCAAAGGCCTCGCTCACTGATCTTGTTGGCATAAGTCTGCTCGATGACCGAGCTCAGCAGATAATAGCCAACTTTGTTGCCAACCATTGGCGCGGTGTCAACTCCCCAGTCAATGGCCCTGTTGTGCCCAGCATGCTGAAGCTTTTTGAGGGCGAGCGCCAGCTGGAAGCCTACCGAAAGCTGGTGATCAATCGGCTCCAGTTCCACCACAACCGAGACGCCCGGTTCCTGCTGAACCGTGGTGAGCAGCAGCATTCCTGGCGCCACCAGGACCACCTCTGTCTGTCCGCCTTCACCGACACGCCCATCGATGTGCTGATCAGCGCACTAGTCGCCCTCTTTGATACTCTTGGGCGCAGAGGCGGCGGCCGTATCACTGTTTTAGTCGTCGGCACCTGCAGCCTCCATCATTTGAATCTCGTCGACCTGTTGAAGGCCTTTTCAACCGTCGATTCGCTGACCCTTTTTGAGCTGCCTCAATCCGAATCTGCTGATGCGGAGCTGTGGACGTATCTGGCCACCCGAGCTGGTCCTCCCCTGCGGCAGCTGCACATTTTCCACCAGAATGGCCCCCTGCCGTTGTTTGTCCATCAAATGGCGCCCCTCATCAGTCGCCTGCAGTCGTTTACTCTCAGCCAGTACTCAGTGGCGGCTGCGGCAAATGACCAGGCGCAGCTTCAGCTGCTGAACGCACTAAACGGAAACGTTTGTCGACAAATTCTGCTGAAAAACTTTGACATCGCAGCAGCCGCCTTCCCCGCAGCCGCCTATTGTGGCTCCCATTGGGAGGACCTCTGCCCCTGTTGGGAGCCTCGACGGTGGTGGGAGGAGGAGCTGGAGGAGAGGCGCCAGGAAAGGCATCGCCTCGAGGTAGTCCACTCCCAGGCAAAGTACCAGTGGCGGATCAAAGAGCGAAATTTCATGGTCCGCCAGGCGGCCTTTCGCCGGCACTGGTTGCCCCAGGCGCTTCTGATGCTGGTGGTGCAAGAGCGGCGAAAAAACCGGCTCCCGGAGCGACGCCGGGCACATCAGGAACGACTGCTCCCGCTGGCTCATTTGCCAAACCACTTTGACGACGCTGGCCCTGATGCCTTTTATCACCGTCTTGGCGGTTTGCTCCTCCAAGGAGATCGCTGGTTTAATCTGCTCTACAGCTCGCAGAACGTCAGTAACGCCTTTTGGGGCGCCGGTCGGCCGCCCTTTGTGCCGGTGCCGGGCGGCTACTGCAGCGAGGGTGAGTGGATGGCCGCAGAGGGTCGTGTTTTCTGGTTTCCCCGGATGCCGCTAATGGTCGATTTGACCTTTCTCGGTCTCAGCGAGAACATTGAGCCGGAAGACGCCGTCATAGTAGGTCCTCTGGCGGTGGCGGTGAATAAAAATAGTCAGGAAGACGTCACCCTCTCTAGCGTTGACTCTCTGAAGTCTTTGAAAACTTTAGTTGAAGTTCCGCATAAAGACCAGGACGAAGACTACAAAGACGACATTGAGAATGAGAGTCCCTTCACCCTGACCACCGTTCAGATAATCACCGTCACTGTGTGGCTAAAGAAGATGGCCATTCTGGTTGGCTTTGGTGCTGCGCCCACCGTCGTGCCGTACATCTCGAAGCGCGACATTCTCACCCTTCTCTATCCCCTTTAACCGTCTCAGGTACTTCGCACTGTCACTGACCAGCACCGGAGGCTCTAACAGCTAGTTCACCTCTGGCAAGCACTCATTCGCAAACTGGATCAGATGGTGGCACAATGGGTTGAAAGAAGAAAGAAAAAGAGGAGCAAAACAACAATGAAGAAAGAGTGCTGATAAAACCAGTGGTGATAAAAAAGAAGAAAAAGTAGAAGAAAATGAGGTTTCAATTACCAAAAGCGAACTGTTCAGCCTTTTCATCGAACTGTACCACCGCCTTTTCACTGGACAGTGGCAGCTACCGTTGCCTTTCTACTACCATTCACCGAATGCCACCGAAGTAGATCCACTGAAACCGTGGATTATCATTTGGACGCTGATTCCCAACTCATTTGAGCTCGACAACGACAATGATGATAGCCTAAGTGCCAAATCCCGTTTTTTAAACACTCCAGACTATTTGACCACTGTTAAAGGTAAGAGAAAATAAAAGTTTTATTGTAATTGCTTAAAGTCTCTTTTTAACTCACGTTTCTTCTGATTTTTTAGAAATCAACAATTTCGTTAAACGTCTTAGTTTTGATTGTTCCTTTGACGACAACCAAAACGAGGATCAACAATCATCTAATTGCGCTCATTCAAACTTTGTTTCATTTGAAAAATTTTGTTTTTAACTTAAAGCCAGCATGTATTGAGTACACCCTGACAAAAAGAAGATTAAAATTTAGTTGGCAATATCATTGGAATGTTGCTACAATGACAATCATTTGAATTACGCAATCAAATGAAACCAACAAAATATTTACATAACTGCAGTCACATTAATAGCACATTCTTAGAGGTTCATTGATGAACCGGTCTAAAAACTACTTTTACCGTAAACAGTTTTTAAAAAAATTTATCATTTGTAGTGTGATTCGCCCTAGCCTTAGAGAGAGGGGGGTATGGCCGAGCGGCTTTGTCGCTGTCCTCTCTCTAGGTGGCTCGTGAGTTCGAATCCTAGTGGGCGACTTCTCTGTCTTGACAGGGTGGTAGTCTCTGGGTGGTAGATGGCGCCAGGCCTACGGCGTCTTTGCGCAAGCAATCTCACTGAGCTAAACCGACTCACCTTGAGGTGAGCGGGCACTCGAGCTGCTGCTATACCTGGCGGATAGTGGCACACACCTAGCGATTAACTGCGACAGTGTGCCGGAGGCTCTCTGAGCTGATGGACTCGTGTGCGGTGGTTTCCTCCGGGCTCTCCGGTTTCCCCACCAAGCGAGGAGGAGTAGGGGGGAGGCTTGCCTCCCGGGACAGGCCCATTGGTCAGGCCGCCAGCACCTTCGGGTGTTCCCGATGATCTATCCCCAAGCCCCCCACGACCCCCAGCCTGTTCTGGGGACCAAATCTGGTCTGTAAATCGGGGCTCGACCAGGGCCACCTCCCCTGTATACAGGGTAGCAAAGGTAACTTTGAGGGGTGGTAGTGAGTAAGAGATAAAAAAAAAGTGTGATTCGCCCTAGCCTGATGTTTGATCAATGAAAACAAAATTACGCTGTTTTTGTTGTTGCCTTCCATTACCAATTTCAATGATGACCCGTGACTAATAAGTACACAATTGATTTCCGGAATGAACAGAAATTCACTTTTAAAAATAAAATGTAAATAGCAATGATTTTTTACAACAATGTTAAAAATTTGTCTGAAAGCAAAACAGTAATGCAACAATTTAGCTATTTTTTATTTTGATGCACTACATATAAAGTATTTTAAGTATTTTACTCAATCTCAAACAACATGTTTCGACTTTTAAAAAGTGCATAAAAGTTATTATGTGCGGTAAAACTTAGCAAACAAGTTTGTGCACAATTTTACTCTTTTTGATATTGTTTACCTCACTGTTCATATTATTAAAAACACTTATTTCATTGCAGAAATAAACGCTCATTTTTTACTCCTTACATTGACATTGTTTACATTGTTTACTTTAATAAGTTAAGCAGTGACTTATAATGTCTTCCAAGTACTGTCTACTTTTATCGTTGGCCGTTCTCATCTTTATAATCTCTGAAATCCACCTCACCTTTTTCGCCGAAGATGTGAGCTACTTCAAAACGCCAGCAGAGAGCGCAGCTCAGGTAAAAGCGCTGAAATCGGGAAAAGAACGCATCCTCACCAGCACCTTCTCCGGCTTGCCTTTGCCGCAGTGTTTTGGCCGAGACACCCGCATCGACTTTGTCTGGTTGGGCCCGGCGGACTGGTGCCGCAAGGAAGCACCTGGACTGTTCCAAAGCAGTCCTCCATCCTGGTTCGCTAGCTCGTGGAATTATGAACCCCAGTCGGGTCACTTTTTTTACAAGGAGGCCAAAAAAAGTTTGATGTGCCTGACAAGCAAGGACGGCGAGAGCCAGCCGTTGCGAGTGGTCAAATGCGAAGCCAAAGATGCCAGCCAAAAGTTCTCCGTTTTCACCTTTAAGTACGAAAATTCGACCTCTTTTGCGATTGGAAGGCGAACTCTCTTCACCTTTAACTGCATCAGTAAGTGCTATTTGATTTGTGGTTAAAAATGTTTTAAAACTTGCTCATTGTATTTTATTTTTAATCAAATACAGAAGCAGCACCGTTTAAAAAGGCACCAGAACTTGCCAGTCTTTACTGGGACGAGTGTTTGCAGCCAAGATCAAAGTACACAAAGTTTGACCCTAAACAGCTTGGCGAAATTAATCAGACGTTGTTTTCCTTTGTCTAAGCAAAAGTTATTATCTAATTTGGTCTGTTTTTGCGTTTTGATTGTATTCAATACCGTTTAAGTATTTAAAATGTGTATTTTTAATTTTTTGTTTTCATTTTGAGCGTAGACAGCTGTGCTATAGTATACATCGCAAGAGAATTGTAATTTATCTAACTTTAGTAAAAAAAATGATGTTTCTCCCTTTTACCGCACTTTTTTGCTTCTATAAATTACATCGTTCAAGATATTGAGAAACGGTTTTTACACAACAAACAAGCTAAATGGCATCTTTCAAATAGTACTAAGCCTGGGATGTTTCGAACACCGGGTGCATTTTTAAGATCATAAATTCGAACTTTCTGAATAAGTTCTACACGATTAGTTTTGACTCTAAAAAAACATCGGGAAAGTTATCGAGTTGCGGTTTTTGCCTGAATACTAAACTAACGGATATCTTCTTACTGGCGTTTAATTCAGGAGGATTCAACTTTTGAGAGTAATTATTACAGCCAGTTAAAGTTTTCATATATTAATTTTATATTATTTTTTGTGTTTACATTTATGATTCCATAAACTACATCGTTTAAAATTTAAAAACTCAGTTTAACCTAAAAGCATTGCAGAGTAGTGCTTATCTAATGGTATTAAGTTAAAATTAATTTGATAAACGCAAGTAATTATTATGGCCAGTTACAGATTTTATAAAAGTTTTCATACTAATTAAATAGGATTTTCTGCATTTACATTTATCATTCTATAAATTACATTTTTCATGATATCCAAACACGGTTTTACTTAAAGGCAATGCTAACTGTTATCCTTCAATTGGTTTTAAACTTAGGTTGATTTGGCCAACAAAAATAATTATTAAAGTTTTTTTAAATTTTGTTCAAATTTTTATACAGGGTGAGTTTTAAGTGCTGTCATTACTTTTTCTAAAAGCGATTTTTCTAAACAAACTTAAATGTTTTTAAAAACAAAAAATACTGTCAGTTAGAGTTACTATTCTATTTGATTTACAACTTTAAATTATTTAATTTTGACTTGTGGTTCCAAAGATATCCTCAAAAGTTTGAAAAGTTCCAAAACTCGGTCTATGGAAAAACCATGCATTCCTATGGGGGCAGTCAAAATGCATGCAAGTCAATGGCGCAATGCATTTCCTATGGCGCATTGACTATCACACAAATTTCATTGTGCCAAGCAAAACTAACTTCAAAAACTTAACAAAATTAAGTTTTGAGCATTTTGGGTTTATTCTAAGATTTTTTCAATGGTGTACTTTTTAGAAAAAAACACAAAAAACTTATCTTCATCAATGAACGTTTTGCCGGCAAGTTAGCAAAAGTTATTAAAAAATTTTGAATTTTGTTTTAACAATTTGACTTGTTGACTAAAAAGTTTTTTGCTTTGCACTTTTTTAAATTAGTCTAACTGAACTTTTAATTTTGTCTGTTTTAGTTTTCAGAGCACAATGTTATTACAACGTTGAAAATCATAATTTGTGTTTAATTGATATTAAACAGATGTGGTGGCGGTGTGTTTGTGTGTCGTAATTGCATCTTGGCTTTGTGGTTGGCTATTCTTCCCAGTGAAGGGATGTTCACATTGTGCAGACGATTTTGGCCAGCAAATGCTAGAGCGATTGAATAAAAATGAGAAAAGGGGCAAAAAAATGTATTTAGAAAAGGAAAGGAGAGAAACGATGAAATTGTAAAGTTCTTTCTCACTTTCTCAGTGCTTTTCTCTCTTCTCTCTCTCTCTCTCTCTCTCTCTCTCTCTCTCTCTCTCTCTCTCTCTCTCTCTCTCTCTCTCTTGCATCAATATTCATTGCTCTGTCTCTATAACTCATTCATCATTTTTTTTCTCCCTCTTTTCTTTTGGCCCAACTTTTATCTCAGGCCAACCCACATTTTGGATAGGCCCCGAAAACCGAGTATAAAAGGGGCTGCATTCTATGCCACAGTCTAAGTCACTAAGGTGCTCGACGATTTTCAGCAATTGAATTCCACTACCCACACCACAAAATTACTTTTCTACTCAAAACCAGTCACTTACCAGTTGACTGTTGTTTCAAATATTCAGACATCGACAAATCAGACTTCCAACTTCTGATTTTTGCAAATTTTTGCTTCAGTTTCAGACCCGACTCCAGCTTACTTTCACTCCGTTTGAGTTTCAAACACTTTTATTCAACAGTGAACAGCACTAACAGTTTTCCCTGATTATTACCTACACCATCGCAACCACAAAACCATCGCCAAACAAACAATTACGACAGC
The DNA here is from genome assembly GCA_024499935.1 of Tyrophagus putrescentiae. Taxonomy (NCBI): domain Eukaryota; kingdom Metazoa; phylum Arthropoda; class Arachnida; order Sarcoptiformes; family Acaridae; genus Tyrophagus; species Tyrophagus putrescentiae. The sequence goes on from JAMZRA010000005.1 coordinate 14,942,312, forward strand.
TACTACTGAAGTCACCGAAAGCATCTACAGCATTTACAACAAAGAGTAAACAGATTATCCGTTTTCTTGTGATTACCACCACCAGTGATCATTCTCACTTTTGTTTGCTGTCCACCTCAGCAGTTTTCTCGGCAAGAAAACTTAACAACTAAAGTTTGACATTTCAACTTGAACAACAAACAACACATCGCCGATCTATTATCTCAACTTGTTTGTGAACAAGACTTGAAACCGCTTCTCTCTCTCCTCTCTCTTCTCTTCAGACAACATCACCAACACTCTCACAATATTGTGAATCACCGCAACGTCTCCGCCACAACCACCATTTCCTCCGACTACTAAAGCGAATTACTTCGTTTCCTTCGCTTTACCCTCAATCGTAAAAGGTACAGTCCCGCCGCAGTTTACAGCTTTGATTATTAGCCGCCCTAATCTGACCAATGCCTGCACCGCCCAACAGTACAGTTCACACGCAAACTTAGACCAAGCTTCTGAAGGAAAGAAGTAAAGATGGACACCGTGAATCGTGTTTCTGAAAAAACGCATCATTTCTCGGCCATTATTTTCCGCAGCGACAGCAGCACGCCAAAAGTGATGATAAGAAGTTTGGGGCAGCAGTGTCTGCAGCAACAGCTAAGGTTTGCCCTGACTGACTGACTGACTGAATAGCCGATTGATCACTGCCGAGACTGAGATTGCGTGATCTGAGCAGCTGAGCTGACCGGTGAGTGGGTGACAGTGGTGACGACGGTGCTCTCTCTCCCTCTCTCTCTCTCTCTCCCTGTGATTGCCTCTGTGTCACTCTTAGCGCCAGCAGCAGCAGCATCATCATCGGTTTGAGCATCATCGACCAGCTCACTTGAACCTGACTTGGCCGTCGACCTAGGTGGCGATGCGAGCGACGTTGCAGCTTTGCTACGAGTGAGACGCCACCGCCACCGCTGTCGCCGTTGAAACTGCCGTCATTTCCCCGCCAACCCCCAAGGCAAACGGTCGTCAGTTTTTGTGCAGCAAAAAAACTTTGTCATTTTTTTCTCGCTGCCTCGCCACTTTCGGACTTAGACGTTTTCCACCGTCACCACCACCAAGGTGGGCTACTGCCACCCACCACCACTACTTCACCTTCTCACCACCCTTCAGCCAACTCTCTTCACCCTCACCACCACTCACTACCCTTCGTCACCTGTCGTCATCACCCTCCTCCACACCTTCATCACTACTCACCACCACCACCACACTACCGCCACCAAAATGTCCCGGCCACTGAGCCGAGCTCAACTGGAAAACTGGCGCAGGAAAGTTGCCGCCGAGCGCAAGTCAATCAACGACCTTGACCACAAAATACTGCAGCAAGAAATGAGTTTGAAGCAAATGCGACGCGCCGTCGCCGCCCTTAGGCAAAAGGCGACCGTTGAGGAGGCGAAGTTCGCTGAAGCCGAGGCTCAAGTGCTGGCGGCCGAAGCCAGTGCCAACCAGAACCAGACTGGCCGCCTCCTCTTCAGCTCGGACGACTTTCTTCGCGAGCTTCGCCGGGCTGTCTTCAAGCGAGGGTGAGTGTTTGTTTGCTTGCTTCCTTGCTTGCTCTAGTTGTTGCTGCTGTTGCTGCGCTACTGATGGATGAGGGTGAAAATCACTACGTCCACCACCCCCACCACCAATTAATTTCACCCCAAATCTGTCTCTGTCTTTCCTTTAGACTTTGCCGAATTGAGGACGCCAAGACCGATGCCTGTCCGCTGTCTCTCGCCACCGACAGCCGATCGCTGATGCTTGTTAACGGGTACTGGCAGTTTCAGCACATCAACAGATCGCCCTTTATCAGCGAATGGACAATCGACCTGCTCACTGAGTCACTCACCCGCATGCGACTGGTCAACTCGGACGCTGATGAAGCGTCTTTCATCGATGAGGAGGATGACGATGTGCCTGTCATCTTTGGGACCACCTCTTCCGGTGCTGTCTGCCGCGCCTCACCGGCCTCACCAGTCTGACGCTGATCATCAAACACCAGCTGGCGAAGAGCATGGCCGAGCTGTCGAGGGCCCTCGCTGAAAGTGTTGCCGCAGTCACCACCACCAGCAGCACTTCTACTTCCACTTCTTCCTCACCGCCCTTGTCCCAGCTGACCACTCTGAGGATGATCTGCCTCCTCGAGAAAGTTAAAGAGAAGGAAGAGGAGGGGAGTAACTTGTTGAAGATTGTGCCACTGCACCTGCCTGCACTCACCCACCTCACCCTCAGCCTGCACTGTGCGTATCAAGATTTTTTCGACCTGAAAACACTGCGGATCGGCTGCTCTACGGTGAACGCTTTCTGCGTCTTCTTCCGCTCTTCCTGCTCTCCGAGGTCCTGCCGCAACTCAGCTCGTTTCAACTGCACAGCGACCTCTTTGCCGGCAAGGCGATCCGCTCTGTGCGCGACCACATTCTTCCGCACCCTTTTCAGCTGCTGCAGACGCTGGCGATGGCCGCCAATCCTCCTGCACTCCAGCTGAGCTTGGTTCTAATTTGGAGAGAGGACGAGGCCAACCTGGAGGAGCTGGTGGAGCAGCTGCTGCCCAATGAGGAGGAGGAGGAGGAGGAAAGGAGGGTGGTGGCTATCCGCACTCGGCAGGCATTGGCCTCCATCACTCACCTTAAAATCTGCGCCATTCCCGACTGGCCCCTACCTCGCTTTCTCTCTGCGCTGATTCACCTGAAGAAGGTGAATTTTGCTATATTCTTCACTGACTTCCGCTCCTCTTTCCGCACTGCCGACTACCTGGCCACGCTGACGGCGCTCTCCTCGCTGCCATGCCTGGAGGAGATGGTCCTGAAGTCCGAGTTCAGCAGTACCTCGCCCCCGTTGCCTCTTTCCCGCCCTTTTCGGTCGCAGCCGCCAGTGCTGGCGCCGCTGCGTCGTCTGACGATCGACTTCCACGCGGGCAGCTGTGCGGAGGACCCGGCGCAGTTCTTTCACCTCGATCACTGCTTTCCCCGCCTGGAAGAGCTGAAGATGAAGGTCTGGATGATGAAGGGTTGCGGCCTGTGCAAGCGTTTTTGCGGCCTGTCCGACTGGACCGACCGAACTGCTGAAGAGGTGGAAGCCGTTGATGAAGCATACATTAAGTGTTTCGAGCGGCTGTTTTATTCGCTGAGAACTCGGAATCCCGATCACCTGCAGACGGCCACTGGACGGTGGGCGAAGGCGCTGAAGGTCTGCTCTCTCTCTCTTCATTCTACTGAAGGCAACTTTGATTGGCACAACTGAGTTCCGTTCAGCCGCAGCAGCAGCAGCCTCAGCATTTTACTGTTTTTTTGATTATATTATTCTACTTTAATAATCTCTTTCTCCTCTTTGACATTTTCCTTTCTTTACTGTACTGTTTTTTACTGTTTCATATTACCAAGGAAAATCAATTTTAGACAATGTCACTGTAATCAGGAACAGTAGTGTTTCAACTTGATGTGAATGAAGATTGTCTGCTGTTTACTCTGTTTGGTCAACAATAAAAACCGTTTTTTGTATCATTTCACTTTTGCATTGGTCAAATCATTTAACACTAAACACTCACACTGGCAACATTTGCACGACGACGACGATTTTAAAAAAGACTGGATGAGGTTTTATACTGGAACTGTAGACTGGTTTGGTACGGAAAAAAGACAAATAACAGCTGCGGTGAGCATTAGCAATGACTGTTGTACTTTGTAAACACTTGTAAGGCTTGAAATTTGATAGTAACTTGAACATCAAAAACTATGCCTGAGTTTTGGCAATCATCATCAAAATGGTTTCCTACTCAGCTTCTCCAGGAAAGCCATTTTGTTCGTTGTTCTGTTTCGTTGTTTACTTGCTATGCTCTAATGATATGTTCAAATTTTTTTTCATTAAATTTTTCTAATTTTTATTTGTCTTTTTTCCGTACCAAACCAGTCTACAGTTCCAGTATAAAACCTCATCCAGTCTTTTTTAAAATCGTCGTCGTCGTGCAAATGTTGCCAGTGTGAGTGTTTAGTGTTAAATGATTTGACCAATGCAAAAGTGAAATGATACAAAAAACGGTTTTTATTGTTGACCAAACAGAGTAAACAGCAGACAATCTTCATTCACATCAAGTTGAAACACTACTGTTCTGATTACAGTGACATTGTCTAAAATTGATTTCTTGGTAATATGAAAACAGTAAAAAACAGTACAGTAAAGAAAGGAAAATGTCAAAGAGGAGAAAGAGATTATTAAAGTAGAATAAAATAATCAAAAAAACAGTAAAATGTGAGGCTGCTGCTGCTGCGGCTGAACGGAACTCAGTTGTGCCAATCAAAGTTGCCTTCAGTAGAATGAAGAGAGAGAGAGCAGACCTTCAGCGCCTTCGCCCACCGTCCAGTGGCCGTCTGCAGGTGATCGGGATTCCGAGTTCTCAGCGAATAAAACAGCCGCTCGAAACACTTAATGTATGCTTCATCAACGGCTTCCACCTCTTCAGCAGTTCGGTCGGTCCAGTCGGACAGGCCGCAAAAACGCTTGCACAGGCCGCAACCCTTCATCATCCAGACCTTCATCTTCAGCTCTTCCAGGGGGGAAAGCAGTGATCGAGGTGAAAGAACTGCGCCGGGTCCTCCGCACAGCTGCCCGGTGGGAAGTCGATCGTCAGACGACGCAGCGGCGCCAGCACTGGCGGCTGCGACCGAAAAGGGCGGGAAAGAGGGCAACGGGGGCGAGGGTACTGCTGAACTCGGACTTCAGGACCATCTCCTCCAGGCATGGCAGCGAGGAGAGCGCCGTCAGCGTGGCCAGGTAGTCGGCAGTGCGGAAAGAGGAGCGGAAGTCAGTGAAGAATATAGCAAAATTCACCTTCTTCAGGTGAATCAGCGCAGAGAGAAAGCGAGGTAGGGGCCAGTCGGGAATGGCGCAGATTTTAAGGTGAGTGATGGAGGCCAATGCCTGCCGAGTGCGGATAGCCACCACCCTCCTTTCCTCCTCCTCCTCCTCCTCATTGGGCAGCAGCTGCTCCACCAGCTCCTCCAGGTTGGCCTCGTCCTCTCTCCAAATTAGAACCAAGCTCAGCTGGAGTGCAGGAGGATTGGCGGCCATCGCCAGCGTCTGCAGCAGCTGAAAAGGGTGCGGAAGAATGTGGTCGCGCACAGAGCGGATCGCCTTGCCGGCAAAGAGGTCGCTGTGCAGTTGAAACGAGCTGAGTTGCGGCAGGACCTCGGAGAGCAGGGAAGAGCGGAAGAAGACGCAGAAAGCGTTCACCGTAGAGCAGCCGATCCGCAGTGTTTTCAGGTCGAAAAAATCTTGATACGCACAGTGCAGGCTGAGGGTGAGGTGGGTGAGTGCAGGCAGGTGCAGTGGCACAATCTTCAACAAGTTACTCCCCTCTCTTCCTTCTCTTTAACTTTCTCGAGGAGGCAGATCATCCTCAGAGTGGTCAGCTGGGACAACGGCGGTGAGGAAAAAGGGGAAGTAGAAGTGCTGCTGGTGGTGGTGACTGCGGCAACACTTTCAGCGAGGGCCCTCGACAGCTCGACCATGCTCTTCGCCAGCTGGGTTTGATGATCAGCGTCAGACTGGTGAGGCCGGTGAGGCGCGGCAGACAGCACCGGAAGAGGTGGTCCCAAAAGATGACAGGCACATCGTCATCCTCCTCATCGATGAAAGACGCTTCATCAGCGTCCGAGTTGACCAGTCGCATGCGGGTGAGTGACTCAGTGAGCAGGTCGATTGTCCATTCGCTGATAAAGGGCGATCTGTTGATGTGCTCAAACTGCCAGTACCCCTTAACAAGCATCAGCGATCGGTTGTCGGTGGCGAGAGACAGCGGACAGGCATTGGTCTTGGCGTCCTTAACTCGGCAAAATCTAAAGGGAAAGACGGAGACAGATTTGGGGTGAAATTAATGGTGGTGGGGGTGGTGGACGTAGTGATTTTCACCCTCATCCATCAGTAGCGCAGCAACAGCAGCAACAACTAGAGCAAGCAAGGAAGCAAGCAAACAAACACTCACCCTCGCTTGAAGACAGCCCGGCGAAGCTCGCGAAGAAAGTCGTCCGAGCTGAAGAGGAGCGGCCAGTCTGGTTCTGGTTGGCACTGGCTTCGGCCGCCAGCACTGAGCCTCGGCTTCAGCGAACTTCGCCTCCTCAACGGTCGCCTTTTGCCTAAGGGCGGCGACGGCGCGTCGCATTTGCTTCAAATCATTTCTTGCTGCAGTTTTGTGGTCAAGGTCGTTTGATTGACTTGCGCTCGGCGGCAACTTTCCTGCGCCAGTTTTCCAGTTGAGCTCGGCTCAGTGGCCGGGACATTTTGGTGGCGGTAGTGGTGGTGGTGGTGTGTGAGTAGTGATGAAGGTGTGGAGGAGGGGTGATGACGACAGGTGACGAAGGGTAGTGAGTGGTGGTGAGGTGAAGAGAGTTGGCTGAAGGGTGGTGAGCAGGTGAAGTAGTGGTGGTGGGTGGCAGTAGCCCACCTTGGTGGTGGTGACGGGGAAAACGTCTAAGTCCGAAAGTGGCGAGCGCAGCGAGGAAAAAAATGACAAAGTTTTTTGCTGCACAAAAACTGACGACCGTTTGCCTGGGGGTTGGCGGGGAAATGACGGCAGTTTCAACGGCGACAGCGGTGGCGGTGGCGTCTCACTCGTAGCAAAGCTGCAACGTCGCTCGCATCGCCACCTAGGTCGACGGCCAAGTCAGGTTCAAGTGAGCTGGTCGATGATGCTCAACCGATGATGATGCTGCTGCTGCTGGCGCTAAGAGGGACACAGAGGCAATCACGGGAGAGAGAGAGAGAGAGGGAGAGAGAGCACCGTCGTCACCACTGTCACCACTCACCGGTCAGCTCAGCTGCTCAGATCACGCATCTCAGTCTCGGCAGTGATCAATCGGCTATTCAGTCAGTCAGTCAGTCAGGGGCAAACCTTAGCTGTTGCTGCCGACACTGCTGCCCCGAACTTCTTATCATCACTTTTGGCGTGCTGCTGTCGCTGCGGAAAATAATGGCCGAGAAATGATGCGTTTTTTCCAGAAACACGATTCACGGTGTCCATCTTTACTTCTTTCCTTCAGAGAGCTTGGTCTAAGTTTGCGTGTGAACTGTACTGTTGGGCGGTGCGGGCATTGGTCAGATTAGGGCGGCTAATAATCAAAGCTGTAAACTGCGGCGGGACTGTACCTTTTACGATTGAGGGTAAAGCGAAGGAAACGAAGTAATTCGCTTTAGTAGTCGGAGGAAATGGTGGTTGTGGCGGAGACGGTTGCGGTGATTCACAATATTGTGAGAGTGTTGGTGATGTTGTCTGAAGAGAAGAGAGAGGAGAGAGAGAAGCGGTTTCAAGTCTTGTTCACAAACAAGTTGAGATAATAGATCGGCGATGTGTTGTTTGTTGTTCAAGTTGAAATGTCAAACTTTAGTTGTTAAGTTTTCTTGCCGAGAAAACTGCTGAGGTGGACAGCAAACAAAAGTGAGAATGATCACTGGTGGTGGTAATCACAAGGAAAACGGATAATCTGTTTACTCTTGTTGTAAATGCTGTAGATGCTTTCGGTGACTCTCAGTAGTAGCTGTCGTAATTGTTTGTTTGGCGATGGTTTTGTGGTTGCGATGGTGTAGGTGAATAATCAGAGGAAAACTGTTAGTGCTGTTCACTGTTGAATAAAAGTGTTTGAAACTCAAACGGAGTGAAAGTAAGCTGGAGTCGGGTCTGAAACTGAAGCAAAAATTTGCAAAAATCAGAAGTTGGAAGTCTGATTTGTCGATGTCTGAATATTTGAAACAACAGTCAACTGGTAAGTGACTGGTTTTGAGTAGAAAAGTAATTTTCGTGGTGGTGGTAGTTGGAATTCAATTGCTGAAAATCGTCGAGCACCTTAGTGAGCTTAGACTGTGGCAGTAGAATGCAGCCCCTTTTATACCTCGGTTTTCGGGGGCCTATCCAAAATGTGGGTTGGCCTGAGATAAAAGTTGGGCCAAAAGAAAAGAGGGAGAAAAAAAATGATGAATGAGTTATAGAGACAGAGCAATGAATATTGATGCAAGAGAGAGGAGGAGAGAGAGAGAGAGAGAGAGAAGAGAGAGAGAGAGAGAGAGAGAGAGAGAGAAGAGAGAGAGAGAGAGAGAGAGAAAGAAAAGCACTGAGAAAGTGAGAAAGAACTTTACAATTTCATCGTTTCTCTCCTTTCCTTTTCTAAATACATTTTTTTGCCCCTTTTCTCATTTTTATTCAATCGCTCTAGCATTTGCTGGCCAAAATCGTCTGCACAATGTGAACATCCCTTCACTGGGAAGAATAGCTGTGGCGAAGCCAGTCGATGACTCGATATCACCGCTGCCGCCTAGCACACGTAAGCCTGAGTCAGCCGCTACACAGTCATCCGTGCAGGCTAGCAGACTGCCTGCCACGAGCGGGCTGGCGCCCTTATCGCGCTAGCCGAGACGTTATAAGCCCTGCCAGCGCAGGCGACCACATGGCCAGTTGCCGTCACGCTGTCTGTCAAGCTACCGTTTAGCCCAGCAGCCAGTACTTCCCCAGCCGAAGAGCTCCTGGACCGAAGAGACCCGTCAACGTCGAGCGGCTGCAAGGCCCCATCACCGGCGCCTTCCCTCTCTCTTTCCTTACCCTTTATTTGTTGTTATTAAAACCCTTTAATTGACAACACCCTCTCTCTCATCTCGTCGGCGACCCGTCTCCTCGAGCCAGCTCCTCTTCGCTGTTAGCAGCCAACGTGTTGTGGTTGCCACCTCGCGTCCTTCGCTGTTTGGACGCGCCGCAGGGTCTGTACTACGTGCAGGCACCTTCACCCCTACAAGCTCTCGATTCAAGCTTGGTGGCGTGACATCGTGTGAGACACGCGTGATCCTGTCTAGCCTGACAGGATTCTGCTGTCTGAAGCTTTCCCGGCTAGCGGAGCCGTTGACGTTATTGCATCATCACTTGCTCTCATCATCTGCGAGACCGCGTTCTCCTCTTCATGATGGCGAGCACCTCTTCCGCTACCCCGACTACGTCCTCATCGACCACATCCTTGGGGACCAACAGCCTGATCGGTCCTCTGTTCGCCGATCCCCCGGATGAGGACACGGTGAAAGCTGAGCGCAAGGCTCTGAGGACGAAGATCACCCGTTATGCCAAGATGGCAGCGACCGGCCAGCTCATTCCGACCACAGAGCAAGACTGCAACGAGTGGGCGGAGAAGCTGGTCGAGTACGACGACTTCCTCGGCGAGGCTGAGGAGGAGTCGCCACACTACGAGAAGATCCGACTGATCCGTGAGCATATCCGGCAAAGCCAAGCCGATGCTGTGGCTGCCTACAACGCGCACTTGGCGGCGCAAGCCGCTCTGCTCGGTGCTCCGACGGGTTCGTTTGGCGGACTGTCGCAGCATCAGCCGGTTCACTCTCAACCCGCGTTCTCGGCGGCCGGCGGGGCGTTCTCCGCTGCTGCTACTAGCGTGACCAGCTCAGGCCTGGGGACAACGTCATCGATTCCCAGCTTGATTGGTCTGTCCATGTCTGGCGCAGGAAGAGTTTCCCAGCCAGCATCCAGTTACATGGCTTCGAGTGTCAGCCAGCCGCAGTGGCCACCGATCACCACCAGTGCACCATCGTTTCAGCTTCGTCAAAGCCTGAATCCGCTGCACTCCACGCTTTTCCCGCCTTCCTCTACATCTTCCACCTTCAACCAGTCATCGTTTAGGAAGTTTCCTACGACTGTCAAGAAGGAGGACGTGCCTATGTTTGACGGGCGCGCCGCGAGTTGGGCTCGTTTCCGCGAGCTGTTCGAGTCGATCGTTGGCGAGAACCCCAACATGAAGGAGATTGAGAAGGTGGAGCACCTGGCCCGAGCTGTGCCGAAGCGAGCCAATCTGATCCGTACGGCTAACTCATGGATTGCCGCGATGCAAGACTTGGAGCAGCTGTACGCCGACCCTGATGCAGTAGTGAACGACGTACATCGCATCGTCTGCGAGGTGCGTCCGGTTCCCAAGTACGCCAAACTCGAACACTGGATGGACTTCCACGAGGAGGTCCTGAAAGTTATTAGACTGTCTGCACACAGTGGCAACACTTGAGGGACCGACTGCATACCGAACTGATGAGCAAGATGGGAGAGCACCGATTCGACTACGCTGAGGGTACCTTCCGACGCGACCTTGCCGGGCTGAACGACTTCGTCTCCACTAAAGTCCGCAATCACCTCTACGTCGAAGGTAAAGACGCTACCGCTCGAGCGTCGAGCAACTCGCCGGCTTCCTCCAGTCACCGCGGCGTGCCTCCTAAGCCCAAACACTCAGTTCACGCGGTCTCCCAACAGTCTACACCTGACCTGCCGTGCTTTTTCTGTGATGGACAACATCTTCGAGTGAAGTGTCCACTGAATATGAGGCAGCGCACAGAGGGACTACGGGAGCGCCGCCGCTGTTTCCGGTGCCTGGCCCAGCGATCCGACCCAAGTCATCCGCGAGACTGCCAGGCCACCTGCTCGAAGTGCAAAGTTAACGCATTTCATCACCTGATCTGCCGATGTGGTCAACCGAAACGACCGCCGCAGCCCGAGTCTTCTCGCAAGGAGAAGAAAACGACTAAGGAGAAAAAGACAAAACCGAAGAGAACTGGCGAATCCTCTGAGGAGGAAGAGGAGCCCGAGAGTGACCAGGAAGTCATCGCTCATTTGCACATCCAGCCTAAGGGCAAACGGTCTGGCGCTCCCATCGTCATCTCTCCAACGGACCAGACGTATCTCCCCACCTTTCGTGCTTCTGCTGAGGCCACGGACCGACGAAGGTCGACGAACGTCCGCGTGTTCGCCGACGGCGGTAGCTCTGCCTCTTTCGTGAGCGAGCAGACAGCTGCTGCCCTGGGACTCCAACGCCGCAAAGTCCGACCGTTCAAGGCGTCGGTGTTCGGAGGAGGCAGTACGTGCCCCATCTCAGAGAGGGTCACCCTACGCCTCCGCTCCCAGCTAGACGACAACATCACCAACCTCCTCGAGGCGCTTGTCATGCCTGGCAAGCTGGTGATGCCGCTTCCTCTTCCCAGTCCTGAGCTGCAGCGTGTAGCTCGCCGTCACGGTATTCAGCTGTCCGAGAGTACCGCTAAGGAGAAGTTCACCGAGATTGACGTACTCCTTGGAGCCGATCAACTGGAAGAGATCCTCTACGATGAGGGCATGGGACGAATCAAGCCGAGGGCTTCCCTGTCCTTCGAGGAAACGCGCTACGGGTGGATCCTCAAGGGTCACACCGGAAAACCAACCGAGACGTACGCCAACTGCGTCTACCTGCAGCCCGAGGACGACGCGCTCTCCGATGATGAGCTTCCTCGGCTGTTCGGTGTTTACCATTCACTCACTCACGAGTTCTACGCTCCGCTCCTGCCGGAACTCCCCGTCCGTCCGTCTGAAGAGCCCAGCTGTCGAGGTCTGTGCAATGACCTGAGTACCGTTCTGAAGGATCCCCTCTCGGACGACGGCGGTGGACACGATCAAGTAGGAGGAGAGTGGCGTGCCGAGTACGACGCCACTCTGGTGTACGATGCAGCCGACCAGCGCTACATCGCCGGGTTCCCCTGGCAAAGCGACCAGCGCCCGGACAACAATGAGAAGTCTGCCCGAGGCTTCGCGTATCATCTGCGAGACGTCCTTCGAGCCAAAGGACAGTACCAAGCGTACACTGAGGCGCTCATGGCCTTCGTCAAGGATGGCTACGCCATCGAGCTGCCCCACCCGTATCATGACACCGGCTATCACTTGCTGCACTTTCCAGTGCACAAACCCGAATCTACCACACCGATACGCCCGGTCTTCAATGCTTCCAGTGCCGACGTCGGCAAGTTGTCCCTGAACCGAGCTCTTTGCAAGGGACACTGGTCGCAGACACAACTCATCCACGAGCTGATCCGATTTAGGACTCACAAACACGTCCTTCTCGGCGACATCAAGCAGGCGTTCCTGCAAATCAGGATCAAACAAGAAGATCGAAAGTACGCTCGCTACTTTTGGTTTGACAAACACGGTCGGCTCCGCGCCTATGAGCTGACCTCGCTTCTGTTCGGAGCTGTCTCTTCCCCTTTCATCCTTCACGCCGTGCTGAGTGATCTCTTCAAGCGATTTGCGCCTGAGCTGAGCCGCGTAATCGGAGATACTTACATGGACGATGTCCTCCTCTACGCCGACACCGCTGAGGAGCTGCGCAAGCAGATGGATCAGGTGTCGGCTGTGATGGCCAAGGCGTCATTTACCCTTCACAAGTGGCTGACGACGCCCGATGTGGCTCTGGCGCTAGGGCTGCCCTGCAGCATAGAGCAAGGCTCTTACCTAGGCGTCAAGTGGAAGATGAAGGACAGCCAGCTCGTCTTTACCCCGCCGAAACAGGTACCGGATCACCTGTCCCGTCGCTCGCTGCTCTCCTACTTTGCCTCGATTTTTGATCCGCTCGGTCTTATCGGTCCCTTCCACACCACCGTTAAGCTACTGATGCGCGATCTGCTGAAAGCAAGCCCAACATGGGACGAGCCGATAGGAGCCCAGCACGAGAAGGAGGCGCGCAGCCTTCTTAAGGACGTTCAGGAGTACCTGCCTCGAGTGCAGCACCACCGACTGGTCTGCACCTCCAGAAACATCGAGATGTGGGCGTTTGGCGATGCCAGCAGAAACGCCTACGGAGTGTGCCTTTACCTACACGACGCAGAGACTGAGCAAACTGAACTGCTCCTCTCTCGCGGGCACATTCCATCCCGCAACAAAACCATTCCAGAGCTGGAACTGGTGGCCGCGACGCTGATCGTCGACACGTTTGCAAAGATTCAGGAGTCTTTGCCGTTCACTCCCAGCCGCACTCGCTTCTTCACCGACTCACAGGTGACTTGGCACCGCATTCAGGCGGACGCCAACCGGTTCCCTGCGTTCGTGATGAATCGTGTACGTCGGATTCAAACACAGTCATCACCATCTGACTGGCTGTTCATCAAAGGAGAAGACAATCCCGCCGATCTGATATCTCGCGGATTGCACCTGCGGCAACTTCATGCCAGTGAAAAGTGGAAACACGGCCCAACCCGTGAGGCCGTCCTCAACGCCGAGATGCAGACGTCCCTGCTGCTCGGCCAACCCGTTCTCATCAACGCTGTTGCCATCGCATCGAGCGACACGTTCCTGCAGCAGCTGATCAACAACAGCTACGAGCGATTGCACTTCGCTCTCACCGCACTGCTCCGCGTAGCAGACCGACGAATGAAGGTGCTCCGTGCTTATCAGCAGCATTACGGGACAGATGTTGATCTCCCACTGCTGACGGACATTCTTTTGTGGCGTCTAGTCCAGAAAGCGATCCTGCCCGAGGAATGGCATTTTGCGAAGGAAGGACGCCCGTTACCCGCATCATCGGTTTTTTCGAAGAAGACGCTAGTGACTGATCGTTTTGGCCTTCTCCGAGTGGACCGGCGGCTAGTCAATTCTAGGCTGCCAGATGAAGCCAAGCTACCTCTAGCTTTGGTGGATCACGCCGTGGTCCGCAGTTACGTCAAGTACGTCCACGAAAAGCATGCCCATCATGCCGGAGCAGGAGCCACCAAAGAGCTCTTTGGTCGGTCAGTCCATCTCCCCAACTGTCGCACCATCGTCAACCAGGTCGTAGACTCCTGTCTCACCTGTCGCCGCTTCCGTACCGCCCAACCCTACGCCGCTCGAATGGCACCGCTGCCGGAAGATCGCGTCACTCCAGGATTCGCATTCGAGTGCGTAGGCGTCGACCTGTTCGGCCCTCTGCATGCTGCAGGGGGCAAAGTGCTGAAATTCTACGGCATGATTTTTGCCTGTTGCAAGAGTCGCGCCATTCACCTGGAGCTGATCGAATCGCGCTCAACAGAGGATATCTTACACGCCTACCTTCGATTCGTCAGTCTCTACGGCGAGCCTAAGTTGGTCCGTAGCGACAACGAGCTCGGGTTCGCCAAGCTGAACAAAACCATCCGCCGCAACTATGAAGCCTACCAGAAAGCCCTCAAGAAGCTACAGGAACACCCCAAGGGTCGCGGCACCACCTGGATCACCTCTGACGCCCCGGTCAACAGTCAGCACCTCGTTCGCTGGAAGTTCAATGTACCGGAAGCCCCCGCCTGGGGTGGATTTTACGAGCGGTTGATCCAGAGCGTCAAACGCACCCTGGATAAGTGTCGCCTCGCTTCAGCTGACACCTTCGAGCAGATCGAGACTCTGCTTCGCGAGGCCCAGATGGTCATCAACTCCCGACCTCTGGTGACCAGTACCATCGATGGTACAGTGCTGACTCCTGCGCATCTGGTTCTCGGTCATGCTCTTCAGAACCCCGTTCCCGTCAAGTACGCCTTGACCGAGAAAGATGACACCTTGTTGGAGTACACCCGCCTGCAGAATGAACTAGAGAAGTTCTGGCGCATCTGGGAGAACGAGTACCTGCTCTCCCTGCGACACTACAAGTGGAGCCAAACCGAGGAACCTCAGATTGACGAGCTGGTCATCGTCCGCAAGGATGGCGTACCGCGTTACGCCTGGGAAATGGGCCGGATTCGACAAGTCTACCGCGCCAAGGATGGCCGGATTCGAGCGGTCCAGATCGAACTCGTCAAAGGAGGGAACCTTCGCAACCGGCAGATTCAGAACGTGTATCCTCTGGAGCACCCAGCTCGCCCGGGGGAGGATGTGGCGAAGCCAGTCGATGACTCGATATCACCGCTGCCGCCTAGCACACGTAAGCCTGAGTCAGCCGCTACACAGTCATCCGTGCAGGCTAGCAGACTGCCTGCCACGAGCGGGCTGGCGCCCTTATCGCGCTAGCCGAGACGTTATAAGCCCTGCCAGCGCAGGCGACCACATGGCCAGTTGCCGTCACGCTGTCTGTCGAGCTACCGTTTAGCCCAGCAGCCAGTACTTCCCCAGCCGAAGAGCTCCTGGACCGAAGAGACCCGTCAACGTCGAGCGGCTGCAAGGCCCCATCACCGGCGCCTTCCCTCTCTCTTTCCTTACCCTTTATTTGTTGTTATTAAAACCCTTTAATTGACAAACACCTCTCTCTCATCTCGTCGGCGACCCGTCTCCTCGAGCCAGCTCCTCTTCGCTGTTAGCAGCCAACGTGTTGTGGTTGCCACCTCGCGTCCTTCGCTGTTTGGACGCGCCGCAGGGTCTGTACTACGTGCAGGCACCTTCACCCCTACAAGCTCTCGATTCAAGCTTGGTGGCGTGACATAGCCAACCACAAAGCCAAGATGCAATTACGACACACAAACACACCGCCACCACATCTGTTTAATATCAATTAAACACAAATTATGATTTTCAACGTTGTAATAACATTGTGCTCTGAAAACTAAAACAGACAAAATTAAAAGTTCAGTTAGACTAATTTAAAAAAGTGCAAAGCAAAAAACTTTTTAGTCAACAAGTCAAATTGTTAAAACAAAATTCAAAATTTTTTAATAACTTTTGCTAACTTGCCGGCAAAACGTTCATTGATGAAGATAAGTTTTTTGTGTTTTTTTCTAAAAAGTACACCATTGAAAAAATCTTAGAATAAACTCAAAATGCTCAAAACTTAATTTTGTTAAGTTTTTGAAGTTAGTTTTGCTTGGCACAATGAAATGAACCACAAGTCAAAATTAAATAATTTAAAGTTGTAAATCAAATAGAATAGTAACTCTAACTGACAGTATTTTTTGTTTTTAAAAACATTTAAGTTTGTTTAGAAAAATCGCTTTCAGAAAAAGTAGTGACAGCACTTAAAACTCACCCTGTATATAAGATTATGTGGAGAAAGAACTTTTCCCCCCTGATCTTTTTGCGACCTTTTTGACCCGACCTTTGCTAATTTGAGTTTGAGCTATTGACTTCTGCTGGAGAAAGACAAGTTTGTGTGACTACTGACTGCTATGGAGCACTATCTGCCACCAGCGAGTGGGATATCTAACTTCACTAAAAAAATGATGTTTCTCCCTCTTAACGCACTTTTTTTGCTTCTATAAATTACATCGTTTAAGATATCGAGAAACTGTTTTCACACAACAAACAAGCTAAATGGCATCTCTCAAGTGGTACTAAATTTGAGGTGTTTCGAACACCGGGTGCATTTTTAAAATCATCAATTCGAACTTTCTGAATAAATTCTATACGATTTGTTTTAACTTTAAAAAATACACCGTACAAGTTATCGAGTTGCGGTTTTTGCCTGAATACTAAGCTATCAAATACCAATTTACTGGCGTTTTACTCAGAAAAATTTTATTTTTGAGAATAATTATTACAGCCAGTTAAAGTTTTCATATATTAATTTCATATGATTTTTTGTGTTTACATTTATGATTCTATAAATTACATCGTTTAAGACACAATGAGACACAGGTGACACCCCCAAAACAAAAGCCATTGTTCTTTATTAATTTGAGTACGCTGAACACGAATCTGAAATCAGAAAAAATTTCATCGTAGAGTTTTTGAGATATTCGGGTTTCAAGTTTTTAAAAACAGCTAAAAATGAATGTTTTAAAAACATTTTTTACACAGATATAAATTAAATATTTTAAAAATTTCTTTTGCTAATCTACAATTCACCTTTTAATCAGTCTAAATCTAAATTTTGAAAATTTTAAACTAATCGGTTTTATTTTAGATTGTCGGTCAAACGTACTTTAAAATTGAGATTGCAGAACCCTACTTCCACTGTGCTTTTAACTCGGTTCTAGAGGGCAGCACTGAAATGCAGTGGAAGCTAGAGATTGTAATCTTAATTTTAAGATACGTTTTACATTTATGATTCGATAAATTACGTTTTTCATGATATCTAAACACGGTTTTACTTAAAAGCAATGCTAACCGTTATCTTTCAATTGGTTTTAAACTGGTTGATTTGGCCAACAAAAGTAATTATTCATGCCTTTTTAAATTTTTGTGCAAATCACTATTTAAGTTCTATATGATTTTTTGCTTTTACATTCATGGTTCTAGAAATTACATTTTTATGATATCAAGCCGCAGTTTTTTTAAAATGAAACGCTAAATAACACATATCTATTAACCAGTACGTTATAACAAATTGGTCTCACTGGTTAAAATACTTCCCATTGTGCTACAATGTTGAAACTTTGCAAGTAGACTCATAAAAATGCATAGGTTTGTGGAAATTTTTAAAATAATATTTTGGTAACCGGAAGTACCAAAATCCAATTTGAATTATGCACTTCCGGTCGATATAAACTTGATTTTATAAATTCAGACTCTTGTAAGATTCTACCTCAATGTTGTACCATTGTTTGTACATTGGACAATCGAATAGAATGTTAGGATTTTCCATTTTGATAACATGTTGAGACAAAAATATATTTTTTTGAAAAAAAACTCAAAATTTTAACTTTTTGTTCGATTGTCCAATGTACAAACAAATAGTACAACATTGAGGTAGAATCTTACAAGGAGTCTAAATTTATAAAATCAAGTTTATATTGACCGGAAGTGCAAAATTCTTATTAGACTTTGGAACTTCCGGTTACCAAAATATTGTTTCAAATTAGTAAAAATGTAGTTAAACACGTATAAACATATGCAAAAAACAAATTTAAACATCTTAAGTAATTTTTGAGTAATTGATTTTCAAAGTTGATCCAAAAACTCTCTTTTTGGATCAACTTTTAAACTTCCGGTTCAAAATCTAAAAAGTTTCCACAAACCTATGCATTTTTATGAGTTTACCTGCAAAGTTTCAGCATTGTGGCACAATGGGAAGTATTTTAACCAGTGAGACCATTTTGTTGTAACGTAGTGGTTAATGTTAAATTTGAGTTGACTGAACTACTAAAAGTATTTTTTATGATAGATTTTCCAAATGTCGTTAAACAGAATTTTTTTACAATATATTCACAAAATGAAGTAACCAGGTAAACCCTAAATGTTGAAAGCTGGTGTCATTTGGTTGATCGGCACCGACGGTTTGGGACACAACGAGCTTGCGAGTTGTGTCCCAAACCGTCGGACGATGCCTGAAAACTGCACTTGATGGAGACTTTTAAACTCGATGTACCACACAAACATTACCATTTACTCTTACCCTTTGACACAAACAATGCCACAAAACAACTCTTTAACTAGTTTACTAAAAGATGCTAAAGTGAAGCAAAACCACCGTCTGAAGACAGCTGAACACTTATCACTGTGAAAGAGATGATTGATGCCGAGCTACGAACTGCTTGACAAGAGAAGATGCTGATAACTGCTTCACTACACTTCGATCCTGCCTGACGTGCTGAAAAGATGGAATGACTATGGCTGATGCTGCAATTTAGACTGACTTGTAAGTCTAATATAACGAAGGAGACTTGCTGACGAGAGGTTAGGTTATCCCAGGCTGCTGTGGAGGAAGGTACACCAACTGCCTGAGACGGAGGACGAGCTTGAGAAAATGGAGAAGATGGCCGTCGTGGATTTCCTCGTTCTTAGTGAAAGGAGAAGCTGCTAAGTCCTACCGAAGAGCAAAAGCTGAGTGCCTGGAGCAGAAGCCGTGTCCTGGTGCCGAAGATTTAATGCCGGACCCCAGCACACCTATCAGTACAGAAACCTACAGACTTGACTTGACCTACAGACCCAACTAGACCTGCTTGACCAACGTCCACCGCCGGACATTTCATTAGTGCTACTGACTTAGACAATTACCCGACAATAAAGTAGTTACAGCTAAACCTTTTAAATTGTGTTTTCACCTCTGCTTGAAGAAACCACATCACACCAACGCCACTTTCACATACTCTGGCAAGAGTGAGAGACCACTGCCAGGCCACAGTCCATCCAATTGTACGAGCAATAGGACTGAGATTCTCGTCCTAGCACAGCATTGACCCTTGACCATGTTTGCACAGCTCAGAACAAATCACCAGGAAGAGTGAGCTTTTCTTGGGGGACATTGTTCAACCTTACAAGACAGTAGGACTAGCTAGCCAACGCAGTCCACAAATCTACTCTACTTCACAGTCCTGCTGAAGCTGGAGCTGCCCAGTCTGGAGAAGATCACCCTGGAGCGCATAGTTTGCCAGTCAAACAGCTGTAAAATTGACAGCAACCATGCCCGACAAATGGAGAGAAAGGAATTTGAAGAATGCGTCTGGAACGCCCAGCAAGCCCTTCATCGACAATACTCAAACGTTTCGTTAAGTAAAATAGACTATCGAATGCGTCAACACTGCAAGACGGCAAAACTCTGCATGCCCGGTCGAAGGGCCAGTGCAGTGGAGTAAACTGTAAGTGCAATATCTTTTTTCCAAAAAAAGTGTCAGTTTTATAACATTTTTAATAACTAACGTTTCTCTTTTGCAGTTTGCATGTCATGCAGTTTTGAGAGCCGGCTCCTAATCATCATATTTTATCATCATCATTCTTTCAGCACTTTAATCAGCACTAGAATCTTCCTTTTAGCAATTTGTGGGAAAAATGTGTACAGTCAGTCAGTCAGCTTGCCATTGTCTTTTTGCTTGTATTAAACACAGTATCAATTATCAACAAATATATTATATATAAGATTATCTATTAACAAGTTATACAAGGTGACACGTATTTAATCAAGGTAGAAAGCATATTCAGGAATTGCATTTTTACTTTTGAAGACTTTACCAGTACGGAACTGGGTATCCCGATCGCAGGTACAGCTGAAATCGACGCAAACCTTTGCGTTCGATACGTTCTCTAAATGTGGCCACGACTGGTTCCAAATTTTCGCTTTCACATCGATCGAGCATAGTAAGCGACTGCAGACTGCCAAGAAAGCGTCCGGGGCGGGTTGTCAGCTGAAAAACTGCTTTTATCAGATGCATTGAGCAAACTTGATTCTCGAAAATCTCTGGTTCAAGCTGGTGCACAACAGGCAGGCCAAGGACGGTGTGCGGCAAATTGTCAGTGAAACGACACTGAACCAGACTCAGATCGGTGCACTGAGGCAGTGAGAGGACGACGGTGCGAGGGATGGACGTTTTGGAGAAGCCGACCAGCGTCACACGGTTCAGCAGAAGAAAAGAAACCAGATTTTCGAGAATAAAAGTGAGGTTCTAAAAAAGAGAAGAAAAATGAGGTGGAATCAAGTAAGTGAATAGTTTGAGTTTGTCTTACATGAAAATTGTCATTGTCCAGTCCTGCTTTCTCTCCCAGAACCAGAGTGTTGAGCGCAGAAAAGTGCTGCAACCAGTAGTCAGTGAATTGGCTGTACTCGCAATCGATGAAGGTCAGCGAGGTGAGCGATTCGAGAAAGGGCAAATCGACTATTTTTGAGCTAATATTCAGCCTATCCGTTTGCTCATCCATCTCCGATGTCTCTGCAAAATCACTCTCTTTACAGTGAACAATGTCCACTTTGAGACTGGCTAGGCGAGAGGAGGCGGCCATGAGCAGTCGCATCACCGAGTCACCAGTTGCCTCGGCATTTAGTCCAAGTGAACGAGTTGAGGCATCAGCGGCAGTAGAGCGGAGTAGTCCTCAGCTGGGCCAAAGACTGATTCGTTTAGGTTCAAATCGAAATGGCTGAGGGGACCCTTCACTCGACTGTCAGCCAGGTAGGTACTGAGCTGGGGAACGAGCTGCTTAAAAGGTCGATCTCCTTTAATGCGGTTATCGGTGAAAACGGTGAAGATGAGCTGCTTCAGATGGGGAAGGTGGCTCAGCAGAGATTTAATGGTGGGCCATTCTAACAAAGGAAGCTTGGGTTAATAGTAAAGTTCAATTTCAAATTACTACTCACCTTTTTCAGTTTGAAACTCTGGTTTCTTATCCTTTTCAATGATGACAAGAGAAACTGACTCTGTGATCATCGGTGAAACTGTAGGCTGACCTGTTTTATCATCGGTTGTGGTTGAAACGGCTTCGAGGAAACGGACAAAGCTGTTCAGTTGACCTGCTCCAGTCAGGCGAATCAGTGGTCCGTCTTTGAGAACCTCGTAAACCATTGAAGGTCGTCGGTTGCTGTCCAGTGTGTCTGTGATGCGATCAAAGTCCTCAGAGAAAGCAGTCGAGCTGAGGGACATTGCTTCGTCGAAACTGATCACCTTCTTCTCCCGTCGAGGTTTGCCCTGCTCGATCACCTTTCGATCATCTTCGTGCGACAAGTCAACTCGATGGTGAACGACTTCAGATGACAGCGACAATAGTGCTCCACCGAGTTCTTCAAACCTGGCCCCAAAGACGAAGTTCGGCGAGCATGGCCAGTGAGCGCATTGAGGACAGGTTACTCGGGTCTT
Organism: Tyrophagus putrescentiae; assembly: GCA_024499935.1. NCBI lineage: Eukaryota > Metazoa > Arthropoda > Arachnida > Sarcoptiformes > Acaridae > Tyrophagus > Tyrophagus putrescentiae. Next base: position 14,963,516 of record JAMZRA010000005.1, read on the forward strand.
CAGTACCGGACGCCGCAGACATCAGCTCTTGCAGAATGATGTCCACCACATTAGAATGCTCAGTGATGTTCCGATTGATGCCTCATTGGCCGTTTCACTTTTCACTGGTTCATCATTCTTCCACTTTCCAGTGAGCTTTTTGTCCTCCATTTTGGTTGTCTATCAAAAGAAAATGTAAGATTAATAGTTAAAGTAAAGTATTCTGTTGATTGGTTTACTGTTTTGTGTGCTTGGTGAGCGGTGAAAATGCTTAGGATGATGGAATCCGGTAATGATGTGAGCCTTCGAATCTACCAATAAATGGTAAACAAACATCAGACGAGAAAGTTGCTTTGACAACTCAACTTACTTAGTGAGAAGTTTGAAAAAACACACAATTATGGTGACCACCGATGTATTTCAGTATTCAATGCTGACACTCACAAATAGACGAGATAAGGAGGTGAAATGCCAATACCCACACACAAAGCACAAAAGAACAGCAAACAATCACTTGCCTTGGCCAAACGCTGACAAACAGACAAGCGTGCTCACTCACTTCTTTTACGAACGGTACAAACAGGGAGGGGACTGTTGAAGGCCACATGTTAAGGCAATGAATGAAGCGTCTATTTCCACACATTGACAACTTTCCGAATCTGGTCTCAGTTTCACTCTGCTGTGAACACATTGGACATTTCAAAAACTCATGATGATTGTGTAGGCCATCTCTGGCTATGACGCGGTTTATCTCTTTTCTCATAGTTGTTGGTTTTTCCTTGCGTAGCGCAACTTATCACATTTCGCCTTTTCACCGGATTTCGTTGTCCTTTCTACGCCTTCTTTCATTTTCTCTGTCTGTACACAAAAGGCCAAGCTGCTCGAGCATCAGAGGCATTGAACCGTACAGCCGCACCTTCTACGCAGTCTCTCTCACGAATGCTCTTACGTGGGCGCACTGAAGGCCATCGACTCGCATACCCACTCGCCACCCTCATAACAAGAGTAGAGCAGGAATCAGTCGAGGATTGTACTTTAGTGAGACGCCTTAGTGCACTCTTACTGCACGCGGACTGCTTCGCATCGACCACTCTCCCGCTTCGACCAACTTAAGCGTCAAACCGCTCCCCAATTGCCACAATTGGTCGTAGCAGATTGGACACTTGACATCATTTCCTTCGCCTCTTCTCGTTATCCCCACACTATCAATGTCACATGTGTCCGACAGCGGCCACACACTGGAAATCTTCAACCACCACTGATTCTACGCCCAGAACTCGACGGAGCTCATGCGATCTTTACGACCTTCTTTCCATTTCTCTGTCTGTAATAAAAAGGCGCAAGCTGCTACAGCATCAGAGCGCATTGAGACCGTAAGCCGTCACCTTCACGCCAGTCTCTCTCCGAATCTCTCTACCCGTGAGGCCGCCACTCAGCGGACCATCGACTCGCATCACCCACTCGCCCACCCTCATCAACAAGAGAAGAAGTCAAGGAATCAGTCGAGTGATTGGTATCTTTTAGGTGAGACGCCTTTTAGTGCCACCTCTTGACGTGCCACGGTCGGACTGCCTCTCTGCATCGACCAACTCGCTCCCCAGCTTCGGACACAACCTTAGCTCGTCAAACCGCTCCCCAACTTTTGCCACAATTTGGTGCGGTTGCCAGGATTGGCACGACTGGTACATCATTTCCTCGCCTCTTCTCGTTTCCCCACAACTAGCAAGTGATCACCATGGCCGACAGCGGCGACGACAACCTGGAGAACGTCTTCAACCAGCCCACTGCATCTACGCCCGAAGAACTTCGAGCGGAGCGTCAGCAGATCTTTAACGAAGTGAAGCGCATTCATCGCCTCGTCAGCTGCCTCGTCCATCAAGGAGAGCATCTCAGTCGGACTTGATGGTCAGGTACGTCAACCGAATCTCGAGCATCAACTTTGAGCTGAACGTGTCTTACAACGACGCCGACTCTAAGGCGATCTACACTATGATCAAGGCCATCGGCAAGCAGATCAAAGAGGATGAAGAAGAAGCACGACAGTCGCTTCACAATCAACCGAGTTCACCACTTCATTCGACCTACAACAGATCCAGCCTAGGAATGAACAGCACTTTCTCGTCTGTGTGTTCGCACCCGGTCACCAACGACCCCAATGTCACCGTTGAGCCTTGGGATGGCACTGCCATTGGCTACTACAAGTTCGAAAAGCGTTTCAAATCAACCTACTCGGCTAACCCAGTTTACTCTGCCTCGAACCGCTTTGCAGCTTTCTCCAAGCTCATCGGACCGAAGGGACGCGCCATTATCGTCGACCTTGAGGAGACTACGAACGGCCTCATCACTGCTATGGACCGCATCAGAGAGCGTTTTGGCCACAAGTCACAAGTCCGAGCTGACATTGAGCGTCAGCTAGCTGCAGTGCCAGCCGTCAAGTCTAAGCAGGATGCACCTGGCATGAGCAATCTGATCGGCGTAGCTGAGATGTCGTACAAAGTGCTCACTCAATCTGGCACCAGTACTGACTATCTCGAGACCGTGGTCTTTGCGACTGTCGGCTCAAAGCTCCCGCATCAGTTCTTTCAGACCTACCTCAAACAGAATAACAGTTCCAAAGACCTGAAGCTGCTTATCCAATTCATTCGCACTCAAGTCGAAGAAGTCCATAACAGGGAGGAGATGTGTCGTGCGGCTCTAGTCTCTGCTCCACGAGCCAAAGTCAACGGCACCATCCCCGAACCGGCGACCAGTGATCCAACAGCCTATTCGCCCAAACAGTCAAAAAATCGACCAGTGAAAGCGCGCTCCCCTCGTCAACAATTATCTAGCTGCCGTCTGTGTGACGGAAACCACCACGTGTTCCAGTGCAACTATGGAACAGCAGAACAGAGGAAGCAACTTGCCACGAACAGACAATGGTGTCTTCGATGCTTGCTAAGACACCCCGCTGGACAGTGCCGTTCGCGTTACCTTTGCCAATGTGGAGAGCAACACTCTCAGGTGGTATGCACTGCAAAAAGTGCTCAGTCAACCATTCCACTCGTAACCCAATCAACTGGACCATCTGGAGCGACGAATGCAAAGTTGCTCTATCAGCCACCAAAGGAAGAACCGAAAATGAACAGTGCAGGCATCACTATGAGTGTGCCTAGGCCCCATTCCGGAAAGTCATCGTCATCATCTAGTTGCCTACAGTTTTCTCGACCCGACCGCCTGACGTCGTACTTTGAGACTGTAGTTGTCAGTATCAACGGCCAGAAGCTCCGCATCCAGCTAGACAGCGGATCTGGTCGCACGCTCATCCTCAAGGACGTAGCCGACCGACTCAACCTGAAGCCATACGCCAAACACAAGCTGAATCTCGGAGGATTCGACGGTCTCAGTTCCCAGACTAGCGAGCGACTTGTCAAAGCCAGAGTACAATCACTCCACTCGAATCAATCCTTTAGCATGATCATGTGCGTAACACCGGTTATTGATCACCGTCCGCGAGCCGCCTCACCAGAATTGTGGACTCAGCTCAAAGACCTCGGCTATGAACTGAGCGATTCGCCAGAACACGACCAACTCCCAATCAGTATTCTCGTCGGAACTGAGTACTACTGGAAACTCTTTACTAGTTTGTTCATTCCAGTAACCGACGAGATCGCAGTTCGCAATTCCATTTTCGGGTGGACGATGGTCGGAACCACGGAGGACAGTAACTATCATTCGCCTCGTCGACAACATTCAGCCGTCGTTGGACTCTCCAAAATTAACTTGCAGCCGGACAGTCAACCCTATCTAGATGACGAGCTGCCCGTGGTTAACTTCTCATTCGCCTCTTCAGACAAACCTTCGAAACTAGAAAGTGCCGCTAGCACCCATCCTTCTCGTCTCACCATCTCGAACGACGACCAGTTGCAGGAGGAGTACCTCCAGGAGTTCATCAAGGCCAACGTCCATTTTCGAAACGGCCGATACTCTGTCAACATCCCCTGCATGCAGCCACTGGACATGAAGGACAACAAGACAGTTGCCTTGAATCGCTTTTACCGTCTCGAGCGAGGACTAGAAGCTCGAGGACTAAAGCCCGCCTATGACGCAGCTTTGGCGGAAATGGTGGCCAACTTTACTGAACCAGCACCAGACGTGTGTAAGTCGGCTAAATGTTACTATATGCCGCATCACCCCGTCATTCGTCTAGACAAAGACACTACCAAGCTACGAGTGGTCTTTGACGCATCATCTCATTCGTCTTCCACCAAGTCCCTTAACGATAACTTGTTCAAAGGGGTTGTGAACTGGGACTTGCTTGACGTCCTACTTCGATTTCGGTTTGGTCAGCATGCAGTGACCGCCGATATTGAAAAGGCCTTTCTCCGCATCCAAGTCGAACAAGAGGACCGAGACGCATTTCGTTTTTGGTGGCGAGATCCAGACGGTAACCTGAACATTCGCCGATTCACCGCCGTTCCGTTTGGCACTAGCATTTCGCCCGGCCTACTGTTTGCAGTCCTCAAACACCTATTCGACTCTAACCGCGACAAGTATCCCGATGTGGTGCCCATTATTGAAAATCGAATGTATGTTGATGACGTTGTCGTGGCCTTTCAGGACATTACGCCCAGCGAGCTGGAAGCCTTTCGGGCTCGAAGCATTGAGATGTTCAAAACAGCAGGCATGAACTTGTGCAAATTTCGCACTAATCATCACCAGCTCGACTTGCAGTGGGCAGGCCCGTCAGCCAAACCAGTCATCAAAGTTTTGGGTCACGCTTGGAACCTACCACTCGATAAATTCTCACCAGCGATTGACATTGACCGATTTCTCACCCTCAACTCGCTCACCAAACGGGAGTTTACTGCCTTTGTGCAATCGGTCTACAACCCCACTGGCATCGTAGCCCCTTTCTGCTTGATCCTGAAATTGGCTCTCCGTGAGCTGTGGAAGCTGAAACTACGATGGGATGACACGATTCCTGAGAGTGAGTTGCGGCATGCACTCAAACTGATCAATGAGGCCAAGTTGGTCAACGAGATGGTGGCTCCTCGAAACGTGTGGCCAGATGAGGGAATTCAGCCAACCCTTCGTGTCTACGCCGATGCCAGCACTACCGCTGTAGGCATTGCTGTCTACTGCTGCTCGACTAAGGGCAACTTCCTCATCTTCTCCAAATCGAAACTAGCTAGAACAGCTACGATACCTGAACTAGAACTCGACGCGCTAGTAATGGCAGCAGCAGTGTCGCGACAACTTTCACTCGCTTACCCATTTTCAACAGTGGTGATCTGTGGAGACTCAAAACTGAACTTGCAGCGTCTCATCCAACACCCAAACAAGCAGAAGCTAGCCGTCGCCCTCCGCGTCAACATGATCAAACGATCAGCTCCTCACGCCGTCTTCCGGCACGTCGAGTCGAAGGAGAACATGGCGGACATAGTGTCCCGAGGTGCCACTATGACTCAACTTTTGAAGTCCAAACATTGGCTCGAGGCACCGGAGCTATCGTCCACAACGCAGTTTGAGCACACAGTCACTGCTCATTTCCTCACGGTGGCAATCCCTAAGTCAGATTGCACCTGCACCCAATATCGCAACTATTCACTCGCCGTCAATTGCTATCGGATCATTGCCCGTCTCTTGAAGAAGAAGAAGACAGCCTACGATGACATTCACGAGCTTGATCTCGCTCTCATTCTCCTCATACGTGATGTGCAGCGCCGTCACTTTGAAGAGTCCATCACTACAGTGGACGAACACGGTACAGTGACCTTCGACCATTGTTGTGCTCTCCGGAACTACGCTGTGCACCGGGATGGCGACCAGATCTTGCGCCTTCGAACCCGTCTGCAGCAGACAGTTGATCTCTCATTCGATGAAGTCCATCCAGTTATCTTGCCGGCACACTGTCACTTCTCCCGACTAGTGATTGCGAACACTCACCATCAGTTGTTCCATCCGGGAGTCGATCGAACTAACAGTACGATTCGCCAACGCTACTTCATCATCAATCAGAAGCGAATGGTCAAACATTTTGTCAACCATTGCCAAATCTGCCGACGCAAACGTCATTCGCCTATCAGCATCCTTCACGGACCAGTCCCTTCCTTTCGGTACGACATCTACAGCCCGCCTTTCACCAACACAGGCAAGACCTTTGGTCCATTAACGCACCGATGGAGTACCATGTAAGTTTGGCTCCACACTGCCACCGTCACTTCACCCACGTGAAAGATGACGCCAAGTCAGTCTCAGAGCTCCGTGCTCTATCCTTACACCGCAACGGTTCCTCGATCTAGTCGAAAGGTAAACAACCTATCAAAGTCAAATGGATGGCAAATACCTTTGAACAAAGTCCACTTGCACCAACGTCCGTGATCGCGAATATAAGTGCCCACTCCCGCCCACTTCCCCGAAAATTTTGATCAAACGCCTGATACGTCCCTCAAGCGCAGACTTGGAACCACTCTTACCGACATCCGTACTATCTATCATGAAGCAAAAGGAGCAAACTCTCCTCGAAAATGAATCGGTGATGGCAGAATGAAGCCAGAACACGAAGCTCTTGGTTGGCATGGATCAAAATTCGTCACCCGTTGATTTTCTACCCCCCCCGGCAAAGGGAAGTGCAAGACCATATCGCAACCTTTCCCTTCAGCTACAAGAACGCATGGATCGAGACTACAAGTCCACAGCCGAGTCGACAATTCCAGATGTCGAAACCCCAAATTCTCGCTTCGGCTCCGCTACTTCAATCCCGCACAAGGAGGCAAAACCGGAAAAGAAGTCGGTACGTCGTTGACAAAGGCGAGAAAGTCAAAACTGCAGTCTCGGAATTGCCACTTCGCCGACACGAGGTCTCCGTGCACCCAAGATGCATCCTGGAGCGACTCCACCTAACCGGGAACCTCAACAAGGAGCGACCACCATCAGCAGTGACCAGCCGAGCTGATCTCTCCATTCGAACCCCAACTTCTCCGTTCGTCTACCAGCCAGTCGACTACCGGCAGGCAAACCAGAAAGAGGCTCTTGCAGGCTGAGAATGGTCAAGCTTGCATCTAAACGGAAGGGCCATTCGCGACAGGTCTCCGTGACCAGATATTACGGCCTCGCTCACGGAATAAAAAGGCGAGCCCACCATTCAGCAGTTGAGCCGAGCTGTACTTGAGTACCGACGACCTGTCATTCGTTACCCTCCACCGCGCCAGATACTTGAATCCAAGCGGGATCCCCCGGGAAGTAAAGTAACAAAACTCATGATGATTTGTTACGGCCATCTCTCGGCCTATGACGCGGTTTATCTCTTTTTCTCATAGTTTATCTTGTTTTTTCCCTTTGCCGACTAGCGGCCAATCTTTATCACTATTTCGCCCTTTACTCACCGGCCATTTCGGCCTTTCTAGCGCCTTCTTTCCATTTCTCTGTCTGTAATAAAAAGGCGCAAGCTGCTCAGCAGCATCAGAGCGCATTGAGACCGTAAGCCGTCACCTTCACGCCAGTCTCTCTCCGAATCTCTCTACCCGTGAGGCCGCCACTCAGCGGACCATCGACTCGCATCACCCACTCGCCCACCCTCATCAACAAGAGAAGAAGTCAAGGAATCAGTCGAGTGATTGGTATCTTTTAGGTGAGACGCCTTTTAGTGCCACCTCTTGACGTGCCACGGTCGGACTGCCTCTCTGCATCGACCAACTCGCTCCCCAGCTTCGGACACAACCTTAGCTCGTCAAACCGCTCCCCAACTTTTGCCACAGGAGGCTAACAATTAGTGTTGTTAGGACACCTGCTGCATCATCGTCAAGTACCGCATCTGTTTGGATGAACAGATTTCGAAGTACTGTGATAAGAACGAAGACCGAAATGCCGTTTTTAAGCTCATTCAGTACGATAGTAATTACTTGTTGAAAAGAACCAATATTTATAAGAGCCTCTACTGCGATTCGCATAGCACCCAAACCAGCGATTGCGTCTCCAATAATGAAACCTTGAAAATGATTCTTTGCTTTTGCCGTTCTTGGATCTGCCTGCATCTGTTTCTGCTTCGGAGCCGGCATTCTCTATTGTACGTTTCGGTGCATCGATTGGCTTATGGCGAAGCTGTGTGGATCCACTCCTGCCACCAATAGCATCGAGATGACTACTCATGAGCAGGAGCACCCGTGAGGCTAAAGTCAAAGTGCCTCATTTCATCCTTTACTCTTCATTTTGATATAACCGTTGTGCATATTTTTTTAATCTTGTTCTATGAAATTCTTTGTAACTAAAATTCTAGATCTTGTTTGTTTTTCTACTCTTATTTTTTGCAATTTCCTGTGTCATGATCATGCCAGCATTACAGTAGCATTTTTCAGCTATTAATTTTATACAAAAACTATTTGCATTTAAAACCTAAAAATACCTAAATAAAGTGCATTTGCAGTATAAGTACACTTGGTTTATCAAAACCATTTAAAAAAATGCAGACATATAACTGATAATAACAGATTAAAGCATGCTTAGTAATCTAACCGTAAACTACCATCAATGGTATCTACCACAGCTATCAATCAGTACAAAGGACAACTATTTTTCTATTAATTAAACATCTGCTTTTAAAGTTTGCCCTCATGGTGGTATCAGCAAAATACGCTACACAAACTTTAACTCTACACAAAACAACTACTACTGAACCAAAACTGACAAATAAAAAGTAATGCAAAAACAGTGTCAGTTTGGCGCTTTGCTGGCAGAAAAAAACCTGACATTTTTAATCAAATCTGTTTAACTTGTAATCATGAAGCCTCTTATTACACTGTTGCCCATTGTTCTTCTTTTAATCTTTCAAACCACCACCGCCGATGACTTTCGCATTGTCGACCACCAGACGGTGGAGTTCAGCAACCCTTTCCGGGCCAATGCCAAGCTGAAGATCACCTTCACCGGGGGAAACATCACCCACACCGACCACAAGCTGAAGACGAACGCTGGTCGCTGGTGATGGACTACGACCGAAGGCGACCGGAAACGCCACCCACTACCACAATGTAATCAACGTGCGGAACACCACTCGAACGACGGCAGACCTTCACGATAACACGCTGTACCACTTCAACTGGTACACTCGGGTCGGGAGTATCCCGACCAGGAGATCTGTTTCGACCTAGCATTCAACGGCGCCAGCTGGTACAGCACTTCGCTGGAGAAGGAACAGCCGTGGCCCTTCAACACTGGAAAGCCCTTCACCGGAGGACCGGCGCCTCTGAAAACGGGCGTCTACGAGAAGGACTCCCCCTTGGCCCGGTGGTGGAGAACGTCTACCTGACCACTGACGGCCTTGCCATCTTCTTCTCGCAGTACTATCCGGACTTTGTGGAGCGAAAGACGGGTAACAAGCTTGCACGAGCATTCGTCCGGACCACCACGACAAGCGCGACACCTGCACTACGCCTCAATCAGCTTGAGATCTTTGCCACCCGTGACATGGCCGCACTGCACCGCCTTCTCCTCGATCGGTACTACATCATCGGTCGAGAGAGTCCAAAAGGGGCGATTCCTGATGAGCGCATGTTCAGCCACCCACCTACACACTGGACGCTCGATCGCTGAAGCAAGCTGATGTGCTGACCAAGGTGACGGAGCTGTCCAAAACGCTGGGGCTGAAGAGTCTGCAAATCGTCCTCGAGGGATGGGAGGCGGTGATGGGCGATCTAAAGTGGGACACGGCTCGTTTCCCCGATCCGGCGGCTATGGTGGCCGCGATCCACAAACTAGGCTACCTAGTCAAGTGACGGTGAACTCCTTCTACAACGTACACTCGGACGTTTTTAAGTCGCACCCTCACTTCTTCCTGCGAGATCCTAAAAACCACAGTCACCCGTTTACCTTCACCTGGAAGGACCCTCGCAGTCGACCTCGGCCAGCCAGACTGGATCCCTTTTCACTACCCCACCGGCTCGGCCACCCTCTACCACTCTCGCGATGGCTGGTGCACCGCTGAAGGACATTGAGCGCTTCGAGAAGGTCGACTCCTTCCGCTTGGTCGGCGGCGACCTCGGCCAGTTCGGCGTTCCGGAGACTGTACGCACAGACTCGATGCGCACTGATCACTACTCAAACGAGTACACCCGCTACTACGCCGCCACGGGCAGCTGGATGGGCGGCCTGGTGGACCTCGATGCCGGCTATCACACGCAGGTCTGGCGCAACTTTCTCCGCATGCGAGACATTGGGGCCGACTGGGCGTCGCTGAAGAATGTCTTGCCGCAGGTGCTGACCATCGGTCTGGCGGGCTACCCCTACGCAGTAGCGCCCACCTTGTCCCATTCAGCCGGTTCAACGGCAGCACCCACTGAGGAGCTGTACATTCGCTGGCTTCAGCTGACCACCTTCTTGCCTCGATGCAGCTCTCCTCTGGCGTGACCTTGTCGGCGAAGGCCGCCAACCTGACCACCACCTTTGTCGCTCTTCACCTGCAGCACGCTTCAACGCTGGTGGCAGAGGCTCATGCGGCGGCCAAAGCGGGAGGACTTCCGCTCCTGAGACCACTCTGGTACCTGACGCCCAACGACACAAAGACCTACTCGGTTGGGGACCAGTTTGCCGTCGGCAACGACATCATCGTGGCGCCAGTGGTGACGCCCGGCGCCAAGGAGCGCTCAGTCTACCTGACCGCTGGAACGTGGGTCGACCAGCACGGCAAGAGCTACACCGGTCCAGCCGAGTTTAAGGTGCTGGCGCCGCTTGAAGAGCTGCCCTACTTTAAAAGAAAGGTTTGAGATTTTTAATAATGAAACTTGCTGCTATTAAAAATAGATAAAAAGCTTATTACCAATTTAAGAAATTGTAAGTTTATATTGGTAAATAAAGTTCTTTTTAAATGAAAATACAAACTGATCATATTACAGCAAAAAGTACAAATTAAAAGAAAAAATTTCAAGCAACCAATCACTTTCACTATGGCAAGATATAAAGTGATGACTAACTGAATGTCAATTATGCTAATAAAAAACGGTTTTTATTGATCAAAAACACCGTTATTGAAATACTGCCATTCTTTTTAGTTAATAGCCCATTGCACTGGTGTTCCGTTTCAATGTTTTTGCGCTTTTGTCTAGCAAAAGTAATAAAGCAATCTATTAGATTTTTCTATTGTCATTTTGCTATTCATTTAAGTGGGTATATAACTGAGCAAAAACAGGGAAAACAATTTTATTTTTTTGTTACAAATGCCTAATAAATCAAATGCATAATAAAATGTACTTTATTAAAATGCTTATTATAGTGACATATGTTTTGTGCATTTGCAAATGTGATAACAATAATAACAACAACAACAACATTCAAATCAGTTGCAACAATAGACAAAGTGAACAAATTGGCTCCTGTGATAAGTTGATTAACTCGACCAAAATTGACAACAACCTTTCTAAGAAAACCTGCAAAATGGCCAAATCATATCAGCAGTGTATGAAAAAAGTAATTAAAAAAAGTTCAACTCAGATGACAATGGCTGTCGTGAGTACATGAAACTGGTCATTGACGAGTACAAAGAAAAATATGAGCAATACTGCAAAAGAAATGATGAAGACGACAACGACGAGGACAATGACAATGACCAAAACCAGGACAACAATAATAATGATGATAAAAATAAAGATAAAAACAAAGATGAGGAAACCGATAAAGATCAGAATAAAAGCAGCAAAAGAGACACAAGTCAAAATAAAAAAGTTTGTTTGAGTTTAATTTTTTGTTTTCTAATATTTCAAAACCTGTTGTCAATCTAAAAATATGCACTTTGTCAACATCAAAAATAAAAAAGGTGATTTGATTTATGGTAATGTTCTTGTTAGATTTTTCTTTCAGCATGACAGCGTTTCACTTGACACTTTCTTAAAAAGCACTCTCTTCTGTGGAATGCGCACTGTAATGAGTGTTTTTCCCGGCCATTACCTGTTGTGTTATGTTGCAGTGCATTCCTCTCTCTCCCTCAATGTCATTGTCATCATTACAATTATAATCTATTTTTAATTGTTCTTTCTCTCTTTATTTGTGTTTACAGACTTAATCATCTGTTTAACAGCTAAACTGAACAACAATTGCTGCTGCAAATTTATAAAACTGGCAAGTCATCATTGAGTGCTTGATGGTAATTTGGTGATTTTGTGATTTTATTTGATTTGTTAAAAACTTTGTGGAAAAACACAAAGCAAATGAGTGTTGGTATAAATTGTGCGCCGGTTAATAGTTTTATTTTTTGCAACAATAAAAATTTACAATTAATAAATCATTTTTAACTCTACAAAAAAAATTGTGACATTATCTTCAATATATTAATTTCGCACAATTTCGCAAAAATGGAAATCTTCAAATCTGCATTTAACATCAGTCCTCTTACACTTTATCATTTTTACCTTCTAATGCTGTTCTCCACTTTACTACTCCTTCAAATCAGTCCCTCGGTCTACTCTCAATGGAGTACTGAGCCGTCTCGGGCTGACTGTGCTGCTCGTGAGGCGCAAATAGTGGGCGCCTGCAACGCCAGCAAACCAACCACCGAGCTGATCGTCGACCACTCTCGAGCCAACTGCTGTAAAGGAAAGGCCTACTACAAATGTCTGAAGAAACTGGTGGCCACCGGTGTGCAGTGTGAAATGTTCATTCGAGATCGCATTGACGAGTACGATGAGATACTGGACAAGTACGACTGTGACGACGTCAAGAATTGCTGAAGAGAAAGGTTGTCTAAGAAAAGTGTAAGAAACCGATAACAGGACTGACTGAAAATGACCTTATATTCACAATTGTTTTCAAACTATTAGCAACAACAGTAAAAGCAGCAACAGTAATGGCATTGCCGTTCTGCTAGGCACATTTTGCCCTTTTTACTGCTTAAAAAAATTTAAACGTTGCCTTGAATTTCTTGTTTTTTGTGCAAAAGTCGCAAATACTAGTTTTGGCGCTATTCATTTTTTATTATTAAAAAAGCTATGTAATCAATTAAATGTCAAATGAACCGAAAATGAGTAGTTTCAGTAATGTACGGAAAAAAATGCAAAACAATGCACTACAGCAGAGGTGTTTGCTTTCCACCTTCGCCTCGCTTTTGTCTAGTGAACACCATCGCCTGCTCTAGGGGTCCTTTTTCAGAGGTGAGCACAGTAAAGTCAATTAACGGGTCCAGTTTATAGCGGTCATCAGCGTTGGCCACCACCTCGGACAGCTGCTGTCGGTTTCCGCTGGAAGGGGCGAAGAAGGGCGCCACCAGGTGGCGAACGTACTGCTCCGCCTGGTCGGCGTTTTGAGGCGGCAGCCCCGGCAGCCACTCGCAACTGCTGCACCGGCCAAAGGACAGGTTGATGAAAAGTTTCTGGATGGCGGGGAAGACCACCTCAAAGCGGAGCTCCTCGAGGAAGCGGTGCTCTAAGGGCGTCTTCTCGTCGTTTCCGTAGAGTACCAGCTCCAGGCGGGTAACAGAGGGCAGCGATGGCGGCTGCCTGCTGCTGGCACCGCTGTACACTAGACGCCCTTTTTTGGCGTCCGTTCGCAGCAGGCTGCTTTCCAGGTAGAGGTCAAAGAGGTGCGGCAGTTTGGTAAGCTGCACAAAAATGGCGCCCATCGAAGGGCTTTCGTTGAGGAGATGGACTGCGCGCAGATTGACGAAGGCGTCGGCAAAGTCGTTGATGGTGAAAAGACTGACCGGCTGGAAGGAAACGCTGCTGAAGAGGTGAAAGTTGGCGGCTACAGTAAGCAGCGGTTCCTCTCTTCCTTCAAAGGGAATGTAGGCGTACGCCTGCATGTTAATGGCCATCAGCGGCGGCGGCGGCGGACTTTCTCCGTTCTTGTTGTTCACTTGTTGTCTTTGTCGCATTCGGGCCTTTAGGCTTTCTATCCAGTAATCGGCCCGTTGAGTGGACGCCTGCTAGAAGAAGTCAAAGGTGCGAAAGGTGGTGCTGGCAAAGAGGCGTGGCAGGTTGAAAGGAGGCACAGTGAGGCAGTTGGCGTAGTCAAAGAGGGAGAGGCGTTCCAGGTGGGGCAGGCCGTCGATGGCTTCCACCAGCGGAGTGAGTACCGCGTGGAAAGGGGCGTTGGGCAGGTTGAAGACAATTTGCAGGGTGGTCAGCGAGGGGACGTAGGCGGTCACCAGTCGAGGCAGGTGCTCAAGATAGTCGACGTCCTCGGTGGGGTCGCTCACGACGATGGCCAGCGTTTTCAAACGGAGAAAAAGCTACCAGAGAGGAAGGTGATCAGAGGCTCGCTCAGGTATTCGGCGGTAAGTGAGTGGAAACCGCTCAAAAAATTGACCAGAAATTGATGGTCGGCATGTTTCGATTTCACACTGCAGGCAATCTCCGTTCACTGGTCTTCACGCCCGAGCTGAAGGGTAAGAGTTTCGGTGTTCTTGCAAAGGCGCTCCACGGCAGTTGTCCACTGGCTGTTCACCTGGCGTAGAGAAAGAATTCGCTGCTCCAATGGAACTTGCTCCAGCAGGCGGAGAAGACAGTTAAAGTTTAAGTCAGCCAGTTTTGTCTCGCTGCTGTTGTTGTTGTTGCTGCTGTTGCTCAAAAGCTCGGAATTCTGGGAGTCGTAGAAGTGCTGGTAGAGTTTGTACGCTGAGCCAATGCCAATGTAGGCAGAGGTGCTGAGCAAAGAGGAGAGCTGGGAGAACATGGTCAGGAAAGAGGAAAAGTGATGATAATAGTGGTAGTAATGTTGAAACGCAAAAAATCAAAAGTAAAAATTGGACAAAGTAAAGGTGTTCTGACTAGTGCGTTTTCTACAAAAGAGAGGCAGACAGAAAAGTGGCTCACGTGTCTTTCAAGTGGGCCTTTTTTATAGTGCTCCCGTGTGCAAAAAGTAAACAGAGCCTTTATCCCTTGAGTCCTCAGCACGTTTTATTCTCTCATGAAAACATTTTTACTTTTAAATAAACTGAATATAGCTTACCGACATCACAGATGGCGTTACCTTTAGGTAAAAAGCATAGCTACTTTAACACGCTTGTTTTGAGTTCCTCCCAAACCCTTTTTTGCTGACTCAATTTGTTGTTGACATCATCACATACTGCCTTCCAGTTTCCGCATCTCAGCTTCCTCATCCCTTCACGATCTGAAAAGACTTCAAAACTCTTTTGTAACACTCCCTCTACGAATCACTGTTCACCCTGATAAGGAAGATGGATGGGTTTTGACGACACCTTTCGCCTCGTCCTCAAGTGGCTTCCACTCGTTATCCGTCTGACCATTCTGCGTCAGGTAAACAGCGTCTGGAAAGCGACAGTGGACAGCCTCGGCCGCAATCAACACACCCTGACACTGGTCCTGGGCAGAGGAGGACATCGTCAACAGATAGTCAACAAACTTCAGCAAGCCCATTATGAAATCTTTCCAATTCAGGCCGTCAGCCCCGCTTTCCACCAGTTGACCGCCACTGAACTGACCGGCGAACTGGCCACCACTCTCAGCACCACCTTTCCTAACCTGAAAACGCTAGTGGTGATTGTCGATGACTTTGACACCGACGACCTGATTGGAAACCGTGCTCTCCGCTCGCTGCTCGCCCTCCCACCGCTGATCACCGTTTACTCGAATAGCCTGACCACCCTTCAGATAGTATGGAACGTGTCAGAAACGCCTTTCTGCCCTCATTCCCCACACTAATAAAAGCATCCAGTCGCTGAGGTGCCTTCAGCGACTGTCCCTTTTTGATTACTCGAAGCGGCTGACGATGCCGCCCTTCGACCTGCCCACTCAGCTAGGAAAAACGCTCACCACCTTCGACTTCTACTCGGAAAACTCTCCATCGAACCTGTTCCACCACTGGGCGGACAGCCTGGCTGCTCGAAACCGCCACCGTAGCACAGTGCTTGGCCGCCGCTCAACTCCGCCGCTGCAAATCTACTTTTTGGCGGCAATTACTACTGATGTGATAAATCTGCCATTTTCCGCCCACCTCGATCACCCCTTTCATCCTTTCCGGGTGACGTCCAATCTGGGCGTTCACTTTGCGAGGCTGGGGTTCACGTCTGTCCGCACGATGACCGAGCTGGAGCTCCTCATTGCCAGCTTTCCCTCCCTAACGTGTCTCCTCCTGGCCACGGGCGGCCACCTGTCGACGGGTGCCATTTTGGAGCGGCTTTGCCGGCTGCCCCACCTGGCCCGCCTTGGACTGCCGTTGGGCAAGACTGTTGAGGCTACATCCTCCGGCTATCCTCGATTCATCTCTCTGCCGGTGGCGCCAAACCTTCAAGAACTGTACCTAGACGTTCGCTTTCTGCTCATGTTCCAGTCTTGTCGCCAATTGCGCGCCTACGTAGGCGCCCTTCACTTTGACACGGTTTTTCCCAACCTGATCAATTTCCGCTTTTTGTACAACGATGATCATCGTTGTACAAAGTGTGGGAAGCAGGTGAGCTTAGGAGAAGACGGCTGTAGAGAGAGTGAGAAACGAGTGAGCTTAGAAGAAAGCGGCAGTAAAAGCGGAGGACGGCGCACTGGTGGGCGTAGAAAAAAAGTTGAGTGGAAGGTGTGGGACCCGTACGCGTAATGTGGAGTGGGATGCAGCCAAAGAAAACAATGTGTATTATCTGCCTGGCCGCCCCCTGCGCCCTCGTCATCAAGCAGCTGAAAAAATGTTGGTTGAAACGTAAAGTTTTTTAGTAAAGAGAAGAAAAAGTAAGTTTCAGAAAGTATTACTACTGTTAAATGATCAAATGAAGTGCTAATTGTTTTTGTGCTTTTTCCTCTCTTTTAGACAACAAAAACATCGTTTTTTCGGGTAAAAAAAAGTTCATTGATTAATTCGTGGTGCCAAAAATGATGAGGTGATTTTTTGGCCGTTCAATTTGAAATACTGGCCGAAATTTTGGCGACACAAACCATTTCTTTTCAAAACCCTCAATTGTCTCGGTCAATGACCTTATCAACCCCCTATGTTACTTATTATGTCCAACCATTTAGGCGTATTCTATGTCATTGACACACACAATTACACACACCTACACGCAGTGCACACACATTTCATACCAGTTGTAAAACGATTTTCCCTCTCACTTAAACTCTTTCATGACTTTCAGCAGTGAGTCCCATTAGCAATTAACTTTACGACACATAATCAGTTATCTATTTTATTCTCTTTATGTACTTCAATCTAACACTTTGATACATTCCCCAATATACAATTTTTTTAACAGTACACTATTACCCGTTCTCAAGCACCACATTTTACAATTCTTATCGTGCATACCGTTTCCTTATCGTTTTTACGTGAATCTCTTGAGCAAGAGATTAGGGATTTTTCCGTAACTCGTGGATTTCTTCTGGTCGTTTATTTAGATTTCTCAAGTTGCAGTTTTTAACCACAGTTTTTGTACAAATTTAATGTCACTATCATCACACACATAAACACATAACAAGTTGAACTTGATTCTCTCGTATTAAAGATCACGGATTTGCTATGGTGAGAAGATCGCCACTACAGGTTCAGAAAGCTGCAAGGGAATGGGTCGATTCCAGAATCACTCAGTTGATGTGAACTGGCTCTTAATTGTCTGGACGAGTGCTCAAAAACTGATTCAAACGTCTTTTGAAGCGTAGTGTTTTAAATGACGTACATAGCAAAGGAAGTGGAAAGTGATTAGTTAGACAGCAAGACAGAATCACTTTAGCGTAATAATTCTGTTTTTTTCTCCTTTTTCCCCCAGAATTCCCTTTTTACCCATTACTCTGTTGCGACTGGTGCTTGGCTGTCTACCAGAATGCAAACTCACTGGAGCAAAGCCAAGTATAGACAAAAAGGCAACGGAAACCCTCTACCCTTTTGCTGTTCTTTTTTAAAAAATGATGACAGCAGTAATCATCAAGCATCCTCAACTGGTCACAGACACCCACGAACATGATTGTCAAAATCCTCGGACTAATGACACTAAACGTTTTCGCATCAGTGGTTAGCTAAATCATCATCACTTATCACTAGGATGGCTGACAAGACTTTTAGATCACTGCATTGCGACAAACTAGGCACAACCACTGACACAACCACACTACCACTTCTCACACCCCCTTCATGTAGCCTGGGCTATCAAACGTTACTGTGTTGCAGTGTAAATTTGCTTTACAATACCGCAAGGTTGACGTTATTTTACAGTATAAGATGTTACAAGAATGATTTAACTTATTTTTCGTTTATTATTCCCATTTATTATTCCCCCTGTTTTGGCCCTTTATTTTTTATTCCCTTATTCTATTTAGCTTAACACTCCTATATCTAGCCAAGCCGACTAGCGGCACACAGTTATTACATTTGAAAAGTTAAAATCGATTCTCTAAGATTCTCTGATTGATTATGGGGGAAACATCGCCACTATAGGTCAGAAAAAGTTGCGACGTAGTGGGTCTATTCCAGAATCACTTAGTCGGTGGGAACTGGATGTCAACTGTCTGGACGATTTGCTTGAGTGCTGATACAACCGCTTTTTGAAACGTAGTGCTTGAAAAGGCGCACATATCAAAGGAAGTAGAAAGTGATTAGTTAGACAGCACAGACAGAATCGCATTTGTACAATAATTCTGTCTTTCTATTCTCCCTTTCTTCCCCAATCCCCTTTTTACCCATTACACTGTTGTGACTGATGCTTGGCTGTCTACAGAAATGCCGACTTACTGAAGCAAAGCCAAGTCTAGACAAAAAGGCAACGGAAACCCCCTACCCGTTTGCAGTTCTTTTTAAGATTAATGGATGCAGTCATCATCGAGCATCCCTAACTGGTCACAGCTATACACAAACACTATTGTCCAAATCTTTGGACTAATGACACTAGACGTTTCCGCGCCAGTGAATAACAAAGTCATCATCACTTATCACCAGAGTAGCTGACAAGATTTTAAGACCACTGCAGACAAACTAGACACGAACATCGACACAAACACACTACCACTACTCACATACCCCATTCATATAGCTTGTTTTTTACCCTGGGCTATTAACGTTACTGTGACGCAGTGTCAATTTGCTTTACGATACCACAAGGCTGACGTCATTTTGCAGTATAAAAGGCATCGCGGAGAATTGATCGTGGTCTGCCGGATTAAGCAGTATTTGCTGTCCGTTTTGCACTATGGAGAACTAGTGCCACCATCATCGCCAATGTCAGTCACCATTTCATCCAAACTTCTTCCCTTTCCAGCTAGCAGAAGCGAAGAACTGAAGCCATCACCTCTTCAGCAGCAGTTGCAGGCCACTGCTGGTTTAGACTGACTAGTCATTTTTCTATTTTATTGCTAACAAACCTTCACCCATTTCTAATAAACCTATAAATACCACCCTCTTGCAATCTTCATTCATTTCATCAGCGTGCGCACCACTTGTTTTGCTCAACATTGGGTACATTTGCAGTGCACCAGTTCTTCACTTGGTAGCTCATCCATTTCTTGAGGCAGTCGAGGTGAAAGAGTGAAGTGAGACAGTGATAGCATCAATAGCTCTGTTGCCCTCTGCAGAAAAGCAGCGGCAACTAAGAATCGACAGGTGACCACCATTCATCCATTCCATCATCGAAGTGTTCACCCACTTGTTTTAAGTGAGATAGCACAAAGAAATCGAAGCTGCAGATGTGCTAGATTGGGTGATCTTGTTGAAGTGGTCCGATCCATTCATGAGAGCCCCATGATTGCACAGTCATTGCTAACCATGTTAACTTTATAGGTCGGCATGACGCCATGACCTCATGACCTTTATAAAACAGTAGGACTTGTCTACCCTACTTGTACTTTATAAACTGGCATGATTGAATAGCCGAGCCAAAAAATTATAAACCTGAAGGACCAGTTCCTTCTGGAAGCTGTTTTTATCATCATCATCTTGCCTTCTAAGTTTATAACTCAGTAGGACATCATTAACAGGATTCTGTCTTTACACATTTATGAATCTGTCAGCAGCGAACGCCCCCAAGCGAGCAGTCATTAAACAGATGTGGAGGACAAACAGCTTTTGACTGAATTTCACCCCTTTTGTTCGATTGACGTCATCTCGCAGTAATTGGGAATCGCTCTGACTAGGAGGGAATCTTGTGAGTGCCTGTTTGCCAAGGACTAATAGATCACCCGCCTACCGACAAGGAAGAATTGCCTTGCATGACACCGGGCACGCTTGAGAAGGTCCGTTGCCCAAGTGAGCAATTAGCTGGATCATTATGCTCAGTTTGCAACCATGAAACGTCTAGACCTTGTCTGGAAACGTCGCAGACTACCATTCTTGCCAAAGGCGTCCTCTTCATGTTGGCATTCAAGCTGCCAGTCCCCTAGCTGGGCAGCTAGGCGTAGAGGACGGTTTTCGATTTCAGGTCACGTACGGTAGTTCAGATGATTGCCCTTCCAGGTAATTAATGACTTCGAGCGAGTGTCTGAAGTCGCCATATTATCAGAGGCCAGGTTATGTGCAGACATGGTTCGATGGACATGATAGTAGATTCCAGAAAGCTCATTAATTTGAAGCAGACTGACACTAATGATTACGCACACACACAATATACCACCCAGACACACACACCGACATTTGCAATTGACGCACGCTGACATTTCTAAGGTTCACACACTCACACACTCATAGTACGTGCGTCAAAGACATTTAGGCCGACAGATGAGAGCATGAACAGTAGCCTACCTTCCCCATAGTAACGGCAACGTCTAGAGCATTCTGAGCACTGATACAAACGGCAATGTTAACTTCTCTCTCGCCATCAGGGTATATAAAACACCGAAGTTGCCTTGAAAAGTCGGCCAGGCTCAAACCTGTTTTACGTACGACGGCAAAAGATCACTGAAAAAGCCCCTCAACAAGCTGTTAAGTTGGCTGCGAGGGAACCGACGCATCTTCCTACCACTTTTGCAGGGCCCGCGGTTGAGTGATAGTGTCCTTTTGCTCGAGCATTGAATTGTTGTTTTTTATTTTGTGTTCTTCATATTATTGTAATAAAGTACTTTCTTCACCACTTTTGGAAGTGTGCTTCGATGACGGCCAAAGTGACTGTGCAGCTCATCTTCGACTGAAGAAACCTTTGCCTTCAATTGGGGCAATACTTCGACTGCCCTCATCTGTGCAGAGCGCCACGACTGCTGTTGACCGGGTGGAGTACATCGACTGCAGCGACTGTTAAGAGTACTTCGACCACCATCGACTGGGCAGAACGCCTCGACTGTCAGAGGCAGAACACTTCGACTGCGGCTGATCAGTTTCGAAAAGAAGAAGACTGCTGAACCAGCCGGACGCGCGCTGCGCGGCAGTCATACGCTTTCTGCGGAAAGACCAAAACTCACCGCCCTTGATCTACTGAAGTTCTCTGGGCGCCAAGATGACTTCAGCTGAGAATCTGACTTGACTGAGTTTTGAGAGTCGAGTTTGTGATTCATAGGACGAAAGGACTAAAGATCAACTTTCACCATCGACTTCGACTGTGTTTGGTTGTGAAACTGTTTGATGATTATAGGTTAGTAGGACCAGCAATCTGCCAGGCTGGTGCCCAACAAAAATCGACGATTGCTTAAGTTTGAAGTTTACGAGTCGGCACGACCCAACCGCACCCGACTTTAGGACCGATCAGCACCGAGAGTCAATTCAACTTTATACAGATCACGCGGCCGCTTGCTGCGACAGGGCGAATCAGATCTCGAAACAGTACAAATTTTGAGTAAAGTGTTGCGTCATCTGGAGCGATCTTGAAACACCCAAACTTGCCCGGCGGTTTATGTGCATACGCTGGACTAAGGAGCAGTCATTATTCATTCGTACTCACCATCAACATCAACATCCTCGGAGCCATAGCGCTGAGTCAGTGAGACGCCTGCTTGCGCTACCCTCTGAGCAGGTTAGGTCAGCAAGAACCCCAGCACAAACCTAAGCCAGCAAACAGTAGCTTCGGACACAACCGAACAGATCCCTGCCACAATTTTCTCTCTTTGATTTGGATTTCTGCTACAAAAAGCCTCGCGGAAAATTGCTCTTGGCTTGCCGGATATTGCAGAATTTGCTGTCCAATTTTGCACAACTTCAATCTAGTTCCCTCATCACCGCCAGTCTTTGAGTCATCGAAACTTTTTCTCTTCATGCTAGCCAAAGCGGAGAACTGAAGACCTCACCTCTTCACCAGCAGTTGCAAGCCATTGCTGGTTCAGACTGACTAGCCTTTTTTCTATTGTTTCGCCACCATAACTTCAACCTTCTTTCAATAAACTTAACAATTACCAATACCTCTTGCTTTTTTCATTCATTCTCATTAGCTCGTTTTTCAACCTTTCTCTTTTTTGCTCATTAGCCGTGCACCAGATCCCCACCTGGTGAGCGTACATTCAGTGATTTCATTCAGGCAGCCGAGGTATAAGTTAGACTGATCGTTTGCCGCAAGCCGAAAAAACTATGAAGCATTGTTACCGTGCTGAGAAAAAATCACAGTCGTAAACAACAGGATTAACGCCGTTCCTAGTATTGAATCGCAGTGCAGAGGGACTTCTTCTTCTTCTTCTTCTTCTTCTTCTACGCGTTTATCCGTCTAAAAGCAGAAGGGTCTGCGGCTTTGATTTTCTGTCGCCATCCTATCCTGTCAAAAACGTCCTCGTCACTCACTCTAACTTTCATCATGTCTCGGCGTATGTTGTCCTGATACCAGCGCATTCTGGGTCGTCCTTGTCCACGACGACCAATTACTGAGAGTTTCCAAACCGAGTCAATAACACTTTCCGGTGCGCTTCTTCGCACATGTCCGTACTAACGGAGTCTATTTTCGACAATCTTTTCACCAACAGGTCGGACTCTGTAGACCATGCGGATGGTATCATTAGGGACCTTGTCCAGTTTAGTTACACCTAGAGACCAGCGCAGGATGTTCATTTTCATGCAGTAAAGACGATTTGCACAGGCAGCTGTAGTAGCTCGGCATTCCGATCCATAAAGAACGACAAGGCGCACCATCGTCCGGTAGATTTTTGACTTTAGCTTGATCGGCATCGACTTGTCACATAAAACACCGGACACTGATTGCCATTTTAGCCAAGTTGAGGCTACACGAGCATTCACGTCCTCGTTGCTGTCACCATCCGACGATAAAATACTGCCTAAATACTTAAAAGTTGTCGACCGCAAGAGAGGAGTCCCATCTACCAAGACATTGATGTCTGCCACAGATGAATCAGGCGGCAAAGAGATCATGAATTCGGCCTTAGAGATGTTCAGTTATCCAACATAGACATCCGAGGTAACATTAGGAAGAGAGGAAAGCCAATAACAGGACAAAACGACGAAAGGGGTCACAGAGTAAAAAATACATCAGATTCCCAAAGTTAGAAACGTTGTCCGGCTTGACGTAAAAGCCTGTCGATGTTTACGCTTTGAAGTTTGAAACAGGAATGCAGTGCAGAGGGACTGCAACAAAAAAATCATAACTTTTTTTAGCTCGCGGCAAACGATCAGTCTTGTACAAGTGTGTGAAGTGAGACATTGATAACTACAATAGTGAATTTGCCATCTGCCGTGCAGCATTGGCAATAAAGTGGTGACATCCAGGCGATTTCACAATCGAAAAGACAGAGAGGCGTGACTGTGATCACGCCAATTTTTTCAAGTTTCTTATCAACCCAGTATGCACAGTCACTGCTAACCGTTCTAAGTTTTTACACATTTTTAATAAATAGCATTGAATTTTCTATTGCACTAAAACAATTGCCGGACACTGAATTTTTTAAAATCTTTAAAAAATTGCAAATTTAATGAGAGATACATGGTTTAACTTATAAATAAACAAAAATTGTTTTCATTAACAAAATTAAACAAACTTGCTCAAATTTAAAAAAACAACATTACAGAATAAAAAGTTTGATGTTGATGATGAAAATCGATTTGCAAAAACTATAAAACTACTTCGTAGGGTCGTAGGGTTTGTTTACGTTTTGAAACTTTGGTAGCGGTTTAGCATTAACAGTTCGCAGTTTGCTAATATCCCAGTTGTTGTTGGAAAGAAAAATGAGCGCTTCGTCGTAGTTTCCCCCAGTCTGTTCCACCACTTTTTTAATTAGCTCTGAAACAAAAAGAAAAACACGGCGCCAATTGTTAGGTTAACAAAAAAGAGAAAAGTTGCTGTTATCATCAAATGGACGTACCTTCTTTCGACTCATTAGCGCTGACCACCTCGTCAGTCTTTTTGCTGTTCATGGCGTAGTGGTAAGTCCAAAAAGCTGCCGTTTTCTTAAACTCTTCTGGAAAAAACTTTATCTGCTTGAGAGCATTATCATTGAGACCACTTTCAGAAGAAGGTGAGCTGAGCAACGCCTGAACGCTCATCATAACAGTGCCCAGCGAAAAACCAGCACACCATTTTTTCTGTAAAGTGTCCAAGCAGATATGGCCAGATGTATCTGAAAACGGAAAATCAAAGCAAACTTAATTAGTAAATAAAATATGAGAAAAAAAGAGAAAGATAGAAAGATAGACATTGGTACTCACTGATATTGGGATGCCAGATTTTGGTGATAAACTCCACCTTCGGAGGCTGGAAAGGATACTCTTTCGGGATTCTAATTGCTAGATGAAAGATGCCACCGTGATAAGGAGTGTCCGGCGGCCCGTGGATGTGTCCTTTCAACTGGAACATGTTCTCCTCACTGACGAGCTCAATGTTGTACATCGTCTGAGCCGTCGGATCAAGGTTGAACGCCTGGAGATCACGCTGGATGCGTTTAGTCGCCAAAACCGACTCGTTGTCGCCCATTCTTGATGAAAAGTGGTGTTTCTTGCAAGGTGGTCTCAGTAGAATGGTCCTTGACAACAACAAAAAATCAACACGCAGCTTGAAGCTCAAACTGGAGTCAGCAGTGTTTAAATAGCTGACGCTCTAAACAGCCGCCAGCTACGATGCTCTATCGTCAACAGGGAATAGACGACTGGCGAGTGAGCGCCAGTCGTTCTAGCGGCACTGTTTACTGAGCGCACCACCACAGCTTTTGCACTGTCAAAGTTACAAATCGGCTTTAATCACTTGGGCCGCACGAAGCGCTGATGCTGTGTAGTGGTGTTGCCACTACAACGACTGGAGCTCACGCCTTACTGCCCATTCCCTGATCGTCAATCACAATATTCTTATTTTAATTACACATTAAAAATACAACTTTTGTTATTACTACTTGGTCTCAAACCAGTGATGAACTGTCACTGCTACAGCTTCTTTACATTTTGTTTAAGGCGAAAACTATCAGTATAAAATGTGAGCTGATACATAGTAAGAGATAAGGAAAATATTTAAAGCAGTATTAGATTAATGTATACAAGGGTGTTAGTGTCGCTTCGCGCCACGTACTCTTTAGTTTTTCCAAATTTTTAAGCATTGACTGGTGTCATTTGGTTGATCGGCATCGTCCGACGGCTTGGGGCACAACTCGCAAGCTCGTTGTGCCCCAAGCCGTCGGTGCCGATCAACCAAATGACACCAGCCTTCAACATTTGGGGTTTACCTGGTTTTAACTAATTTAATAACCTAATTTTAACTTAATACCATTAGATAGGCACTACTTTGCAATGTTTTCAGGTAAAACTAAGTTTTTAAATCCTAAACGATGTAATTTATAGAATCATAAATGTAAACACAAAAAATCATATGAAATTAATATATGAAAACTTTAACTGGCTGTAATAATTACTTTCAAAAGTCAAATCCTCCTGAGTTAAACGCCAGTAAGTAGATATCCGTTAGTTTAGTATTCAAGCAAAAACCGCAACTTGATAACTTGTACGGTGTATTTTTTTGAGTCAAAACAAATCGTATAGAACTTATTCAGAAAGTTCGAATTTATGATCTTAAAAATGCACCCGGTGTTCGAAACACCTTAAGTTTGGTACCATTTGAAAGATGCCATTTAGCTTGTTTGTTGTGTGAAAACAGTTTCTCGATATCTTGAACGATGTAATTTATAGAAACAAAAAAGTGCGTTGAAATGGAGAAACATCATTTTTTTAGTGAAGTTAGACAATAGAGATTGCTGGAAAGACAAGAGACTTAAGCTTCTGATCTCAAAGTTAAGTTTAATGACTTTAGGTAACGTCTCTTTATACAAACGGCTCGTCGCTAGTTCGAGTGTACAACAATGACAGCTAAAGTTCCCTAGCGGCTACCGGCCGCTACTCCTTCCCGCCGACTTTCGAGGCCGTCCTCGTTCTTGAAAAATGTCCAACGGCCGGTCGGTTTCCACCGGTTTCACGTGGTTCACGTGAACAGTTTTTTCCTTGCCGTTCCAATCCGTCAGTTTGACTTTCGGCCAGCACGCCTCCAGGACTTCATACGGTCCTTTCCACTTGACGTTCAGCTTCTTCGACTTTCCTAGTCCTTGCTCCTGCACATGCCAGAGCACCAGTTCTCCTGAGCTCAGCTTGCTCGGCTTTTTCTTTTTCTTGTAGTACTGCTTCTTGATCCTTTTCAGCTCTGCTGTCCTGTTCATTTTGGCCACCATCCTGTTCACCGTCTCGTCAAACGGTGGTGGCGACAGGCTGTACAACCTGTCCATTCTCGTCACTAGTAGCCGGTTGAACATTAGGGAGTAAGGAGTTACTCCTGTTGTCAAGTGGCTCCGAGTGTTGTATGTTGACACACACTCGACCAGTTTCCGACTCCACTCTCGTTGATCTTGGCACGCCGTCCTCATCATGGTCTCCAGTGTTCGGATAGCCCTCTCGGCCAGGCCGTTACCCTGGTGGTGGTAAGGCGAGGCGATGTGATGCTTGATTTGACAGTTTGCGCAAAATTCCTTGAATTTTCTGCTATCGAACTGGGTTCCTCCGTCGGTGGTCAACATCTTGGGCTCTCCAAACCGACTGAAAACGTCCCTCTGGAGCCACCGAATCACCGTTTTTTTATCTTGTGTCGTCCAGAGGCTTGGCTTTGACCCACTTGCTGTAAGCGTCCTGCAACACGGCCACGTCTGAGTCAGTGAGCGGGCCGCACAAGTCGAGGTGCACCCGTTCAAAAACCTCCTCGCTGTCTCTGGCGATCATTTCCTCTTTATGTGGCTTTAGGTCATTTTTTTGGTCTGGCAAGTGAAGCATTTCTTCAGATGCATTTTTACTTCGCTCTTCCAGTGCGGCCAGTAGAAACGAAGCCGCACTGTCTCGGCACACTTGTAGATACCGAGGTGGCCGGCATCGTCGTGAACTGCTGCCAGAACTTTGTTTTTTTTGTCTTGATCGTCGATGCACAGGCGCTCTGCTCCATTCTCGAGCATGTAGACCTGGCTGTCCTTTTTCACGAACTTGCTTGGTTTTCTTGCCATCAGCAACTCCAGCGTGTCCGATGGCTTCGCCCTGATGAGCCCGATCTGGATGCGACTCAGGGCGTCCGCCATGACGTTGTCCTCTCTTCGCACGTATTCGATCCCGGCGATGTCGTACTGCTGCAGGTGCAGCGCCAACCTGCCGAGTTTGCCAGGCAAGTCCACCTTGGTCAGCAGCCACTGAAGTGGCTTGTGGTCCGTTCCGTTTCATAGAAAACTGGCGTCCCAGTAGGTAGTAGTGCCACTTGTCGAGGGCCCACAGGATGGCCGTCGCCTCCCGTTCGTTCGTCGAGTAGCGTTTCTCCGTGTCGCTGAAAGTGCGCGACATGAAGTCGACTACTCGGCGTCGGCCCTCGACGTCCTGCATCAGGACGGCGCCAGTTCCGTTGTCAGACGCGTCTGACCCCACGATGAACGGGTGGTTCAGGTCAGGAAGGTGCGTGGTTGGGTAGTTGACCAGCGCCACCTTCAGTTCCTCAATTCTTCAGTTCCTCAAGGGCAGTTGCTGATGCAATCTCTAGAGAAGTAAGTAGCACAGGTAGG
>JAMZRA010000005.1:14991797-15025005 GCA_024499935.1 Tyrophagus putrescentiae
GTCGGAAAGAGAAAATAAAATGTTCAGTAGCCAATGATTTATTGTTTGTGTGTATGTGTGTTTGTGTCTGCAAATTGCTATTGTTTGCTTGTAGTGGACTTCAGGATTAACATGATTGCATAATTAAAAGAAAGTAAAGTGTTAAAAGGAAACAAAAATTGAGAGAAAGAGAATGAGAATGAGAAAAGTGGTCAATGATAACAATGATGATAGTGATGTTGTTGACAGTGATGACATTGATGAAAATGAGAAAAATGAAAAAAGTACGAAAACTGAGATTAAATTAAATTAAACGTTGTACATTTGAGATTAAGAACTTTTGCGCGTTTAAGTGACAGATATTGGCGACCAGTCAGCAGTACACTTTTGAGGTGATGATGTTGTTTGCTTTGTTGCTGTGAGACATGTGTCAACGGCAAATCATTAGGAAAAAAGAGTTTTGAGATCAAAAAGGGAAAAATTAGAAAAATTTAATGAAAAAAAATTTGAACATATCATTAGAGCATAGCAAGTAAACAACGAAACAGAACAACGAACAAAATGGCTTTCCTGGAGAAGCTGAGTAGGAAACCATTTTGATGATGATTGCCAAAACTCAGGCATAGTTTTTGATGTTCAAGTTACTATCAAATTTCAAGCCTTACAAGTGTTTACAAAGTACAACAGTCATTGCTAATGCTCACCGCAGCTGTTATTTGTCTTTTTTCCGTACCAAACCAGTCTACAGTTCCAGTATAAAACCTCATCCAGTCTTTTTTAAAATCGTCGTCGTCGTGCAAATGTTGCCAGTGTGAGTGTTTAGTGTTAAATGATTTGACCAATGCAAAAGTGAAATGATACAAAAAACGGTTTTTATTGTTGACCAAACAGAGTAAACAGCAGACAATCTTCATTCACATCAAGTTGAAACACTACTGTTCCTGATTACAGTGACATTGTCTAAAATTGATTTTCCTTGGTAATATGAAACAGTAAAAACAGTACAGTAAAGAAAGGAAAATGTCAAAGAGGAGAAAGAGATTATTAAAGTAGAATAATATAATCAAAAAAACAGTAAAATGCTGAGGCTGCTGCTGCTGCGGCTGAACGGAACTCAGTTGTGCCAATCAAAGTTGCCTTCAGTAGAATGAAGAGAGAGAGAGCAGACCTTCAGCGCCTTCGCCCACCGTCCAGTGGCCGTCTGCAGGTGATCGGGATTCCGAGTTCTCAGCGAATAAAACAGCCGCTCGAAACACTTAATGTATGCTTCATCAACGGCTTCCACCTCTTCAGCAGTTCGGTCGGTCCAGTCGGACAGGCCGCAAAAACGCTTGCACAGGCCGCAACCCTTCATCATCTGGACCTTCATCTTCAGCTCTTCCAGGCGGGGAAAGCAGTGATCGAGGTGAAAGAACTGCGCCGGGTCCTCCGCACAGCTGCCCGCGTGGAAGTCGATCGTCAGACGACGCAGCGGCGCCAGCACTGGCGGCTGCGACCGAAAAGGGCGGGAAAGAGGCAACGGGGGCGAGGTACTGCTGAACTCGGACTTCAGGACCATCTCCTCCAGGCATGGCAGCGAGGAGAGCGCCGTCAGCGTGGCCAGGTAGTCGGCAGTGCGGAAAGAGGAGCGGAAGTCAGTGAAGAATATAGCAAAATTCACCTTCTTCAGGTGAATCAGCGCAGAGAGAAAGCGAGGTAGGGGCCAGTCGGGAATGGCGCAGATTTTAAGGTGAGTGATGGAGGCCAATGCCTGCCGAGTGCGGATAGCCACCACCCTCCTTTCTCTCCTCCTCCTCCTCATTGGGCAGCAGCTGCTCCACCAGCTCCACCAGGTTGGCCTCGTCCTCTCTCCAAATTAGAACCAAGCTC
Organism: Tyrophagus putrescentiae; assembly: GCA_024499935.1. Classification (NCBI taxonomy): domain Eukaryota; kingdom Metazoa; phylum Arthropoda; class Arachnida; order Sarcoptiformes; family Acaridae; genus Tyrophagus; species Tyrophagus putrescentiae. The sequence goes on from JAMZRA010000005.1 coordinate 14,993,646, forward strand.
AGCTGGAGTGCAGGAGGATTGGCGGCCATCGCCAGCGTCTGCAGCAGCTGAAAAGGGTGCGGAAGAATGTGGTCGCGCACAGAGCGGATCGCCTTGCCGGCAAAGAGGTCGCTGTGCAGTTGAAACGAGCTGAGTTGCGGCAGGACCTCGGAGAGCAGGGAAGAGCGGAAGAAGACGCAGAAAGCGTTCACCGTAGAGCAGCCGATCCGCAGTGTTTTCAGGTCGAAAAAATCTTGATACGCACAGTGCAGGCTGAGGGTGAGGTGGGTGAGTGCAGGCAGGTGCAGTGGCACAATCTTCAACAAGTTACTCCCCTCCTCTTCCTTCTCTTTAACTTTCTCGAGGAGGCAGATCATCCTCAGAGTGGTCAGCTGGGACAAGGGCGGTGAGGAAGAAGTGGAAGTAGAAGTGCTGCTGGTGGTGGTGACTGCGGCAACACTTTCAGCGAGGGCCCTCGACAGCTCGGCCATGCTCTTCGCCAGCTGGTGTTTGATGATCAGCGTCAGACTGGTGAGGCCGGTGAGGCGCGGCAGACAGCACCGGAAGAGGTGGTCCCAAAAGATGACAGGCACATCGTCATCCTCCTCATCGATGAAAGACGCTTCATCAGCGTCCGAGTTGACCAGTCGCATGCGGGTGAGTGACTCAGTGAGCAGGTCGATTGTCCATTCGCTGATAAAGGGCGATCTGTTGATGTGCTGAAACTGCCAGTACCCGTTAACAAGCATCAGCGATCGGCTGTCGGTGGCGAGAGACAGCGGACAGGCATCGGTCTTGGCGTCCTCAATTCGGCAAAGTCTAAAAGGAAAGACAGAGACAGATTTGGGGTGAAATTAATTGGTGGTGGGGGTGGTGGACGTAGTGATTTTCACCCTCATCCATCAGTAGCGCAGCAACAGCAGCAACAACTAGAGCAAGCAAGGAAGCAAGCAAACAAACACTCACCCTCGCTTGAAGACAGCCCGGCGAAGCTCGCGAAGAAAGTCGTCCGAGCTGAAGAGGAGGCGGCCAGTCTGGTTCTGGTTGGCACTGGCTTCGGCCGCCAGCACTTGAGCCTCGGCTTCAGCGAACTTCGCCTCCTCAACGGTCGCCTTTTGCCTAAGGGCGGCGACGGCGCGTCGCATTTGCTTCAAACTCATTTCTTGCTGCAGTATTTTGTGGTCAAGGTCGTTGATTGACTTGCGCTCGGCGGCAACTTTCCTGCGCCAGTTTTCCAGTTGAGCTCGGCTCAGTGGCCGGGACATTTTGGTGGCGGTAGTGGTGGTGGTGGTGGTGAGTAGTGATGAAGGTGTGGAGGAGGGGTGATGACGACAGGTGACGAAGGGTAGTGAGTGGTGGTGAGGGTGAAGAGAGTTGGCTGAAGGGTGGTGAGAAGGTGAAGTAGTGGTGGTGGGTGGCAGTAGCCCACCTTGGTGGTGGTGACGGTGGAAAACGTCTAAGTCCGAAAGTGGCGAGGCAGCGAGAAAAAAATGACAAAGTTTTTTTGCTGCACAAAAACTGACGACCGTTTGCCTTGGGGGTTGGCGGGGAAATGACGGCAGTTTCAACGGCGACAGCGGTGGCGGTGGCGTCTCACTCGTAGCAAAGCTGCAACGTCGCTCGCATCGCCACCTAGGTCGACGGCCAAGTCAGGTTCAAGTGAGCTGGTCGATGATGCTCAAACCGATGATGATGCTGCTGCTGCTGGCGCTAAGAGTGACACAGAGGCAATCACAGGGAGAGAGAGAGAGAGAGGGAGAGAGAGCACCGTCGTCACCACTGTCACCCACTCACCGGTCAGCTCAGCTGCTCAGATCACGCAATCTCAGTCTCGGCAGTGATCAATCGGCTATTCAGTCAGTCAGTCAGTCAGGGGCAAACCTTAGCTGTTGCTGCAGACACTGCTGCCCCAAACTTCTTATCATCACTTTTGGCGTGCTGCTGTCGCTGCGGAAAATAATGGCCGAGAAATGATGCGTTTTTTCCAGAAACACGATTCACGGTGTCCATCTTTCCTTCTTTCCTTCAGAGAGCTTGGTCTAAGTTTGCGTGTGAACTGTACTGTTGGGCGGTGCAGGCATTGGTCAGATTAGGGCGGCTAATAATCAAAGCTGTAAACTGCGGCGGGACTGTACCTTTTACGATTGAGGGTAAAGCGAAGGAAACAAAGTAATTCGCTTTAGTAGTCGGAGGAAATGGTGGTTGTGGCGGAGACGGTTGCGGTGATTCACAATATTGTGAAAGTGTTGGTGATGTTGTCTGAAGAGAAGAGAGAGGAGAGAGAGAAGCGGTTTCAAGTCTTGTTCACAAACAAGTTGAGATAATAGATCGGCGATGTGTTGTTTGTTGTTCAAGTTGAAATGTCAAACTTTAGTTGTTAAGTTTTCTTGCCGAGAAAACTGCTGAGGTGGACAGCAAACAAAAGTGAGAATGATCACTGGTGGTGGTAATCACAAGAAAACGGATAATCTGTTTACTCTTTGTTGTAAATGCTGTAGATGCTTTCGGTGACTCTCAGTAGTAGCTGTCGTAATTGTTTGTTTGGCGATGGTTTTGTGGTTGCGATGGTGTAGGTGAATAATCAGAGGAAAACTGTTAGTGCTGTTCACTGTTGAATAAAAGTGTTTGAAACTCAAACGGAGTGAAAGTAAGCTGGAGTCGGGTCTGAAACTGAAGCAAAAATTTGCAAAAATCAGAAGTTGGAAGTCTGATTTGTCGATGTCTGAATATTTGAAACAACAGTCAACTGGTAAGTGACTGGTTTTGAGTAGAAAAGTAATTTTTGTGGTGGTGGTAGTTGGAATTCAATTGCTGAAAATCGTCGAGCACCTTAGTGAGCTTAGACTGTAGCAGTAGAATGCAGCCCCTTTTATACCTCGGTTTTCGGGGGCCTATCCAAAATGTGGGTTGGCCTGAGATAAAAGTTGGGCCAAAAGAAAAGAGGGAGAAAAAAATGATGAATGAGTTATAGAGACAGAGCAATGAATATTGATGCAAGAGAGAGAGAGAGAGAGAGAGAGAGAGAGAGAGAGAGAAAGAAAAGCACTGAGAAAGTGAGAAAGAACTTTACAATTTCATCGTTTCTCTCCTTTCCTTTTCTAAATACATTTTTTTGCCCCTTTTCTCATTTTTATTCAATCGCTCTAGCATTTGCTGGCCAAAATCGTCTGCACAATGTGAACATCCCTTCACTGGGAAGAATAGCCAACCACAAAGCCAAGATGCAATTACGACACACAAACACACCGCCACCACATCTGTTTAATATCAATTAAACACAAATTATGATTTTCAACGTTGTAATAACATTGTGCTCTGAAAACTAAAACAGACAAAATTAAAAGTTCAGTTAGACTAATTTAAAAAAGTGCAAAGCAAAAAACTTTTTAGTCAACAAGTCAAATTGTTAAAACAAAATTCAAAATTTTTTAATAACTTTTGCTAACTTGCCGGCAAAACGTTCATTGATGAAGATAAGTTTTTTGTGTTTTTTTCTAAAAAGTACACCATTGAAAAAATCTTAGAATAAACTCAAAATGCTCAAAACTTAATTTTGTTAAGTTTTTGAAGTTAGTTTTGCTTGGCACAATGAAATTTGTGTGATAGTCAATGCGCCATAGAAATGCATTGCGCCATTGACTTGCATGCATTTTGACTGCCCCCATAGGAATGCATGGTTTTTCCATAGACCGAGTTTTGGAACTTTTCAAACTTTTGAGGATATCTTTGGAACCACAAGTCAAAATTAAATAATTTAAAGTTGTAAATCAAATAGAATAGTAACTCTAACTGACAGTATTTTTTGTTTTTAAAACATTTTAAGTTTGTTTAGAAAAATCGCTTTCAGAAAAAGTAGTGACAGCACTTAAAACTCACCCTGTATATAAGATTATGTGGAGAAAGAACTTTTCCCCCCTGATCTTTTTGCGACCTTTTTGACCCGACCTTTGCTAATTTGAGTTTGAGCTATTGACTTCTGCTGGAGAAAGACAAGTTTGTGTGACTACTGACTGCTATGGAGCACTATCTGCCACCAGCGAGTGGGATATCTAACTTCACTAAAAAAATGATGTTTCTCCCTCTTAACGCACTTTTTTTGCTTCTATAAATTACATCGTTTAAGATATCGAGAAACTGTTTTCACACAACAAACAAGCTAAATGGCATCTCTCAAGTGGTACTAAATTTGAGGTGTTTCGAACACCGGGTGCATTTTTAAGATCATCAATTCGAACTTTCTGAATAAATTCTATACGATTTGTTTTAACTTTAAAAAAATACACCGTACAAGTTATCGAGTTGCGGTTTTTGCCTGAATACTAAGCTATCAAATACCAATTTACTGGCGTTTTACTCAGAAAAATTTTATTTTTGAGAATAATTATTACAGCCAGTTAAAGTTTCCATATATTAATTTCATATGATTTTTTGTGTTTACATTTATGATTCTATAAATTACATCGTTTAAGACACAATGAGACACAGGTGACACCCCCAAAACAAAAGCCATTGTTCTTTATTAATTTGAGTACGCTGAACACGAATCTGAAATCAGAAAAAATTTCATCGTAGAGTTTTTGAGATATTCGGGTTTCAAGTTTTTAAAAATGAATGTTTTAAAAACATTTTTTACACAGATATAAATTAAATATTTTAAAAATTTCTTTTGCTAATCTACAATTCACCTTTTAATCAGTCTAAATCTAAATTTTGAAAATTTTAAACTAATCGGTTTTATTTTAGATTGTCGGTCAAACGTACTTTAAAATTGAGATTGCAGAACCCTACTTCCACTGTGCTTTTAACTCGGTTCTAGAGGGCAGCACTGAAATGCAGTGGAAGCTAGAGATTGTAATCTTAATTTTAAGATACGTTTTACATTTATGATTCGATAAATTACGTTTTTCATGATATCTAAACACGGTTTTACTTAAAAGCAATGCTAACCGTTATCTTTCAATTGGTTTTAAACTTTGGTTGATTTGGCCAACAAAAGTAATTATTCATGCCTTTTTAAATTTTTGTGCAAATCACTATTTAAGTTCTATATGATTTTTTGCTTTTACATTCATGGTTCTAGAAATTACATTTTTTATGATATCAAGCCGCAGTTTTTTTAAAATGAAACGCTAAATAACACATATCTATTAACCAGTACGTTATAACAAATTGGTCTCACTGGTTAAAATACTTCCCATTGTGCTACAATGTTGAAACTTTGCAAGTAGACTCATAAAAATGCATAGGTTTGTGGAAATTTTTAAAATAATATTTTGGTAACCGGAAGTACCAAAATCCAATTTGAATTATGCACTTCCGGTCGATATAAACTTGATTTTTATAAATTCAGACTCTTTGTAAGATTCTACCTCAATGTTGTACCATTTGTTTGTACATTGGACAATCGAATAGAATGTTAGGATTTTCCATTTTGATAACATGTTGAGACAAAAATATATTTTTTTGAAAAAAACTCAAAATTTTAACTTTTTATTCGATTGTCCAATGTACAAACAAGTAGTACAACATTAAGGTAGAATCTTACAAGGAGTCTAAATTTATAAAAATCAAGTTTATATTGACCGGAAGTGCAAAATTCTTATTAGACTTTGGAACTTCCGGTTACCAAAATATTGTTTCAAATTAGTAAAAATGTAGTTAAACACGTATAAAACATATGCAAAAAACAAAATTTAAACATCTTAAGTAATTTTTGAGTAATTGATTTTCAAAGTTGATCCAAAAACTCTCTTTTTGGATCAACTTTCAAACTTCCGGTTCAAAATCTAAAAAATTTCCACAAACCTATGCATTTTATGAGTTTACTTGCAAAGTTTCAGCATTGTAGCACAATGGGAAGTATTTTAACCAGTGAGACCAATTTGTTGTAACGTAGTGGTTAATGTTAAATTTGAGTTGACTGAACTACTAAAAGTATTTTTTATGATAGATTTTCCAAATGTCGTTAAACAGAATTTTTTTACAATATATTCACAAAATGAAGTAACCAGGTAAACCCTAAATGTTGAAAGCTGGTGTCATTTGGTTGATCGGCACCGACGGTTTGGGACACAACGAGCTTGCGAGTTGTGTCCCAAACCGTCGGACGATGCCTGAAAACTGCACTTGATGGAGACTTTTACACTCGATGTTACCACACAAACATTACCATTTACTCTTACCCTTTGACACAAACAATGCCACAAAACAACTCTTTAACTAGTTTACTAAAAGATGCTAAAGTGAAGCAAAACCACCGTCTGAAGACAGCTGAACACTTATCACTGTGAAAGAGATGATTGATGCCGAGCTACGAACTGCTTGACAAGAGAAGATGCTGATAACTGCTTCACTACACTTCGATCCTGCCTGACGTGCTGAAAAGATGGAATGACTATGGCTGATGCTGCAATTTAGACTGACTTGTAAGTCTAATATAACGAAGGAGACTTGCTGACGAGAGGTTAGGTTATCCCAGGCTGCTGTGGAGGAAGGTACACCAACTGCCTGAGACGGAGGACGAGCTTGAGAAAATGGAGAAGATGGCCGTCGTGGATTTCCTCGTTCTTAGTGAAAGGAGAAGCTGCTAAGTCCTACCGAAGAGCAAAAGCTGAGTGCCTGGAGCAGAAGCCGTGTCCTGGTGCCGAAGATTTAATGCCGGACCCCAGCACACCTATCAGTACAGAAACCTACAGACTTGACTTGACCTACAGACCCAACTAGACCTGCTTGACCAACGTCCACCGCCGGACATTTCATTAGTGCTACTGACTTAGACAATTACCCGACAATAAAGTAGTTACAGCTAAACCTTTTAAATTGTGTTTTCACCTCTGCTTGAAGAAACCACATCACACCAACGCCACTTTCACATACTCTGGCAAGAGTGAGAGACCACTGCCAGGCCACAGTCCATCCAATTGTACGAGCAATAGGACTGAGATTCTCGTCCTAGCACAGCATTGACCCTTGACCATGTTTGCACAGCTCAGAACAAATCACCAGGAAGAGTGAGCTTTTCTTGGGGGACATTGTTCAACCTTACAAGACAGTAGGACTAGCTAGCCAACGCAGTCCACAAATCTACTCTACTTCACAGTCCTGCTGAAGCTGGAGCTGCCCAGTCTGGAGAAGATCACCCTGGAGCGCATAGTTTGCCAGTCAAACAGCTGTAAAATTGACAGCAACCATGCCCGACAAATGGAGAGAAAGGAATTTGAAGAATGCGTCTGGAACGCCCAGCAAGCCCTTCATCGACAATACTCAAACGTTTCGTTAAGTAAAATAGACTATCGAATGCGTCAACACTGCAAGACGGCAAAACTCTGCATGCCCGGTCGAAGGGCCAGTGCAGTGGAGTAAACTGTAAGTGCAATATCTTTTTTCCAAAAAACAGTGTCAGTTTTATAACATTTTTAATAACTAACGTTTCTCTTTTGCAGTTTGCATGTCATGCAGTTTTGAGAGCCGGCTCCTAATCATCATATTTTATCATCATCATTCTTTCAGCACTTTAATCAGCACTAGAATCTTCCTTTTAGCAATTTGTGGGAAAAATGTGTACAGTCAGTCAGTCAGCTTGCCATTGTCTTTTTGCTTGTATTAAACACAGTATCAATTATCAACAAATATATTATATATAAGATTATCTATTAACAAGTTATACAAGGTGACACGTATTTAATCAAGGTAGAAAGCATATTCAGGAATTGCATTTTTACTTTTGAAGACTTTACCAGTACGGAACTGGGTATCCCGATCGCAGGTACAGCTGAAATCGACGCAAACCTTTGCGTTCGATACGTTCTCTAAATGTGGCCACGACTGGTTCCAAATTTTCGCTTTCACATCGATCGAGCATAGTAAGCGACTGCAGACTGCCAAGAAAGCGTCCGGGGCGGGTTGTCAGCTGAAAAACTGCTTTTATCAGATGCATTGAGCAAACTTGATTCTCGAAAATCTCTGGTTCAAGCTGGTGCACAAAGGCAGGCCAAGGACGGTGTGCGGCAAATTGTCAGTGAAACGACACTGAACCAGACTCAGATCGGTGCACTGAGGCAGTGAGAGGACGACGGTGCGAGGATGGACGTTTTGGAGAAGCCGACCAGCGTCACACGGTTCAGCAGAGGAAAAGAAACCAGATTTTTGAGAATAAAAGTGAGGTTCTAAAAAAGAGAAGAAAAATGAGGTGGAATCAAGTAAGTGAATAGTTTGAGTTTGTCTTACATGAAAATTGTCATTGTCCAGTCCTGCTTTCTCTCCCAGAACCAGAGTGTTGAGCGCAGAAAAGTGCTGCAACCAGTAGTCAGTGAATTGGCTGTACTCGCAATCGATGAAGGTCAGCGAGGTGAGCGATTCGAGAAAGGGCAAATCGACTATTTTTGAGCTAATATTCAGCCTATCCGTTTGCTCATCCATCTCCGATGTCTCTGCAAAATCACTCTCTTTACAGTGAACAATGTCCACTTTGAGACTGGCTAGGCGAGAGGAGGCGGCCATGAGCAGTCGCATCACCGAGTCACCAGTTGCCTCGGCATTTAGTCCAAAGTGAACGAGTTGAGGCATCAGCGGCAGTAGAGCGGAGTAGTCCTCAGCTGGGCCAAAGACTGATTCGTTCAGGTTCAGATCGAGATGGCTGAGGGGACCCTTCACTCGACTGCCAACCAGGTAGGTGACGAGCTGTGGAACAAGTTGCTTAAACGGTCGATCTCCTTTGATGCGGTTGTCGGTGAAAACGGTGAAGATGAGCTGCTTCAGATGGGGAAGGTGGCTCAGCAGAGATTTAATGGTGGGCCATTCTAACAAAGGAAGCTTGGGTTAATAGTAAAGTTCAATTTTCAAATTACTACTCACCTTTTTCAGTTTGAAACTCTGGTTTCTTATCCTTTTCAATGATGACAAGAGAAACTGACTCTGTGATCATCGGTGAAACTGTAGGCTGACCTGTTTTATCATCGGTTGTGGTTGAAACGGCTTCGAGGAAACGGACAAAGCTGTTCAGTTGACCTGCTCCAGTCAGGCGAATCAGTGGTCCGTCTTTGAGAACCTCGTAAACCATTGAAGGTCGTCGGTTGCTGTCCAGTGTGTCTGTGATGCGATCAAAGTCCTCAGAGAAAGCAGTCGAGCTGAGGGACATTGCTTCGTCGAAACTGATCACCTTCTTCTCCCGTCGAGGTTTGCCCTGCTCGATCACCTTTCGATCATCTTCGTGCGACAAGTCAACCTCGATGGTGAACGACTTCAGATGACAGCGACAATAGTGCTCCACCGAGTTCTTTCAAACCTGGCCCCAAAGACGAAGTTCGGCGAGCATGGCCAGTGAGCGCATTGAGGACAGGTTACTCGGGTCTTCAGTACCGGACGCCGCAGACATCAGCTCTTGCAGAATGATGTCCACCACATTAGAAATGCTCAGTGATGTTCCGATTGATGCCTCATTGGCCGTTTCACTTTTCACTGGTTCATCATTCTTCCACTTTCCAGTGAGCTTTTTGTCCTCCATTTTGGTTGTCTATCAAAAGAAAATGTAAGATTAATAGTTAAAGTAAAGTATTCTGTTGATTGGTTTACTGTTTTGTGTGCTTGGTGAGCGGTGAAAATGCTTAGGATGATGGAATCCGGTAATGATGTGAGCCTTCGAATCTACCAATAAATGGTAAACAAACATCAGACGAGAAAGTTGCTTTGACAACTCAACTTACTTAGTGAGAAGTTTGAAAAAACACACAATTATGGTGACCACCGATGTATTTCAGTATTCAATGCTGACACTCACAAATAGACGAGATAAGGAGGTGAAATGCCAATCACCCACACACAAAGCACAAAAGAACAGCAAACAATCACTTGCCTTGGCCAAACGCTGACAAACAGACAAGCGTGCTCACTCACTTCTTTTACGAACGGTACAAACAGGGAGGGGACTGTTGAAGGCCACATGTTAAGGCAATGAATGAAGCGTCTATTTCCACACATTGACAACTTTCCGAATCTGGTCTCAGTTTCACTCTGCTGTGAACACATTGGACATTTCAAAAACGCTGGCCACCCTCGGTCGAGCTGACCTTCGCCGCCTTTGACACTTTGCAGAAGCCAAAGTTTCGCTTTTATTGCTTGACCAAGTGTCTGAAAAGCTCTAAATGCATTCGAGCAGGTTGTCTCGGTGTGATTATCAACAACTTGTGGGTGTGTTGAGAGACCACTGAAGCTTAGGAAATCTGATTACAATGGCAGCCCACCTCGACCAACTCTCTTGCGCGCCTTCTCTGCTTTAGCTTTTGCCTTCAGTTGCTAGGACTACGACTACTACAACTACTTTTTTCAGGTGGTGCATGGCATCGCCGTTTTCTAGTGAAAAGCTCGCCCTTTACAGTCGTACACTGTACAGGTATAAATGAATGGCTCATTTAGCCCAATCTCATCTACTCACTCTCTCTCTCATTCGCTGGCTCCACGTCTGCTTGTTGCTGCAAGTTTTGTGATTTCTAGTGCATCACTTCTACCTGTTCGACTGTTGGCTTTCTTCTGCGTGCCGAAACCTTAAAGTTAGCTTTTTAAGAGATTCTGTTTGTCAATTTCTAACTTTTTTTTCTTCAGTCACACCAAAACAATGTTCATCAAGTCGAGTCCCACTACCATCACCACCACCAGCATTGCCTTTCTTGCTTTGCTCATCTCACTGATGGGCGTTTGTGCTTTTGCTGAACTGGAAAAGTTGCCCATATGTGATAGTGACCCTCTGTTGTATGCTTTCGCAGACTGCCAGGGTGATAATAAAATGACAAGGGAACAATTCGACGATTTCTCTCCTTTTACAATTAAGGTAAGATCACAAATTGCTCACTACATTGTAATAGGAGGCTAACAATTAGTGTTGTTAGGACACCTGCTGCATCATCGTCAAGTACCGCATCTGTTTGGATGAACAGATTTCGAAGTACTGTGATAAGAACGAAGACCGAAATGCCGTTTTTAAGCTCATTCAGTACGATAGTAATTACTTGTTGAAAAGAACCAATATTTATAAGAGCCTCTACTGCGATTCGCATAGCACCCAAACCAGCGATTGCGTCTCCAATAATGAAACCTTGAAAATGATTCTTTTTGCTTTTGCCGTTCTTGGATCTGCCTGCATCTGTTTCTGCTTCGGAGCCGGCATTCTCTATTGTACGTTTCGGTGCGTCGATTGGCTTATGGCGAAGCTGTGTGGATCCACTCCTGCCACCAATAGCATCGAGATGACTACTCATGAGCAGGAGCACCCGTGAGGCTAAAGTCAAAGTGCCTCATTTCATCCTTTACTCTTCATTTTTGATATAACCGTTGTGCATATTTTTTTTAATCTTGTTCTATGAAATTCTTTTGTAACTAAAATTCTAGATCTTGTTTGTTTTTTCTACTCTTATTTTTTGCAATTTCCTGTGTCATGATCATGCCAGCATTACAGTAGCATTTTTCAGCTATTAATTTTATACAAAAACTATTTGCATTTAAAACCTAAAAATACCTAAATAAAGTGCATTTGCAGTATAAGTACACTTGGTTTATCAAAACCATTTAAAAAAATGCAGACATATAACTGATAATAACAGATTAAAGCATGCTTAGTAATCTAACCGTAAACTACCATCAATGGTATCTACCACAGCTATCAATCAGTACAAAGGACAACTATTTTTCTATTAATTAAAACATCTGCTTTTAAAGTTTGCCCTCATGGTGGTATCAGCAAAATACGCTACACAAACTTTAACTCTACACAAAACAACTACTACTGAACCAAAACTGACAAATAAAAAGTAATGCAAAAACAGTGTCAGTTTGGCGCTTTGCTGGCAGAAAAAAACCTGACATTTTTAATCAAATCTGTTTAACTTGTAATCATGAAGCCTCTTATTACACTGTTGCCCATTGTTCTTCTTTTAATCTTTCAAACCACCACCGCCGATGACTTTCGCATTGTCGACCACCAGACGGTGGAGTTCAGCAACCCTTTCCGGGCCAATGCCAAGCTGAAGATCACCTTCACCGGGGGAAACATCACCCACACCGACCACAAGCTGAAGACGAACGCCTGGTCGCTGGTGATGGACTACGACCCGAAGGCGACCGGAAACGCCACCCACTACCACAATGTAATCAACGTGCGGAACACCACTCGAACGACGGCAGACCTTCACGATAACACGCTGTACCACTTCAACTGGTACCACTCGGGTCGGGAGTATCCCGACCAGGAGATCTGTTTCGACCTAGCATTCAACGGCGCCAGCTGGTACAGCACTTCGCTGGAGAAGGAACAGCCGTGGCCCTTCAACACTGGAAAGCCCTTCACCGGAGGACCGGCGCCTCTGAAAACGGGCGTCTACGAGAAGGACTCCCCCTTTGGCCCGGTGGTGGAGAACGTCTACCTGACCACTGACGGCCTTGCCATCTTCTTCTCGCAGTACTATCCGGACTTTGTGGAGCGAAAGACGGGTAACAAGCTTTGCACGAGCATTCGTCCGGACCACCACGACAAGCGCGACACCCTGCACTACGCCTCAATCAGCTTTGAGATCTTTGCCACCCGTGACATGGCCGCACTGCACCGCCTTCTCCTCGATCGGTACTACATCATCGGTCGAGAGAGTCCAAAAGGGGCGATTCCTGATGAGCGCATGTTCAGCCACCCCACCTACACACTGGACGCTCGATCGCTGAAGCAAGCTGATGTGCTGACCAAGGTGACGGAGCTGTCCAAAACGCTGGGGCTGAAGAGTCTGCAAATCGTCCTCGAGGGATGGGAGGCGGTGATGGGCGATCTAAAGTGGGACACGGCTCGTTTCCCCGATCCGGCGGCTATGGTGGCCGCGATCCACAAACTAGGCTACCTAGTCAAGCTGACGGTGAACTCCTTCTACAACGTACACTCGGACGTTTTTAAGTCGCACCCTCACTTCTTCCTGCGAGATCCTAAAAACCACAGTCACCCGTTTACCTTCACCTGGAAGGACCCCTCGCAGTCGACCTCGGCCAGCCAGACTGGATCCCTTTTCAACTACCCCACCGGCTCGGCCACCCTCTACCACTCTCGCGACTGGCTGGTGCACCGCCTGAAGGACATTGAGCGCTTCGAGAAGGTCGACTCCTTCCGCTTCGTCGGCGGCGACCTCGGCCAGTTCGGCGTTCCGGAGACTGTACGCACAGACTCGATGCGCACTGATCACTACTCAAACGAGTACACCCGCTACTACGCCGCCACGGGCAGCTGGATGGGCGGCCTGGTGGACCTCGATGCCGGCTATCACACGCAGGTCTGGCGCAACTTTCTCCGCATGCGAGACATTGGGGCCGACTGGGCGTCGCTGAAGAATGTCTTGCCGCAGGTGCTGACCATCGGTCTGGCGGGCTACCCCTACGCAGTAGCGCCCACCTTGTCCCATTCAGCCGGCTCAACGGCAGCACCCACTGAGGAGCTGTACATTCGCTGGCTTCAGCTGACCACCTTCTTTGCCTCGATGCAGCTCTCCTCTGGCGTGACCTTGTCGGCGAAGGCCGCCAACCTGACCACCACCTTTGTCGCTCTTCACCTGCAGCACGCTTCAACGCTGGTGGCAGAGGCTCATGCGGCGGCCAAAGCGGGAGGACTTCCGCTCCTGAGACCACTCTGGTACCTGACGCCCAACGACACAAAGACCTACTCGGTTGGGGACCAGTTTGCCGTCGGCAACGACATCATCGTGGCGCCAGTGGTGACGCCCGGCGCCAAGGAGCGCTCAGTCTACCTGACCGCTGGAACGTGGGTTGACCAGCACGGCAAGAGCTACACTGGTCCGGCCGAGTTTAAGGTGCTGGCGCCGCTTGAAGAGCTGCCCTACTTTAAAAGAAAAGTTTGAGATTTTTAATAAGGAAACTTGCTGCTATTAAAAATAGATAAAAAACTTATTACCAATTTGAGAAATTGTAAGTTTGTATTGGTAAATAAAGTTCTTTTTAAATGAAAATACAAACTGATCATATTACAGCAAAAAGTACAAATTAAAAGAAAAAATTTCAAGCAACCAATCACTTTCACTATGGCAAGATATAAAGTGATGACTAACTGAATGTCAATTGTGCTAATAAAATACGGTTTTTATTGATCAAAAACACCGTTATTGAAATACTGCCATTCTTTTTAGTTAATAGCCCATTGCACTGGTGTTCCGTTTCATTGTTTTTGCGTTTTTGTCTAGCAAAAGTAATAAAGCAATCTATTAGATTTTTCAATTGTCATTTTGCTATTCATTTAAGTGGGTATATAACTGAGCAAAAACAAAAAAAACAATTTTTTTTGTTTCAAATTTTGTTTCAAATGCCTAATAAATCGAATGCATAATAAAATGCACTTTATTAAAATGCTTATTACAGTGACATATGTTTTGTGCATTTGCAAATGTGATAACAATAATAACAACAACAACATTCAAATCAGTTGCAACAATAGACAAAGTGAACAAATTGGCTCCTGTGATAAGTTGATTAACTCGACCAAAATTAACAACATTCTTTCTAAGAAAACCTGCAAAATGGCCAAATCATTTTAGCAGTGTATGAAAAAAGTAATTAAAAAAAGTTCAACTTAGATGACAATGGCTGTCGAGAGTACATGAAACTGGTCATTGACGAGTACAAAGAAAAATATGAGCAATACTGCAAAAGAAAAGATGAAGACGACAACGACGAGGACAATGACAATGACCAAAACCAGGACGACAATAATAATGATGATAAAAATAAAGATAAAAACAAAAATGAGGAAACCGATAAAGATCAGAACAAGAGCAGCAAAAGGGACACAAATCAAAATAAAAAAGTTTGTTTGAGTTTAATTTTTTGTTTTCTAATATTTCAAAACCTGTTGTCAATCTAAAAATATGCACTTTGTCAACATCAAAAATAAAAAAAGGTGATTTGATTTATGGTAATGTTCTTGTTAGATTTCTCTTTCAGCATGACAGCGTTTCACTTGACACTTTCTTAAAAAGCACTCTCTTCTGTGGAATGCGCACTGTAATGAGTGTTTTTCCCGGCCATTACCTGTTGTGTTATGTTGCAGTGCATTCCTCTCTCTCCCTCAATGTCATTGTCATCATTACAATTATAATCTATTTTTAATTGTTCTTTCTCTCTTTATTTGTGTTTACAGACTTAATCATCTGTTTAACAGCTAAACTGAACAACAATTGCTGCTGCAAATTTATAAAACTGGCAAGTCATCATTGAGTGCTTGATGGTAATTTGGTGATTTTGTGATTTTATTTGATTTGTTAAAAACTTTGTGGAAAAACACAAAGCAAATGAGTGTTGGTATAAATTGTGCGCCGGTTAATAGTTTTATTTTTTGCAAAAATAAAAATTTACAATTAATAAATCATTGTTAATTCTACAAAAAAAACTTTGTGACATTATCTTCAATATATTAATTTCGCACAATTTTGCAAAAATGGAAATCTTCAAATCTGCATTTAACATCAGTCCTCTCACACTTTCTCATTTTTACCTTCTAATGCTGTTCTCCACTTTACTACTCCTTCAAATCAGTCCCTCGGTCTACTCTCAATGGAGTACTGAGCCATCTCGGGCTGACTGTGCTGCTCGTGAGGCGCAAATAGTGGGCGCCTGCAACGGCAGCAAACCAACCACCGAGCTGATCGTCGACCACTCTCGAGCCAACTGCTGTAAAGGAAAGGCCTACTACAAATGTCTGAAGAAACTGGTGGCCACCGGTGTGCAGTGTGAAATGTTCATTCGAGATCGCATTGACGAGTACGATGAGATACTGGACAAGTACGACTGTGACGACGTCAAGAATTGCTGAAAAGAAAGGTTGTCTAAGAAAAGTGTAAGAAACCGATAACAGGACTGACTGAAAATGACTTTATATTCACAATTGTTTTCAAATTACTAGCAACAACAGTAAAAGCAGCAACAGTAATGGCATTGCCGTTCTGCTAGGCACATTTTGCCCTTTTTACTGCTTAAAAAAGTTTAAACGTTGCCTTGAATTTCTTGTTTTTTGTGCAAAAATCGCAAAACCCTAGTTTTGGCGCTATTCACTTTTTATTACTAAAGAAAAAGCTATGTAATCAATTAAATGTCAAATGAACCGAAAATGAGTAGTTTCAGTAATGTACGGAAAAAAATGCACAACAATGCACTACAGCAGAGGTGTTTGCTTTCTACCTTCGCCTCGCTTTCGTCTAGTGAACACCATCGCCTGCTCTAGGGGTCCTTTTTCAGAGGTGAGCACAGTAAAGTCAATCAACGGGTCCAGTTTATAGCGGTCATCTGCGTCAGCCACCACCTCGGACAGCTTTGGTCGGTTTCCACTGGAAGAGGCGAAGAAGGGCGCCACCAGGCGGCGGACGCACTGCTCCGCCTGGTCGGCGTTTTGCGGCGGCAGCCCCGGCCACCACTCGCAACTGCTGCACCGGCCAAAGGAAAGGTTGATGAAAAGCTGCTGGACGGCGGGGAAGACCACCTCAAAGCGGAGTTTCTCGAGGAAACGGTGGTCAAAAGGCGTCTCCTCGTCGTTTCCGTAGAGTACCAGCTCCAGGCGAGTAACAGAAGACAGCGATGGCAGCTGCCTGCTGCTGGCACCGCTGTACACTGGACGCCCTCTTTTGGCGTCCGCTCGCGGCAGGCTGCTTTCCAGATAGAGGTCAAAGAGGCGCGGCAGTTTGGTGAGCTTCACGAAAATGGCGCCCATCAAAGGGCTTTCGTTGAGGAGATGGACTGCGCGCAAGTTGACAAAGGCGTCGGCAAAGTCGTTGATGGTGAAAATACTGACCGGCTGGAAGGAAACGCTGCTGAAGAGGTGAAAGTTGGCGGCTACAGTAAGCAGCGGTTCTTTTCTTCCTTCAAAGGAAATGTAGGCGTACGCCTGCATGTTAATGGCCATCAGCGGCGGGCTGTTCACTTGATGTCCTTGCCGCATTCGAGATTTTAGGCTCTCTATCCAGTGTTCGGCCTGTTGAATGGACGCCTGCTGGAAGAAGAAGTCAAAGGTGCAAAAGGTGGTGCT
The DNA here is from genome assembly GCA_024499935.1 of Tyrophagus putrescentiae. NCBI lineage: Eukaryota > Metazoa > Arthropoda > Arachnida > Sarcoptiformes > Acaridae > Tyrophagus > Tyrophagus putrescentiae. The sequence continues at coordinate 15,010,672 of JAMZRA010000005.1, forward strand.
GGCAAAGAGGCGTAGCAGGTTGAAAGGAGGCACAGTGAGGCAGTTGGCGTAGTCAAAGAGGGAGAGGCGTTCCAGGTGGGGCAGGCCGTCGATGGCTTCCACCAGCGGAGTAAGTACCGCGTGCAAAGGGGCGTTGGGCAGGTTGAAGACAATTTGCAGGGTGGTCAGCGAGGGGGCGTAGGCGGTCACCAGTCGAGGCAGGTGCTCAAGGTAGCGGACGTTTTCGGTGGGGTCGCTCACAACAATGGCCAGTGTTTTCGAACGGAGAAAAAAGCAACCAGAGAGGAAGATGATCAGAGGCTCGCTCAGGTATTCGGCGGTAAGTGAGTGGAAACCGCTCAAAAAATTGACCAGAAATTGATGGTCGGCATGTTTCGATTTCACACTGCAGGCAATCTCCGTTCACTGGTCTTCACGCCCGAGCTGAAGGGTAAGAGTTTCGGTGTTCTTGCAAAGGCGCTCCACGGCAGTTGTCCACTGGCTGTTCACCTGGCGTAGAGAAAGAATTCGCTGCTCCAATGGAACTTGCTCCAGCAGGCGGAGAAGACAGTTAAAGTTTAAGTCAGCCAGTTTTGTCTCGCTGCTGTTGTTGTTGTTGCTGCTGTTGCTCAAAAGCTCGGAATTCTGGGAGTCGTAGAAGTGCTGGTAGAGTTTGTACGCTGAGCCAATGCCAATGTAGGCAGAGGTGCTGAGCAAAGAGGAGAGCTGGAAGAACATGGTCAGGAAAGAGGAAAAGTGATGATAATAGTGGTAGTAATGTTGAAACACAAAAAATCAAAAGTAAAAATTGGACAAAGTAAAGGTGTTCTGACTAGTGCGTTTTCTACAAAAGAGAGGCAGACAGAATAGTGGCTCACGTGTCTTTCAAGTGGGCCTTTTTTATAGTGCTCCCGTGTGCAAAAAGTAAACAGAGCCTTTATCCCTTGAGTCCTCAGCACGTTTTATTGTCTCATGAAAACATTTTTACTTTTAAATAAACTGAATATAGCTTACCGACATCACAGATGGCGTTACCTTTAGGTAAAAAGCATAGCTACTTTAACACGCTTGTTTTGAGTTCTTCCCAAACCCTTTTTTGCTGACTCAATTTGTTGTTGACATCATCACATACTGCCTTCCAGTTTCCGCATCTCAGCTCCCTCATCCCTTCACGATCTGAAAAGACTTCAAAACTCTTTTGTAACACTCCCTCTACGAATCACTGTTCACCCTGATAAGGAAGATGGATGGGTTGTTTGACGACACCTTTCGCCTCGTCCTCAAGTGGCTTCCACTCGTTATCCGTCTGACCATTCTGCGTCAGGTGTGGCAAGCCAAATCTAACTATTATTATTATTACTTTTACCATTTTATCCTTCACCCAATATTCTTCACATATTCTTACTATTCACCCATTTCACTCACACAAACACATTATCCTTCACCAGCCGCTCCAGGCAGACCGTCATCTACGAGCGGCCCCCTGACAGCGTGCACATTTTCCCTTCCAACCGACACACAGACACACATTTCAATTCACTTCGGATCTTACACTCACCGAGGCAAGACCTCACGAGAGTCTTCCAAAGTCACCCAAATAAACTCCGGATCATACACTCACCGAGGCAAGACCTCACGAGAGATTTCCACGAGTCACCCAAAATAAACTCTAAAACCCTTTTCACCCGAATCGTCCCCCAGCTGCAGCATTCCGGTCCAGCTAACAAGCGCTGCGAATCCGAGCTCACAACCGGTTGCCACACAGGTAAACAGCGTCTGGAAAGCGACAGTGGACAGCCTCGGCCGCAATCAACACATCCTGACACTGGTCCTGGGCAGAAGAGGACATCGTCAACAGATAGTCAACAAACTTCAGCAAGCCCATTATGAAATCTTTCCAATTCAGGCCGTCAGCCCCGCTTTCCACCAGTTGACCGCCACTGAACTGACCGGCGAACTGGCCACCACTCTCAGCACCACCTTTCCTAACCTGAAAACGCTAGTGGTGATTGTCGATGACTTTGACACCGACGACCTGATTGGAAACCGTGCTCTCCGCTCGCTGCTCGCCCTCCCACCGCTGATCACCGTTTACTCGAATAGCCTGACCACCCTTCAGATAGTATGGAACGTGTCAGAAAACGCCTTTCTGCCCTCATTCCCCACACTAATAAAAAGCATCCAGTCGCTGAGGTGCCTTCAGCGACTGTCCCTTTTTGATTACTCGAAGCGGCTGACGATGCCGCCCTTCGACCTGCCCACTCAGCTAGGAAAAACGCTCACCACCTTCGACTTCTACTCGGAAAACTCTCCATCGAACCTGTTCCACCACTGGGCGGACAGCCTGGCTGCTCGAAACCGCCACCGTAGCACAGTGCTTGGCCGCCGCTCAACTCCGCCGCTGCAAATCTACTTTTTGGCGGCAATTACTACTGATGTGATAAATCTGCCATTTTCCGCCCACCTCGATCACCCCTTTCATCCTTTCCGGGTGACGTCCAATCTGGGCGTTCACTTTGCGAGGCTGGGGTTCACGTCTGTCCGCACGATGACCGAGCTGGAGCTCCTCATTGCCAGCTTTCCCTCCCTAACGTGTCTCCTCCTGGCCACGGGCGGCCACCTGTCGACGGGTGCCATTTTGGAGCGGCTTCGCCGGCTGCCCCACCTGGCCCGCCTTGGACTGCTGTTGGGCAAGACTGCTGAGGCTACATCCTTCGGCTATCCTCGATTCATCCATCTGCCGGTGGCGCCAAACCTTCAAGAACTGTACCTAGACGTTCGCTTTCTGCTCATGTTCCAGTCTTGTCGCCAATTACGCGCCTACGTCGGCGCCCTTCACTTTGACACGGTTTTTCCCAACCTGATCAATTTCCGCTTTTTGTACAACGATGATCATCGTTGTACAGAGTGTGGGAAGCAGGTGAGCTTAGGAGAAGACGGCTGTAGAGAGAGTGAGAAACGAGTGAGCTTAGAAGAAAGCGGCAGTAAAAGCAGAGGACGACGCACTGGTGGGCGTAGAAAAAAAGTGGAGTGGAAGGTGTGGGACCCGTACGCGTGATGTGGAGTGGAATGCAGCCAAAGAAAACAATGTGTATTATCTGCCTGGCCGCCCCCTGCGCCCTCGTCATCAAGCAGCTGAAAAATGATGGTTGAAGCGTAAAGTTTTTTAGTAAAGAGAAGAAAAAGTAAGTTTCAGAAAGTATTACTACTGTTAAATGATCAATATGAAGTGCTAATTGTTGTTTTGCTTTTTCCTGTTTTTTAGACAACAAAAACATCGTTTTTTCGGGTAAAAAAAAGTTCATTGATTAATTCGTGGTGCCAAAAATGATGAGGTGATTTTTTGGCCGTTCAATTTGAAATACTGGCCGAAATTTTGGCGACACAAACCATTTCTTTTCAAAACCCTCAATTGTCTCGGTCAATGACCTTATCAACCCCCTATGTTACTTATTATGTCCAACCATTTAGGCGTATTCTATGTCATTGACACACACAATTACACACACCTACACGCAGTGCACACACATTTCATACCAGTTGTAAAACGATTTTCCCTCTCACTTAAACTCTTTCATGACTTTCAGCAGTGAGTCCCATTAGCAATTAACTTTACGACACATAATCAGTTATCTATTTTATTCTCTTTATGTACTTCAATCTAACACTTTGATACATTCCCCAATATACAATTTTTTTAACAGTACACTATTACCCGTTCTCAAGCACCACATTTTACAATTCTTATCGTGCATACCGTTTCCTTATCGTTTTTACGTGAATCTCTTGAGCAAGAGATTAGGGATTTTTCCGTAACTCGTGGATTTCTTCTGGTCGTTTATTTAGATTTCTCAAGTTGCAGTTTTTAACCACAGTTTTTGTACAAATTTAATGTCACTATCATCACACACATAAACACATAACAAGTTGAACTTGATTCTCTCGTATTAAAGATCACGGATTTGCTATGGTGGGAAGATCGCCACTACAGGTTCAGAAAACTGCAAGGGAATGGGTCGATTCCAGAATCACTCAGCTGATGTGAACTGGCTCTTAATTGTCTGGACGAGTGCTCAAAAACTGATTCAAACGTCTTTTGAAGCGTAGTGTTTTAAATGACGTACATAGCAAAGGAAGTGGAAAGTGATTAGTTAGACAGCAAGACAGAATCACTTTAGCGTAATAATTCTGTTTTTCCTTTCTCCCTTTTTCCCCAGAATTCCCTTTTTACCCATTACTCTGTTGCGACTGGTACTTGGTTGTCTACCAGAATGCAAACTCACTGGAGCAAAGCCAAGTTTAGACAAAAAGGCAACGGAAACCCCCTACCCTTTTGCTGTTCTTTTTTAAAAAATGATGACAGCAGTCATCATCAAGCATCCCCAACTGGTCACAGACACCCACGAACATGATTGTCAAAATCCTCGGACTTATGACACTAAACGTTTTCGCATCAGTGGTTAGCCAAATCATCATCACTTATCACTAGGATGGCTGACAAGACTCTTAGATCACTGCATTGCGACAAACTAGGCACAACCACTGACACAACCACACTACCACTTCTCACACCCCCTTCATGTAGCCTGTGCTATCAAACGTTACTGTGTTGCAGTGTCAATTTGCTTTACAATACCGCAAGGTTGACGTTATCTTAGAGTATAAGATGTTACAAGAATGATTTAACTTATTTTTCGTTTATTATTCCCATTTATTATTCCCCCTATTTTGGCCCTTTATTTTTTATTCCCTTATTCTATTTAGCTTAACACTCCTATATCTAGCCAAGCCGACTAGCGGCACACAGTCATTACATTTGAAAAGTTAAAATCGATTCTCTAAGATTCTCTGATTGATTATGGGGGAAACATCGCCACTATAGGTCAGAAAAAGTTGCGACGTAGTGGGTCTATTCCAGAATCACTTAGTCGGTGGGAACTGGATGTCAACTGTCTGGACAATTTGCTTGAGTGCTGATACAACCGCTTTTTGAAACGTAGTGCTTGAAAAGGCGCACATATCAAAGGAAGTAGAAAGTGATTAGTTAGACAGCACAGACAGAATCGCATTTGTACAATAATTCTGTCTTTCTATTCTCCCTTTCTTCCTCAATCCCCTTTTTACCCATTACACTGTTGTGACTGGTGCTTGGCTGTCTACAGAAATGCCGACTTACTGAAGCAAAGCCAAGTCTAGACAAAAAGGCAACGGAAACCCCCTACCCGTTTGCAGTTCTTTTTAAGATTAATGGATGCAGTCATCATCGAGCATCCCTAACTGGTCACAGCTATACACAAACACTATTGTCCAAATCTTTGGACTAATGACACTAGACGTTTCCGCGCCAGTGAATAACAAAGTCATCATCACTTATCACCAGAGTAGCTGACAAGATTTTAAGACCACTGCAGACAAACTAGACACGAACATCGACACAAACACACTACCACTACTCACATACCCCATTCATATAGCTTGTTTTTTACCCTGGGCTATTAACGTTACTGTGACGCAGTGTCAATTTGCTTTACGATACCACAAGGCTGACGTCATTTTGCAGTATAAAAGGCATCGCGGAGAATTGATCGTGGTCTGCCGGATTAAGCAGTATTTGCTGTCCGTTTTGCACTATGGAGAACTAGTGCCACCATCATCGCCAATGTCAGTCACCATTTCATCCAAACTTCTTCCCTTTCCAGCTAGCAGAAGCGAAGAACTGAAGCCATCACCTCTTCAGCAGCAGTTGCAGGCCACTGCTGGTTTAGACTGACTAGTCATTTTTCTATTTATTGCTAACAAACCTTCACCCATTTCTAATAAACCTATAAATACCACCCTCTTGCAATCTTCATTCATTTCATCAGCGTGCGCACCACTTGTTTTGCTCAACATTGGGTACATTTGCAGTGCACCAGTTCTTCACTTGGTAGCTCATCCATTTCTTGAGGCAGTCGAGGTGAAAGAGTGAAGTGAGACAGTGATAGCATCAATAGCTCTGTTGCCCTCTGCAGAAAAGCAGCGGCAACTAAGAATCGACAGGTGACCACCATTCATCCATTCCATCATCGAAGTGTTCACCCACTTGTTTTAAGTGAGATAGCACAAAGAAATCGAAGCTGCAGATGTGCTAGATTGGGTGATCTTGTTGAAGTGGTCCGATCCATTCATGAGAGCCCCATGATTGCACAGTCATTGCTAACCATGTTAACTTTATAGGTCGGCATGACGCCATGACCTCATGACCTTTATAAAACAGTAGGACTTGTCTACCCTACTTGTACTTTATAAACTGGCATGATTGAATAGCCGAGCCAAAAAATTATAAACCTGAAGGACCAGTTCCTTCTGGAAGCTGTTTTTATCATCATCATCTTGCCTTCTAAGTTTATAACTCAGTAGGACATCATTAACAGGATTCTGTCTTTACACATTTATGAATCTGTCAGCAGCGAACGCCCCAAGCGAGCAGTCATTAAACAGATGTGGAGGACAAACAGCTTTTGACTGAATTTCACCCCTTTTGTTCGATTGACGTCATCTCGCAGTAATTGGGAATCGCTCTGACTAGGAGGGAATCTTGTGAGTGCCTGTTTGCCAAGGACTAATAGATCACCCGCCTACCGACAAGGAAGAATTGCCTTGCATGACGCCGGGCACGCTTGAGAAGGTCCGTTGCCCAAGTGAGCAATTAGCTGGATCATTATGCTCAGTTTGCAACCATGAAACGTCTAGACCTTGTCTGGAAACGTCGCAGACTACCATTCTTGCCAAAGGCGTCCTCTTCATGTTGGCATTCAAGCTGCCAGTCCCCTAGCTGGGCAGCTAGGCGTAGAGGACGGTTTTCGATTTCAGGTCACGTACGGTAGTTCAGATGATTGCCCTTCCAGGTAATTAATGACTTCGAGCGAGTGTCTGAAGTCGCCATATTATCAGAGGCCAGGTTATGTGCAGACATGGTTCGATGGACATGATAGTAGATTCCAGAAAGCTCATTAATTTGAAGCAGACTGACACTAATGATTACGCACACACACAATATACCACCCAGACACACACACCGACATTTGCAATTGACGCACGCTGACATTTCTAAGGTTCACACACTCACACACTCATAGTACGTGCGTCAAAGACATTTAGGCCGACAGATGAGAGCATGAACAGTAGCCTACCTTCCCCATAGTAACGGCAACGTCTAGAGCATTCTGAGCACTGATACAAACGGCAATGTTAACTTCTCTCTCGCCATCAGGGTATATAAAACACCGAAGTTGCCTTGAAAAGTCGGCCAGGCTCAAACCTGTTTTACGTACGACGGCAAAAGATCACTGAAAAAGCCCCTCAACAAGCTGTTAAGTTGGCTGCGAGGGAACCGACGCATCTTCCTACCACTTTTGCAGGGCCCGCGGTTGAGTGATAGTGTCCTTTTGCTCGAGCATTGAATTGTTGTTTTTTATTTTGTGTTCTTCATATTATTGTAATAAAGTACTTTCTTCACCACTTTTGGAAGTGTGCTTCGATGACGGCCAAAGTGACTGTGCAGCTCATCTTCGACTGAAGAAACCTTTGCCTTCAATTGGGGCAATACTTCGACTGCCCTCATCTGTGCAGAGCGCCACGACTGCTGTTGACCGGGTGGAGTACATCGACTGCAGCGACTGTTAAGAGTACTTCGACCACCATCGACTGGGCAGAACGCCTCGACTGTCAGAGGCAGAACACTTCGACTGCGGCTGATCAGTTTCGAAAAGAAGAAGACTGCTGAACCAGCCGGACGCGCGCTGCGCGGCAGTCATACGCTTTCTGCGGAAAGACCAAAACTCACCGCCCTTGATCTACTGAAGTTCTCTGGGCGCCAAGATGACTTCAGCTGAGAATCTGACTTGACTGAGTTTTGAGAGTCGAGTTTGTGATTCATAGGACGAAAGGACTAAAGATCAACTTTCACCATCGACTTCGACTGTGTTTGGTTGTGAAACTGTTTGATGATTATAGGTTAGTAGGACCAGCAATCTGCCAGGCTGGTGCCCAACAAAAATCGACGATTGCTTAAGTTTGAAGTTTACGAGTCGGCACGACCCAACCGCACCCGACTTTAGGACCGATCAGCACCGAGAGTCAATTCAACTTTATACAGATCACGCGGCCGCTTGCTGCGACAGGGCGAATCAGATCTCGAAACAGTACAAATTTTGAGTAAAGTGTTGCGTCATCTGGAGCGATCTTGAAACACCCAAACTTGCCCGGCGGTTTATGTGCATACGCTGGACTAAGGAGCAGTCATTATTCATTCGTACTCACCATCAACATCAACATCCTCGGAGCCATAGCGCTGAGTCAGTGAGACGCCTGCTTGCGCTACCCTCTGAGCAGGTTAGGTCAGCAAGAACCCCAGCACAAACCTAAGCCAGCAAACAGTAGCTTCGGACACAACCGAACAGATCCCTGCCACAATTTTCTCTCTTTGATTTGGATTTCTGCTACAAAAAGCCTCGCGGAAAATTGCTCTTGGCTTGCCGGATATTGCAGAATTTGCTGTCCAATTTTGCACAACTTCAATCTAGTTCCCTCATCACCGCCAGTCTTTGAGTCATCGAAACTTTTTCTCTTCATGCTAGCCAAAGCGGAGAACTGAAGACCTCACCTCTTCACCAGCAGTTGCAAGCCATTGCTGGTTCAGACTGACTAGCCTTTTTTCTATTGTTTCGCCACCATAACTTCAACCTTCTTTCAATAAACTTAACAATTACCAATACCTCTTGCTTTTTTCATTCATTCTCATTAGCTCGTTTTTCAACCTTTCTCTTTTTTGCTCATTAGCCGTGCACCAGATCCCCACCTGGTGAGCGTACATTCAGTGATTTCATTCAGGCAGCCGAGGTATAAGTTAGACTGATCGTTTGCCGCAAGCCGAAAAAACTATGAAGCATTGTTACCGTGCTGAGAAAAAATCACAGTCGTAAACAACAGGATTAACGCCGTTCCTAGTATTGAATCGCAGTGCAGAGGGACTTCTTCTTCTTCTTCTTCTTCTTCTTCTACGCGTTTATCCGTCTAAAAGCAGAAGGGTCTGCGGCTTTGATTTTCTGTCGCCATCCTATCCTGTCAAAAACGTCCTCGTCACTCACTCTAACTTTCATCATGTCTCGGCGTATGTTGTCCTGATACCAGCGCATTCTGGGTCGTCCTTGTCCACGACGACCAATTACTGAGAGTTTCCAAACCGAGTCAATAACACTTTCCGGTGCGCTTCTTCGCACATGTCCGTACTAACGGAGTCTATTTTCGACAATCTTTTCACCAACAGGTCGGACTCTGTAGACCATGCGGATGGTATCATTAGGGACCTTGTCCAGTTTAGTTACACCTAGAGACCAGCGCAGGATGTTCATTTTCATGCAGTAAAGACGATTTGCACAGGCAGCTGTAGTAGCTCGGCATTCCGATCCATAAAGAACGACAAGGCGCACCATCGTCCGGTAGATTTTTGACTTTAGCTTGATCGGCATCGACTTGTCACATAAAACACCGGACACTGATTGCCATTTTAGCCAAGTTGAGGCTACACGAGCATTCACGTCCTCGTTGCTGTCACCATCCGACGATAAAATACTGCCTAAATACTTAAAAGTTGTCGACCGCAAGAGAGGAGTCCCATCTACCAAGACATTGATGTCTGCCACAGATGAATCAGGCGGCAAAGAGATCATGAATTCGGCCTTAGAGATGTTCAGTTATCCAACATAGACATCCGAGGTAACATTAGGAAGAGAGGAAAGCCAATAACAGGACAAAACGACGAAAGGGGTCACAGAGTAAAAAATACATCAGATTCCCAAAGTTAGAAACGTTGTCCGGCTTGACGTAAAAGCCTGTCGATGTTTACGCTTTGAAGTTTGAAACAGGAATGCAGTGCAGAGGGACTGCAACAAAAAAATCATAACTTTTTTTAGCTCGCGGCAAACGATCAGTCTTGTACAAGTGTGTGAAGTGAGACATTGATAACTACAATAGTGAATTTGCCATCTGCCGTGCAGCATTGGCAAAAAAGTGGTGACATCCAGGCGATTTCACAATCGAAAAGACAGAGAGGCGTGACTGTGATCACGCCAATTTTTTCAAGTTTCTTATCAACCCAGTATGCACAGTCACTGCTAACCGTTCTAAGTTTTTACACATTTTTAATAAATAGCATTGAATTTTCTATTGCACTAAAACAATTGCCGGACACTGAATTTTTTAAAATCTTTAAAAAATTGCAAATTTAATGAGAGATACATGGTTTAACTTATAAATAAACAAAAATTGTTTTCATTAACAAAATTAAACAAACTTGCTCAAATTTAAAAAAACAACATTACAGAATAAAAAGTTTGATGTTGATGATGAAAATCGATTTGCAAAAACTATAAAACTACTTCGTAGGGTCGTAGGGTTTGTTTACGTTTTGAAACTTTGGTAGCGGTTTAGCATTAACAGTTCGCAGTTTGCTAATATCCCAGTTGTTGTTGGAAAGAAAAATGAGCGCTTCGTCGTAGTTTCCCCCAGTCTGTTCCACCACTTTTTTAATTAGCTCTGAAACAAAAAGAAAAAACACGGCGCCAATTGTTAGGTTAACAAAAAAGAGAAAAGTTGCTGTTATCATCAAATGGACGTACCTTCTTTCGACTCATTAGCGCTGACCACCTCGTCAGTCTTTTTGCTGTTCATGGCGTAGTGGTAAGTCCAAAAAGCTGCCGTTTTCTTAAACTCTTCTGGAAAAAACTTTATCTGCTTGAGAGCATTATCATTGAGACCACTTTCAGAAGAAGGTGAGCTGAGCAACGCCTGAACGCTCATCATAACAGTGCCCAGCGAAAAACCAGCACACCATTTTTTCTGTAAAGTGTCCAAGCAGATATGGCCAGATGTATCTGAAAACGGAAAATCAAAGCAAACTTAATTAGTAAATAAAATATGAGAAAAAAAGAGAAAGATAGAAAGATAGACATTGGTACTCACTGATATTGGGATGCCAGATTTTGGTGATAAACTCCACCTTCGGAGGCTGGAAAGGATACTCTTTCGGGATTCTAATTGCTAGATGAAAGATGCCACCGTGATAAGGAGTGTCCGGCGGCCCGTGGATGTGTCCTTTCAACTGGAACATGTTCTCCTCACTGACGAGCTCAATGTTGTACATCGTCTGAGCCGTCGGATCAAGGTTGAACGCCTGGAGATCACGCTGGATGCGTTTAGTCGCCAAAACCGACTCGTTGTCGCCCATTCTTGATGAAAAGTGGTGTTTCTTGCAAGGTGGTCTCAGTAGAATGGTCCTTGACAACAACAAAAAATCAACACGCAGCTTGAAGCTCAAACTGGAGTCAGCAGTGTTTAAATAGCTGACGCTCTAAACAGCCGCCAGCTACGATGCTCTATCGTCAACAGGGAATAGACGACTGGCGAGTGAGCGCCAGTCGTTCTAGCGGCACTGTTTACTGAGCGCACCACCACAGCTTTTGCACTGTCAAAGTTACAAATCGGCTTTAATCACTTGGGCCGCACGAAGCGCTGATGCTGTGTAGTGGTGTTGCCACTACAACGACTGGAGCTCACGCCTTACTGCCCATTCCCTGATCGTCAATCACAATATTCTTATTTTAATTACACATTAAAATACAACTTTTGTTATTACTACTTGGTCTCAAACCAGTGATGAACTGTCACTGCTACAGCTTCTTTACATTTTGTTTAAGGCGAAAACTATCAGTATAAAATGTGAGCTGATACATAGTAAGAGATAAGGAAAATATTTAAAGCAGTATTAGATTAATGTATACAAGGGTGTTAGTGTCGCTTCGCGCCACGTACTCTTTAGTTTTTCCAAATTTTTAAGCATTGACTGGTGTCATTTGGTTGATCGGCATCGTCCGACGGCTTGGGGCACAACTCGCAAGCTCGTTGTGCCCCAAGCCGTCGGTGCCGATCAACCAAATGACACCAGCCTTCAACATTTGGGGTTTACCTGGTTTTAACTAATTTAATAAATTAATTTTAACTTAATAATATTAGATAGGCACTACTTTGCAATGTTTTTAGGTAAAACTAAATTTTTAAATTTTCAACAATGTAATTTATAGAATCATAAATGTAAACACAAAAAATCATATGAAATTAATATATGAAAACTTTAACTGGCTGTAATAATTACTCTCAAAAGTCAAATCCTCCTGAGTTAAACGCCAGTAAGTAGAAAGCCGTTAGTTTAGTATTCAAGCAAAAACCGCAACTTGATAACTTGTACGGTGTATTTTTTAGAGTCAAAACAAATCGTATAGAACTTATTCAGAAAGTTCGATATTTTGATCTTAAAAATGCACCCGGTGTTCGAAACACCTTAAGTTTGGTACCATTTGAGAGATGCCATTTAGCTTGTTTGTTGTGTGAAAACAGTTTCTCGATATCTTGAACGATGTAATTTATAGAAACAAAAAAGTGCGTTGAAATGGAGAAACATCATTTTTTTAGTGAAGTTAGACAATAGAGATTGCTGGAAAGACAAGAGACTTAAGCTTCTGATCTCAAAGTTAAGTTTAATGACTTTAGGTAACGTCTCTTTATACAAACGGCTCGTCGCTAGTTCGAGTGTACAACAATGACAGCTAAAGTTCCCTAGCGGCTACCGGCCGCTACTCCTTCCCGCCGACTTTCGAGGCCGTCCTCGTTCTTGAAAAATGTCCAACGGCCGGTCGGTTTCCACCGGTTTCACGTGGTTCACGTGAACAGTTTTTTCCTTGCCGTTCCAATCCGTCAGTTTGACTTTCGGCCAGCACGCCTCCAGGACTTCATACGGTCCTTTCCACTTGACGTTCAGCTTCTTCGACTTTCCTAGTCCTTGCTCCTGCACATGCCAGAGCACCAGTTCTCCTGAGCTCAGCTTGCTCGGCTTTTTCTTTTTCTTGTAGTACTGCTTCTTGATCCTTTTCAGCTCTGCTGTCCTGTTCATTTTGGCCACCATCCTGTTCACCGTCTCGTCAAACGGTGGTGGCGACAGGCTGTACAACCTGTCCATTCTCGTCACTAGTAGCCGGTTGAACATTAGGGAGTAAGGAGTTACTCCTGTTGTCAAGTGGCTCCGAGTGTTGTATGTTGACACACACTCGACCAGTTTCCGACTCCACTCTCGTTGATCTTGGCACGCCGTCCTCATCATGGTCTCCAGTGTTCGGATAGCCCTCTCGGCCAGGCTGTTACCCTGGTGGTGGTAAGGCGAGGCGATGTGATGCTTGATTTGACAGTTTGCGCAAAATTCCTTGAATTTTCTGCTATCGAACTGGGTTCCTCCGTCGGTGGTCAACATCTTGGGCTCTCCAAACCGACTGAAAACGTCCCTCTGGAGCCACCGAATCACCGTTTTTTTTATCTTGTGTCGTCCAGAGGCTTGGCTTTGACCCACTGCTGTAAGCGTCCTGCAACACGGCCACGTCTGAGTCAGTGAGCGGGCCGCACAAGTCGAGGTGCACCCGTTCAAAACCTCCTCGCTGTCTCTGGCGATCATTTCCTCTTTATGTGGCTTTAGGTCATTTTTTTGGTCTGGCAAGTGAAGCATTTCTTCAGATGCATTTTTACTTCGCTCTTCCAGTGCGGCCAGTAGAAACGAAGCCGCACTGTCTCGGCACACTTGTAGATACCGAGGTGGCCGGCATCGTCGTGAACTGCTGCCAGAACTTTGTTTTTTTTGTCTTGATCGTCGATGCACAGGCGCTCTGCTCCATTCTCGGCATGTAGACCTGGCTGTCCTTTTTCACGAACTTGCTTGGTTTTCTTGCCATCAGCAAACTCCAGCGTGTCCGATGGCTTCGCCCTGATGAGCCCGATCTGGATGCGACTCAGGGCGTCCGCCATGACGTTGTCCTCTCTTTGCACGTATTCGATCCCGGCGATGTCGTACTGCTGCAGGTGCAGCGCCAACCTGCCGAGTTTGCCAGGCAAGTCCACCTTGGTCAGCAGCCACTGAAGTGGCTTGTGGTCCGTTCCGTTTCATAGAAAACTGGCGTCCCAGTAGGTAGTAGTGCCACTTGTCGAGGGCCCACAGGATGGCCGTCGCCTCCCGTTCGTTCGTCGAGTAGCGTTTCTCCGTGTCGCTGAAAGTGCGCGACATGAAGTCGACTACTCGGCGTCGGCCCTCGACGTCCTGCATCAGGACGGCGCCAGTTCCGTTGTCAGACGCGTCTGACCCCACGATGAACGGGTGGTTCAGGTCAGGAAGGTGCGTGGTTGGGTAGTTGACCAGCGCCACCTTCAGTTCCTCAATTCTTCAGTTCCTCAAGGGCAGTTGCTGATGCAATCTCTAGAGAAGTAAGTAGCACAGGTAGG
>JAMZRA010000005.1:15025505-15070172 GCA_024499935.1 Tyrophagus putrescentiae
AAATAACGATAATAAAATTTGCAAAATGCACAGTGGAGAGTGTAAGCAAAAAAGAGGAAAAGAGAAGAAGGAAGGGAAAGTGCATCTCATTTTTAATAACTAAAAACCTCGAACGAGTATTTACACACTGCTGCTGCTGCTGCTGCTAGCAGCGCAACTATTATTCTATTAAACACACACACACACACAACCGACCAGTATTGTGTGACGCCGGGCGCCACTTTGTTGCAGCAATGGCAACGACGGCAACGGCAACAACGATAATAACAACAATGGCTTGCAGGCAAGCACACACACACACACACATTTTCACTGACGATGGCCAGAAAGACCATTTGCAAAGCGGCGGCCAGCAGCAGCCAAAACCAAAACCGGGCGTAGTTAGAGCTCGCCTGTGTGTGTCTCTGTGTGCCATGATACTGAAAAAAGTGGGAAAAAGCAAAAACGGGAGAAAAATTAGAATGAAAGAGAGAGAGAGAGAGAGAGAGAGAGAGAAAGAGAAAGTTGCAAAATTCCCTGCAACATTGTCGCTGCTGCTGCTGCGACCGCCGTTGCCGTTGAGTATTCCTCTTTTTCTCAAGTCGCCTTCAATTAGCAAACGATTGCGGCAACGGCGGCTGGGGCATTAGTGCTACACAGTGTGAATGTTGGTCTGGTGCAGAAAACGAGAGACAATGTAATGATAACGGCGCCCGGCGTCCCAGCAGAATCTCGGATAAAACACTAGGCCAAGTTTGGGCTGAGAAAGAGAACGAAAAGAATAGCATAGCATTGCCATTGACAGTGCCAGCACCACCATTACCAGTTTTACTACCATTAGTTTAGCTGTTCAATGGTTCACTGGCAGTAGTAAAATTGCTGCTGCTGCTGCTGCCGTACTGGCCCGCCATTGCCATCTGTCGTGCGCCACTCTTCTTAGAATGAATAGAGAAAAAGAGAGAAATAAGAACAATGATGATAGACAAGGAGAGAGGGTGGAATAGAGGAAAGAAGAGTGAGAGAGAGGAGAATGAAAAAGAATGTAGATGGCGGCAAGGAATAACGGCGGCAAGCATTGAGTTAGCCAAAGGGCGAGAGTGGAAAGTGAGAGCTAGCAAGTGACGGAAAAAACGAGATCTACCAAAATCGATCCAAAAAGAGTGAGAGTAGAACAGAAGAGAAAAAAGAGGAAAGAGAGACGTTGGCATTGCAAGCGCTGAGAAATGAGGCGCAAAAATATAGCAGCAGCAGCCAGAGTAGTAGTAAAAGCGGACATTAGGTAGGTAATAGCGGCTCACTGCTTCACAGTGCTCCAACTCACGAGAGACAGCTGTAAAGCTACTAGCGGCATGATTGTGAAGTTTAGGGTTCATAATAATGAGGCCGCTGCGACGACGACGACGACGACGAAGAGGAGGAGGAGGAGGACAAGGACGAGGACGATTGATTCAGTGGCAGACAATGAAAGAGAGGAGAAGAGAAGAGAGAGAGAGAGGAGAGAGAGAGAGAGAGGAGAGAGAAGAGAGAGATGAGAGAGAGAGTCCGGTGCTGTTTCATGCGTGAACAATGATAGTGGCGCAAGCGGAGGACGGATGCCAATGAAATGGAATGTCTGCCTTTTTGCATTTTTTTTTTGTTTTTTATTCTAAATGTGCTTTTTACATTGGTAGGTTTTTGTAGTTAAAAATGTTATTTTAAATATTTATTAAGGTCAAACAATTTTAACACAAATTATTATTTTTGATTTTCAAAACATCAAAAGCAATTTTAATAAAATAGAAATCGAATGTACCAATATTGTTTGTTATTTGTTTTTTATTGCATTTATTTTATTGGCGCCATTCATCCGCTACAATTGCATGTTTTATCGTGATTTAAAACAAATGGGAAATTGATTATAACAAAATTTAATTATTTTTAAAGTAATTGCTATCAAATTTAAACAAAACAAGGGCGTGAGTGTCGCTTCGCGCCACGTACTCTTTAGTTTTTCTAAATTTTAAGCATTGACTGATGTCATTTGGTTGATCGGCATCGTCCGACGGCTTGGGACACAACTCGCAAGTCGTGTGCCCCAAGCCGTCGGTGCGATCAACCAAATGACACAGCCTTCAACATTTGGGGTTTATTTGTGAAATATTTGTAAAAAGTTCTGTTCAGTATCATTTTAAAAAAATCTACCATAAAATACTTTTAGTTGTCCAATCAACTCAAATTAACACCAATAGATAAATGGTTCTTAACATCGTTTTTAAACTAACGCGTTGATAATTATTAAATAGTAATTTATAGAACCATAAATGAAACGCCAAAAATCATATCATGAACTTAAATAGGGTTTGTACAAAAATTAAAACTGATTCTAATAATACTTCCGTAAGTCAAATCAACCTAAATTAAAACCAATAGATAAGTAGTATTAGCATTGTTTTCAAGTAAAACAAGTTAAATATCATGAAAGATGTAATTTATAGAATCATAAATGTAAAGCGGAAAATCATATGAAATTAAATAAGAATTTTTAAAATTTAAACTGTCATAATAATTACTTGAGTTAAGTCAAATTAACCAATTAATAACATAGATAAGCATACTTGCATTGTTTTAGGTAAAACTGAATTTGAAATCTTGAAACGATGTAATTTATAGAATCATAAATGTAAATGCAAAATCATATGAAATTAAATATGAAATCTTTATGACGTAATATTACTCTAAAGTCAATCCTTTTAAGTTAACGCCAATAGAGGTATCCAGTAGCTTAGGTATTCAGGCAAAACGCAACTCATAACTTTAACGGTGTATTTTAGAGTCAAAAACAAATCGATAGAACTTATTCGGAAAGTTCGAAAATATGATCTTAAAAATGCACCCGGTGTTCAAATCACCCCAAGTTTGGTACCATTTGAAAGATGCCATTTAGCTTGTTTATTGTGTGAAAACCGTTTTTCGATATCTTAAACGATGTAATTTATAGAAGCAAAAAAGTCAGTGCAGAGGGAGAAACATCATTTTTTTAGGGAAGTTAGATTATTTTAAAAAATAGAACATAATTAAAGTTTATTTTAAAATCTTAATTTTGTTAAAAAAATGAAAATTTTTTTGTTTAATTTATTTACTAAAAAACACATTTTACCTGGGAGCGGAAGTTCAGT
This sequence comes from Tyrophagus putrescentiae, assembly GCA_024499935.1. NCBI lineage: Eukaryota > Metazoa > Arthropoda > Arachnida > Sarcoptiformes > Acaridae > Tyrophagus > Tyrophagus putrescentiae. Next base: position 15,028,640 of record JAMZRA010000005.1, read on the forward strand.
ACAGCTTACAACCAAACCAAAACACCCATCGTGCTCAGCTCATTTTTACCTTTCCAACAGTACCAAATTTGCCTATGTTATTTTATCTTCATCCTTACCCGAATATGAATAGTGTGCAATCATTTCATCAGTGGCAGCGGCAGACTGCCCTGCACAGCGCAGCCACTAGCCTAAAGGGAAAGTGCAGACATACGACTGTAACACAGAGGTTGGGGAGCCTAATCATTAGTTGCCGAACACCAAAGGCACAGGTCGCGGGTTCGATACACCGCACCAAAAAAATGTTTAGCGCTCCCTGGGCAGCCTTTGATCTCGGAAACTCCATCTCATCCATTCCTTCACCGGTGGATCGAAAGAGGATTTGCGGCGGAACATCGCCGTAAACTGTTCCAGATCAAAGGATGCCCCTGTCTTTTTTGGGGGAAAGGGCAATTGGCGCAAAATAGGTTGGAATTGTTTTACTTTTTTTATTAAACCAGCACATAATCACATTGATCACCGAACATCAAATGGCCACTTTTTTTGCATCAAATAGCTAGGTCCATGTTCAATTATGATCACCCAACATCAAATGGCTAATTGCGAGGTTCAGAAAGCTAGGTCCATGTTCAATTATGATCACCCAACATCAAATGGCTACTTTTGAGGTTCAGAAGGCTAGGTCCATGTTCAATTATGATCGCCTAACATCAGTTGGCTACTTGTGAGGTTCAGAAAGCTAGGTCCATGTTCAATTATGATCACCCAGCATCAAAAAGCTACTTTTAAAGTTTGCAAAAAAAATGTTTAGAGCTTCCTGGGCATCTTTTAATCTCGAAAACGAGTTCGATCATGTTCGACTTCCAATTCATTCATTCCCTCACCGGTGTACCAATGGAGGAAAGCCTTGTGGCGAAACATGGCAGTGAACTGCTCCAGATCAAAAGATGCCCCTGTCTTTTTGAGAAAGAAAGCAATTGGCGCAAAATAGGTTGGAATTGTTTGACTTTTTTTTCTTTTTTAAACCAAAATCATAATCACCAGTCGATCACCAAACATCAAATGACCACTTTTTAGTTATAGAAGGCTAGGCTCATGGTCAACTGTGATCACCCAACATCAAATGAACATTTTTAAAGTTCGAAAGTTTAGGACCATTTTCAAACATGATCACCAAACCTTCAATCGTTACTTTTAGTTTTTTTTAAGTAAAAATATTTCAACTTAAAAACAAAAAATAATTCACATTGTTTGAAAAATCAAATAAAAATACATTTAAAAAATTAAATGTGAACAAAAAATAAATGAAGTTTGTGTGAGTTTTACTAAAATAAAACAATATTGATAATAATTTCTTTCATTGAAGCTGAAAATTGCTTAAATTTAATTGAAAAGATTTATAAGTATCCATAAAATTGTTGTTGCTTTTAAAAATGTTTCAAAAACTTAACTTATATGTCACGTAAACAAAAAAAATCCGGTTTCAACAAAACTTTGCTAAAGCTGAAAACACACATCTGCGTCAAACTCAACATTATCTTCTAGCCTTTATCACCAAATCTAACTTTTAAACTTTTCAAACTTCTGTACTTTGGATTTTTCATTCTGTAAAGGTGTACGTTGCAACAGCAGCAGCTGCTGCGGCTGCCGCTGCTTCCTCTGCTGAAACCAAAGTTTGCTTTGAGTTTGCTTTGTCGACGTTGTTTGAGCTGCTCAATTTGTCATCTACTTCACGATGAGAACTGCTGAGTCCGACATTGCTCATAGTCGATTTGAGCACCGATAAGTGGGAGGAGGAGGAGGAGGAGGAGGGAGTGGTGAAAAGTGATGATGATGAAGTTGATGATGATGATGATGATGATGAACTTGAGGACGATCCGACGGCAAGGCCTGTCGATGGCGTCACAGTCAGTGGCGGTGCCAGCAGCAGCATCTCCTGCAGACTTCCGCCCAGTGGAACGCTTTCCATTTTTGACAGCTTTTGAGGCTGTGGATTCTTGCGAATGCGAGGTTTGGTGAGAGTTTTTGGTGGTGGTGGTGGTGGTGGTGTTGGTGGTACGGGAAATGGTGATAATGCAGCTTTTTCTGCAACCGGTTTGCTTTCATTAGGCATTGCAGCCGTTTCTAAAAGAGTTTTAGTTTTAGTTTCAGTTTCAGTTTCAGTTTCAGTTTCAGTTTCAGTTTTAGTTTCAGTTTTAGTTTGAGTTTTTTGAGTTTCATTTAGAGGGGCAGTTTCAGAAGCAGAAGCAACAGCAGCAGCAGCAGCGGCAGCTTTAGCTTTAGCCGCTGCATTGGCCGCTCTGGTCACCTTGGCCTTGGCAGCAGCGGCCACCGATTTAGCGGTGGGCACTTTTTTCGCTTTTGAGTTGCTTGTTTTTGAGTAACAGTAGCAGTAGTAGTAGTAGTAGACCTGGCTGAACTGGCGCTGATTAGCGATGGAAAAGTAGGCTGAGCAGAATTATCGGCAGCCACAACGACAGCATCCGAATCTGCGGGCTCGTCGCCTAAAGTGGCAAAAATGCTGTCCTCCTCTGTGGAAAAATCTGCCGCCTTTTCAGTTTTTTTCACAGCACTGGCAACCTTTTTTGGCTTTGCTTTAGACCTTGGTTTTGCCCTTGGTTTTGTGGCTCTTGCTTTTGGTTTTGGTTTAGTGGTGTTCTTCACAAGCGAGGCGGCAGCAACTACTGATTCCTCCTCCTCCTCCGCCTGCAACGACTGACTGGCGTTCTTGATCATCTCGGCGACAATCTCCTCGGCGGTTCGCGGCACAGTCGCGGCACAGGCAGCTGTAGTTTTTCCCTTCTCCTTATCGTCCAGTTGAAAAGCTGAGCCCACTACAATTGCCGTTTCCGTTTCCGCCATCTCCTTCTTCTTCTTGCTCGGCTGGCGTACTCGAGGTGGGCGTGTGGAGGACGGTCGAGGCGGTCGAGGCGTTCGAGGCGGTAGGCGGACTTCGGAGACAACAGCTGTTTCTGCTGCTGCTGAAACATCAGCTGCAGTCTTATCAACTATCTCCTTATCAACTGCCGCAACAACAACATTATCAGCCGCAGCACAGCAGCAGCAGCAGCAGCAGCAGTCGTACCAGTCTCAGCTTCAGTTGATAAGCTTTTCAACCTGGCAGCTGCCTCATTCTTTTTAGCCAGCGCCAGCGCCTGTCGTCGTCGTCGTTGCTGCTGCTGCTGCTGCTGCTGCCGCCGTTTGGTCTCGGTGTACGCAGCAGTTGAACAACTGCTGGCGGAGAATAGTCGTGACTGAGCTGCTGCTGCTGCTGCTGCTGTCTTTGTCCGCTTTTCTGCCGGCACAGGCAGCGGAAGTGTCTGAAGCGTCAGAGGTCCTCGAGGCGAGGAGGAGGAAGTGGTGGTGGTGGTGGCCAAAGAGAATGATGGTGATGGTGATGGCAATGGTGATAATGGTGATGATAATGTCGATGATGATGATGATGATGATAGGGCCATTCCCGGCATGACCGTCCTCAGCGACTGCAACGTCTGCTGGAGGGACATCGAGGCGACCGGCAGCGGGCCGGTGTTGACGATGGGCGCCGTGAGGATCGACTTGAGGAGGCTGTTCGTGTTCACCGCCGCCTCCACGGGATACACCACTTTGCTGCTGCTGCTGCTGCTGCTGCTGCTGCTGCTGGAAGCTAAAGTAGCGGTGGTAGTGGTCGTAATCAACGTACCAGCCAGAACTCCCAAAGCTGATGAAGATGAGGAGTTTGTGGTTGTGGTAGAAGTGGAGATCATTGAATTGGCAGGGAGCAAAGGCAAAGAGGTGGAAAAGGAGATCAAGGAGGAGGAGGAGGAAGAGGAGGAGGAAGAGGGATGCCGCCCTGAGGGCTGCATCAGCAGCTGCAAACTGCTGCCGTTTTGCTCCGTTTGTGCCAGCTCATCAAGCTTAATTCCAGCAGGGCTTTTCGCCTTACTGACTCCTCCGCCTCCTTTTGTAGTTGACGTTTTTGCAGAAACTTTAGCACCATCACTGCCGTTTCTAGTTTTACAGCCGACGGCCTGAGTGACTGCTGAAGAGGAGGAGGAGGAGGAGGAGGAGGAGGAGGAGGCGTTGTTGATGAGAGCACTTCCGGTGGACATGAGCAGGCCGCTGAGGGTGGGCGTGGGCGTACAGCTGGCGCCGCCGCCGCCGCAGTCGGCCAGCGACTTGGTCGTCGTCTCGATGGCGCCCAGAATGGCCATCGACAGCGGCGACACCGGAACCACAGTGCTGTTGGCTTTTGGCTTGTTCTTTGTCTGCACCGAGGAATGAAATTATTAGAAGAGCTTAAAGAAAATCAAAGTCTACAAATGGTTAGCTACCGATTTAGGAGGGCGAGGCCGCTTCAGTGCCTTGGAGGGATTTCCCTGCGCCACCAGGGAGGCCAGTGAACCGTGGGCGGTGTCCGCCAAAAGGCTGCTTTGGCCGTTTGGGTTGCTGTTGCTGCTGCTGTTGCCGTTTCCACCAAGTGAGTATCCACCATGACTGTCGTTCATCAGCTGTCCTAGGTTCATGTTGTTGTTGCTGCTGTTTGACCTCTCATTGCCACCACCACCACCAATAAAACCACTGCCCAGTTCTCCTTCAAAAAGCTGCCTTCCATTTCCAGAGAGGACGGCATCGGCAGCAGCTGTGCCCATGCCCGGCCAAATGGGGTCCGCCAGGTGGTCGAAGCTGAAGGAGTAGATGTCCGCCGAGGAGTTGGCAAAGGCGAGCAGACTGTCGTCCAGCTTCTCCATTTCAATGTCCGACAGTACCTTGTTGACCATGTTCACGTCGCACAGCGGCAACTCCTCGTCCACCTTCAGCTGACTTATTTCTGGTGGGCAAAAAAGAAAAGAAAAGAAAATTTTGTGTAAGTTTGAGAATGATAAAAAAGAGGGGTTTCATTAGGAACTGCTTACCTGCCATGTGAGACATCAGCTCAGAGACATTACCGGTGCTGTTTTGGTGGTGATGGTTGCAACCCAAACCCAAAAAGGGCGTGCCATCATTGAGAAAGGAGCCAGCCTGACCACCACCACCACCACCACCACCAATGATATTAGCAGCATAGGCGCCCAGTTGGTGGTTACCTCGACCAGCAGGACCACCAAAACCACCGGCAACAAAACCGGAAGCAGGCAAACCATGAACAGCAGCAGCAGCAGCAGCATTTGCTGCATTCCAACTTTTGCCGCTGCACTGCCTGCACAGTTGACCGCCGCCCCCAAGCCCCGGGCCCCAGTTCTGTTGCCCTGCTGCTCCATCGAGGCCATGGCCATCGACAAGGCGGAGTCGAGGCTGTCGGTGGTGCTGCCGTCGCTGAGCAGAATCGAGTGGTTGTCCAGCGAGCCGACTGAGTCGGGCGAGAAGATGAAGGCATTCCCCGACAGCATCGGATCGGTGCTGCTGAACAGCAGCGCCGAGCTGTCCAGTCCTCCTGCTGATGATGTTGCAGATGCTGCTGCTCCAGGACCAACCGGAAGCAGGCCGGGCGGCGCAGAAGAGCTTGCGGATGTGTAGTGGTGGTGGTATTGATGCGCAATCAGCGAAGAGCATCCCAGACCGGAAGGAGAGGAAGAGGAGGAGAAGGAGGATAATGCGGAAGTGGAGTGGCAGGTGGCAAATGATGCTGCTTCAAGAGGAGAGTGACTGGAGGTGGTGGTGGTGGTGGTAGCCTCGTAGAGAGAGCTGGGCGTCAGTGCGCCGCGCTCAAAGTGCTCAAAGAGGGCGCCACTGGCGGCCAGATCTGCCAGCAGTGTGGCCTCGTCGAGGCCGTCGCCGATGATGCCGGAGAGTCCATCGCATGTCAGGTCACCCCCATCACCACAACCACCTCCACCAATTGAACTTCCACCGACACCAATCAAACCTCCACCTCCTCCACCACCGCCAGAGCTAAAGAGATTGTCCATGTTGGTGAACTCCCTGACGACGTCGTCGACGACGGTACAGCCGCCGGTCGAAAAGTCCACGTTGGCCATGTCCAGCGACTCGGAGCTGTTGTTGAAAGAGTCTCCCTCCATGCTCTCCAGGCGACGAAAGAAGTCCTCATTGTCCGAGGAGATGAAATCATCCGCCAGAAGGTGGGAATCACCCCCACTGCCGCCAAGGTTTTGAAGTGGATCAGAATATGAGGCCATCAACTCATTAGCCGAGTTTTCGTTGCTGTGGTCATTGGCGGTGGCTGTGGTAGCAGTGCTGAGCGTTGACGTGCTCGCCATGGTGAAAGAGTGATTGATAAACTGAGAGATGTCATTGTCGGGGTTGGAGGAGCTGTTGTTGTTGCTGTTGCCAATAAAGACGTCGACGTCGTTTGGTGATGATGGTGAAGGCTCAAAAGTGGTGGAAGAAGAAGAAGCTGCTGCTGATGATGATGGGTCAAAGAGGTTGACGGGCAAATGTTGATGCTGCTGTGCTGCTGTTGTTGATTGCTGCCGCCAATTGCAATTTTTTGACAACTGCTCTCCGCCACATCGGCCAAAAGCATCATCTGCGAGCAGTTCTCTGCAAAGGCAAAAGCCGAATCAGCTGTTGCGGTTTGAGTAAATTGACTCTCTTCAGAGGTTGCCATCATATGCAGCAATGATGAGTTTGATGAGTTTCCCTCAACAGCTTCTGTTTTGGCAGCAAACTTCTGTTCACAGTGCTCGGAAATCGTCAGTTTGACACTGGTGGCCACCTCATTAATGACAATCTCAGCGTTCCGCAGCGCTGACGTCTCTGTGGTGGTTTTCACCTTAGCTTTTTCGCCCTTCATCTCCGCCTTTTTAGTCATCAGTGGTTGCTGCTGCTGCTGCTGACTGGGCGTGGTGGTGGTGAGCACCGGCATATCAACGATATCAGCGGCGCCCATGGCGGGCGGCGCCTTGCTGGTGAACATCAACTCAATGCGGTCACCGCCCATTGAGATTTGATTCACCGTGATGGTGGTGGTGTGGTCACCCTTCACAGCAGCAACAGAAGTTTGCGTGCAGTTTACCTCGCTTGAAATTGCAGAAGTGGCAGAGAGCGATTGCTGAAAAGAAAGTGGTGATGATGATGATGATGAAGGAGAGCCTAGCAGCAGCGATTTAATCGCCGATTTGCCGCCGCCTGATTTACTGCTCGTTTTGTGTATTGCCGCAGTTTGACTGCTGCTGCTGCTGTTGAAGTTGAAGTTGAGCGCCGGAGGTGGCAGAACAAGTCCATTTGACTGGCTTTTTAGTGGCATTTCTGGGCTGGTCAGCAAGTTGATGTACTGCTGCTGCTGTTGCTGTTGTTGCAATTTTGCCACCTCAGGGTAAACCAAGGAGGAAGGAGCTGAGCTGGAAGAAAATCCACTGGACACTGAACGGCATATGTTGTTGTTGTTGCTGTTGTTGCTGCTCTTCTCACTTCCAAGAAGAGGGACGAAAAGAAAGTGGGCAGATTGTGGACCTGCTGCAGAGGCTGCGCGCTGATGACTGCTCGTTTGTGACCATTTGTTGCTGTGTGCTGCTGTTTGGCTTGCTTCCGAGCAACGTTTTATGCTGTTTAGTCTTCTGGCGGGCAGCGTTGTGTCACTGCTCGAGTCTGTACTGGCACTTCCTGTCACCAGGTATAGGGGGTGGTGGCAAAACACGATGACGAGGGAAATGTGTGGTTGGTGGTGGTGTCATACTTGGGGGGAAGGCGTGGCAGTGGGGGCGGCGGCGGCGCGGCTGCGCATACGCAAAAGTGGGCACGTCTGAGCTGCATTCCCGCTGCTTCCGGTTCCGGTCCGTTTCCTGAGCTGACACCCTTCACTTGCAGCACTGGTTGAGTGGTGATGGGAGGAGAACGAGGCTGAAAAGAGGTCGGAGGCGTCTGAATTGGCACAGCGCGCGTGCGTGGCCTCCGTTCCAAAGCTAAAAGTGCTGCTGCTGGCCAACTTCCAGGCCCATCGCTCCGCTATGTTTCGTGTTCGGCATCCAAACACCGCATCTGGGCCGCCTGTTTTGGTGTTCACATGGAGAGGAGATGGGAAGCAGGTGGGCGTCGAACGACAATCCGCGACGCTCTGTCGTGATGTGTCCGCCATGACATTTGTGATTTTCCGCTACTTGACGATTGTTTGCCAAGTTGACACTGCGAGTTGGCCAAGTTTTCCGCCCATGGGGTTAATTGCTGCTGCGACTGTAGTTGTACAATCACCGCAGGGCGTGCCAAAAATGAACGCCGGGCTAGTCCAATGCTACGTTCACCGTTTCCGTTTCCGTCCATGTTCTATTGTTCCACCAGAGGTTTCCAGGGAACCGCCGGAGATTGGCGAGTTTGCTGGCAAGTGAAACTGATGACGCAAGGAATGCCCCGAGGCTGCAATGGCGGTGCATGGATCGCCGCCAGTTAGCTGCAGTTTGACCGTTTGTGCTACCAAGCTCTGAGAGGGCTACAAAAATTGTAAAGACTTATTTGTAACAACTTAACCCAGATTGCGCGAGTGCGGCCGGCGCGGTGACGTGCTGCTCCATGCGCAAGTTCGAAACCGTTTGTATGCTAAAGCCTCCTCTATCCATTAAAAGTCAGATCTGATTCAGTTGGAAATCTCCGACGCCGTACCACAATCGCTTTGCAATATTTTAAAAATATAACTTACAATGCCTTGATGGCTGAGTGGCTAGAATGGGTTGAAGTGGTGTGGGAATTGAAAAGGGAAAGGGAACAGCAAATGACGACGAAGAAGGAGGCTGAGGAGTTTGAGGATGTGGAGTGGAAAGTGGTGGTGGTTGGCCAGTGGTGGTGGTGGTGGTGGTGGACACAACTGGAACAACACCCATTCTCTGGCCGTTTCCAGTCAGCAGGTTTCTGCCGTCCATTGCCGTGGTCGCAAAAACACATCCTTGCCCCTGTCCCTGCCCCTGTCCCTGTCCTTGTCCTTGTTGTGCCGGTGATGGTAGCTTTCCCGCAGCCCCCAGAAAGACCACTCCCGGGTGACCGCTTTTAGATCGGGCAATCACTTTGCTGCAGTTGCTGCTGTGCAGTTGCTGGTGCAGGTTGTTGATGTTGCCGTTGTTGTTGTTGCTGTTAGAGGTGGTGGTAGCGTTGGTAATGGCCATATTTTTCGGTGCATTGATGCAATTTGCTGAGTGGCAGGTGGCTTTCAGAGGTGGCTGCTGCTGCTGCTGCTGCTCATCACCGCCAGGCGGAACTTTCTTTTTCGATCGATTTCGCTTTCGACTTGGCGGTTTGTAGCCGCCGCCGCCGCCGCCGATGTTGTTGCTGCTGTTGTTTGCCGCTGTTTGAGTTAGCAGAGAGGGCGGCAGCGGCTGCGGCGGCGGCTGCTGCGTCGGCATCAGCAGTTGCTGTCGCAGAGCTGAATCGGCCGCAAAAAGAGAACAGGAAGAAGAGGAAGAAGAGGAAGAGGAGGAAGAAAAAGAAGAGGAAGTGGGTGTGGTACTGGTATTACTAGTGGCACTACTAGAGCTCATTTCCACCACTCCAAAGGGAGTCAAGGACTTCATGAACTTTCCGTTTTTGCTTCGCAGTCTGCCGATGCAGGGATTTCGGCGCACCGGTGGCGGCGGTGGTGGCAGGTTTTGCTGATGAGTCATAGAAAAAACGGCGCTGCTGCACCCAGACTGCGAAAAACGTTGCTGACAAGCTGATGATGAAGTTGAGTTACCTGTGATGCTGCTGGTGGCCAATGACGACGAGGAGGATGAACAGGTCAACGATTGAGGAGAGATTTGCGTCAACTGAATCATCGAACCGAGGGGCAGAGGCCCTGAATCGAGGCTAAAAAGCGAAAGAGGAGCAGGTGTTGTGGTTGTGGCTGAATGAGCAGGACAACTGTTGTCACCGTTGCCATTTGGTATTAAATTTGAGGAAACAGGAGAGGGATGATAAGAGGGAAAAGAAGAAGAGGAAGGAGAGGAAGAAAAAGAAAGAGGAGGAGAAGTATAGTGCTGCTGGTTGCTTCATGATGGCGCCCGAATTGATTGGGTTCATCAAGTCACTCTGGCTGCTTGAATTGTTCAAGGTGAAGCTGCTGCTTTCCTTGTCATTGGCACTGCTGCTGCTGCAGTTGCTGCTGCTGTTGTTCTCAGCAGTTGTACTACTGGGCGCCTTTTTGGCGCCGCCTTTGGCTCGACTTGTATTTTTCTTTGGCCGTACAAAGCTGGGCTCACAGAGAACGAGCACCGGCTTCGGGCAGCCGGGAATTTCAATTGTCTTAAAGGTGGGCTGGTGCACCGTCACCGGAGTCTTTCGAGGTCGAGGGGGCGTCTTTGCGGCTTTAGCTTTGGCAGCAACAGCAGCAGCAGCAGCAGCAGCAGCAGCAACACTAGGTGCAGCCAGTTCAACGCCTGAAGAAGTCGTTTCAGCCGGCGGCACTGAAGTTTCTATGGCTGTTGAAATTGGAGCTGAATTAGAAGCAGTGTTTCCGGTAGTTTTCGCACTGCCTAAAATGCCGTCAGCGGAGGCGGATCCACACTCATCCATGTTTCTCCGATGATGGTATCAGTGGCCGGCGGCGAGTCAAGGTGAAGCTGCATTTCGTCGGCGTCGTCGAGGTGTGCTGTATGATGCCGAGCGTGATGATGGCGATGATTGTTGATGAGCCAAGACTCGGGACTGACTGACTTGGCATCAGCGGCCCATGATGACTGGCTTGGGATCACCTTGACCCTGGGACTTTCATGTTTAATTGCAGCGGTCCCACTCGGGTCTGTGCGAGAGCTGGCGGGGTTTTCGTCAGTTGCGCCTTTTCTTCTGCTTGACCACTACACACATGCCTTCAGACGAGCAGCGTCAAGGTGATTCAGTGAGAAGCGTAGTGCGCTTGAAGTTCTGCTGGAATGGGCTGATAGAAGATGTGTTCGCAGTGTGGCACTGCTAAATGCGTCCGTGGCAGAGGGATCATGAGGACAGTTTTCGAGGAAGTAGGAAGAGGAGGACGGCAAGATGAGCGAAGATCGTCGGCAGGAGGCTGAGCTTGAGCGGGGAGATGATAGAAGATGAGCAGTGCTAGCAAAAGCCAATGGCTGCGACTGCATCGCGCCCCGATATACTGGCGGGACACTGGTGGCTGTGTGCCAAGAGCTCAATGGCTGAGCGCAGAGCTGCGGGGTGCAGTGGCAGTTGTTGGCGGCGACACAAAGCAGTTGACTGCGCTGTTTGCTGTTCTAATGTGTGCACTCTGATGTCCCAAGAGGACGAAGAGCTGAGAGGAGTTGGGAGGAGGAGAGGTGGAGGAAAATGATGACCGCGCCAAATGGATCGGTCTGGGGTGGAGTGGCTGTGCTGCTGCGCGTTGGTGATGCGGAGCGAGAAGATTCGGATGAAGTGAGCACAGCGGGAAAGTTTATATGGCTGCTGCTGTTGATGACACGGTTTCAGCGGGGAAGTCTGCACGATGTGTGTGGCAGTGGCTGGGCTGTGTAGTTGTGTTCGGTTGCTGCTGCTGTGCTGCTGTTTTTGGCAGCATTGTAAGAGCGCACACACTGTTTTGTTGCAATGACGACATGATTGCGGTGCAATGCTGTACTGCTGCTGCTGTTCATATGTCTGGTGCTTGGTTTTGTGGTTTAGTACTTAAGCAGGTGATTTTAAGTTGGAAATGTTTTCAGCCTAGTGGGAGTTGTCTATTGGTGGTAGTTGTGAAAAGGAAGTTTTTGTTCGTTTAATTTTTTTATGATTAACTCTAAGCTATTTTTTTATTTTACTTAAGCATCGCTTTTTCTATATTTGTACTGTATTTTGTCGATTAGCACTTTAACTTTGCTTATTGATTGTCGATAACTGTAAAGGAAATATTTTCCCTTTGTCGGAAAACGGAGTCTAGACAGAAAGCGAAAGATTTGACAATCGATGGTCACCCAAGTTGTTGAGCATGACGTCAGATGCCACAGAAAGTAATTCAAGTGGAGATTTTGACAAATCGCCAGAATCACTTATTCTGGATGGCATGAATGGGCAGACAGAGAGAAAGGCACATTTGAGACAGGGAGCCCCAACATCGACTCGATCATCTTCCCTTCTTCCCTTTCTCCCCACTTTTAGATTTGTTTGCGTTCAATAGTGACTGTCAGTGTTCAGACAGAAGAGTGAGTGGCGTGTTAGGGTGATTTGCCGACGGAAGCATCCGACCGAAAGCAGGTCATAGTGAATATTCCCTTGTGGAAAAGAAGTCTAGAAGAGCGAGATTGCATTGTTCCCCAATGACAGACATCAGTGCCACATGTTTCCGGGATTACAAACCCAAATCACTAGTGGAACTGTACATGGCCCATCTTAGAGGGAGCCCTAACCGACCCGTATTTGTCTACCCAGTGCACCCACTAGAATTGTTTCCAATGACTGTAGTCGACACAATGAGGCTATGATTGCAGAAAGCAGAGATTTGGCGGGTTGTGGAAAGTACATCTTGTCATTACAGCATCGTCGACTGTCCCGCAATAAAAGTAGACCTGACATGCCATCCTAGAGGGAGGCACAACGAGGCCATTGACATCGGCGCCCAACAACACTCGTTCGAAGGGACGTGATGCGCGCTTCTGGCTATTGAGTACTTTCGCACTGTAAGTTTTTCTTCAGATCGACGTCCCAGTATTCAAGACACCGAGTCAGTGTTTCGCTCGCCATCGGAGGACACAATTCGACGCAAACATCGTCGAGATGGCTGTAACAGCAGATCACAGATCTGATGTTTCCACCACGACACTCAGTTCTTCACTCATATTAACTGTCAGACTTCTTTCCTTCCGCAATAAGAATGCAACACCATTTACACATCACAGATCTTGCTTCTTTCCATACACTACTTCATTTCTTTCATGTCTTTCTTCCCATAATCCATATACAATATCACCTTGCATTTCGTCCTATCTTCAGTTCTTCCTACCTCTCTTCATTTCCCTTCAGCTTTCCTTCCACTTTCAGTTCGGCCTTATCAGCTGCGAGCTGATGCGTCAGTGATTTGAAGTCACCTTGAGGACGGCCACCATGATCGCACCTCTTGGATAACACCACAACACTAGGAGATTGCAGTCCATCATCAGTAGTGCCGGGGCTGGCACTACCGCGGAGAGAGCAAGACACCTCCACAGTTGCCCTCTATTCTTCCAGCCAGCAGGACTTGGCAGTCCTGCTCGCGCGGACTTTCTCGCGACAAGAGTAGATCTGCAGAACCGCAGAATTTCATTCACTCATGTGCATGTTGTAACATTATAAACTGGCATGATCCAACAGCCCGACATCATGCAATCCATCTTTTCATCTTTGCCATAGCACTGGACGGCACGACATTCATGCCCACCATGTCTTCAACTTCACAGGTTAATAGGACGAAGTTGTAACTTGACAGATCGAAAGGATCTACCACCATCGCCTACTCCAGTGCAATATTACAGATTAGAAGGACCTGTCACCACCATTGACATTCATCAGTTGAATATTACAACTCAGAAGGACTGGCTTTCCTTCCAGAAGCAGAAGTACCACCGCCGGTCCACCTCCTGTGGTTTCACTCCAGCAATCATCAATCAGCACTTTATCAATTTCACTCCAGCACTTCTCCATCAGCACTTTATCAATTTCAATTCAGCATCTCTCAATCGGCATTTTATCAGCCTCACTTCAACATACAGCAATCGGCATACTACCATTTCTTGCAGTGTTCACCGCTCAACTCAATCGACGGCACCTGTCAACGACAGTACTTCGTTTTGCAGCTACATCATTCTGCATCGTACAGCACACCGAGGGAGCACCGCTACTAAGAGGGAAGTAGACTTTGCATTGCTAAGAGTGATCTTTAAGCCCAGTAAAGTGTAGAGAAAGGCGACACAGGAACACACCCCTTTTCTCACTACTTCCGTAGCACCCATTCATTTGAGGCCCCTTTTCTATCAGTGCCCCTTGCCCATGAAAAGTGCCAGCATTGGGAGTACCCATTGCTTCGATCGTTCAATTTCTATTTGAGTTGAGTGCTGTGACAGAGAGAGGTTTGCTCTATTTGCTTGCTTGATTTTGGTTGTCAAGTCTGAGTTTTCTTCAGCGAAGATGGCACCAATGGAAGTGCATCTTAAGTCGGGCCGAGCGGCTCGCATTGCTACTCAGACTTCGCTCGTGAAAGGCCAACAGCGAGACCTTAAGCGACGAGCCAGCAAGTTGTTTATGGAGATCACTCAGTTCACCAAGGATAAAGGAGAGAATGCTCAGTTACCAGAGACACTGAGACAGGAATTTTTCAAGCAGTGGGAGAGGCTAGAATTCTTGAGAGAGAATTTAGAAGTGCTGAAGTCTGAATGGGAAAATTACAAAGTTCAAGCAGAATTTCCTGTGATCACCAAGAGACTCACGACTTTTCAGACCGCGGAACAGACAATCAGCGACTTCATGACAGCCCAAGGGATCAAAAAGAACAGTTATCCCACTACTTTGAGACCTCTCGGAAGCCAAGCAGCTTCCAGTGCAAATGAGGAGACCGATGAGCTTGAAGGTGAAGAAGAGAAGCGAAGTCGAGCACCCACTGGCAAAACAAATCTGCAACATCTTTTCGGAGTAAAGACACCTGCGGGTGTCACCAACCGCAAGAAACGACAGTTTGCCACTATCGAGTTTTCCAGTGATGAAGAAGATGATGACCATTCTAGGAGAATGAGCCACTCCAAGCAGTTTGCTAAAGTTGTGCCCAGTGCGAAGAAGGTTATGTTTAGCAAGCCAAACACACCGAGTGCATTCTCAGCTCCTGATAACGACGACGATGACGATGGAGACGATGACGACGATGATGGCGACGATAGACGAAGAGGCGGAGGCAGTGGCGGACGAGGCCACCGAAGAGATGAGGACAATCACCATCTTTCCGCCAACGCCAGTCAGATATTGAATTTGACTCAGCCATCAAGCGGTCTGATTCCATTTGACCGAAAGCTTTACCAGGAGATACCATCTTTCTCTGGAGAGTACCTGGACTTTCCTGAGTTTCTTGACATGTTCTGCATGACTGTGCACTATACCACATTGGAAGATCTGTTCAAGTTAAATTATCTGAGGATTAAACTTGACGAGCGCACACGCAGGATGATTCGAAGCTACAGAGGGAAGGATTACGAGGCAGCTCTTCGAGCCGTTATTGATGAGTACACTTCAATAGCTTCTGTGGTAGCCCATGTACGGAAGAGAGCACAAGATTTGCCCCAAGTCAGAGATCCAGACGACCTCGACACCTTGACGAGGTAGTCGGGCAACTACGCTCAATTACCAGTTATTTGAGCATTACGAACTCAACACTGGTCTTGAGATGGAGATTTTCCGAGAGTTTGTCCCGAAGGTACCTCGATCTTATAATGATCGGTACATGAGACGTTTGAAGTATAACACCCCTTCACTGGAGATGTACTTAGCGTACCTGGACGAAGGCATTGCGGCAGCTCGCACACGAGCCTTGTGGTACCCATCATCCGGAAAAGAGACCAGAAAGAGCAGCAGCAGTACCCACCAGACGACCGGTACTGACCATCGAGACTTTGACACTCAGCGCGATTGTACTTATGCACGGCACATTGCACAGCCTAAACGAGGTCACGATTGGGCTGAAGAGAGGACGACAATCACCATCGACCACCTCAGAGGAGAGTAGAGAGATCATACGACTCCCCTCTAGCAGATCGCGCTTGTCTGCAAGTCAACCGACAAGTGAGAGATGACCGACGGCAGACTAGGGACAAACAGTCGGAGCCCTTCCAATCTAGCCTAAGTGCAGAAAGGAGAGGAACCAGACCTGGAGCAATTGCCAACCACGCTCCAGAGCCGACAGAAGAGACCAGAAAGATGTGCGTTTCCCTTGCAAAACGTGTGGTCATCCCAATCACTCCCGGTTCTATTGTCCGAGAGTGAGCCCGCAAGAGAAACGGAAAATAGCCAAAGTGCTGTCACTTTGCTTTGTGTGTTTTAGCAAGCAACACACTACCGACGACTGTTCAGTGCAATACGAGTGTGCTAAGTGCGGCGGTCGACACAGTATTCATCTTTGCCCTGATCGGGACGCCAGACTGCCAGCCATACCAGCACAAGCCAATATGGTTAGAGAGGAGCCAAAGAGATCGGCTGCTGAACTTGACACCAATTGGAGCCCAGCTCGACACAATGACAGTCTACGAGACTTCTACGACAACGATTGGGGATTCGATAAACAACCTGAAGGTCACATTATGAGAGTGACTGAAGAGCCCCCACAACGGTCAACTAGCAGATTGCTAGGCCCCTGGCGAAACGCCAGACCAGAGTGACAACATCAGTTCACTCAGACACTATGCCTGGACTTGGAAGAACTGTGGCGGAGGAACTAATAGAATTAGTTTCCAGCCAGGCGAAAACTGCCGAAAGGCAACCAAAAGAAAAATAAAAACAGAAAAACAGAAAAAGACAAACCCGGCCAAGAGAGAGAGAGAGAGGCCGAAGAAGATTTGTGTGCATGTTTTTTTTCCCTTTTATCGATTTTTTTTCTTCTCTACCAAGACAAGTAGATGTGGGACCGAGACATCAACGACCAACTGACGACACAGAGCGCAAGAGGCAAAAACAGTCATTACTCAGAGTGCTTTCCGGCTGAGTGATGAGCCGCCTAATTTGCGACGGAAAGAGCTGACAACGACGATTTGAAAGTTAGTGTATGAAGATGTTACACCAGAGTGGATTCGAAAGAAATGGCAAAAGAAAAGATGAGCCGACTGACGCAATAGTATTTGCTGATCACAATTGCTACTGCCACTCCACACAGTCGACAGTGTTGACAAGTGAGCAAGAGAGAGCCATTAAGAAGAACAGTTGGCTACACAGAAAGAGAGAGAGAGCAGCGTGAGAGATTCGTTTTCCTTCATCAATAGAGAACGTTGACAGAACGTTTCCATCGCTGGAAAAGTTCTTAACCCAGGGGGGGAAGATGTAAAGTGGAAATATTTTCCCCTTTTGTCGGAAAACGGAGTCTAGACAGAAAGCGAAAGATTTGACAATCGATGGTCACCCAAGTTGTTGAGCATGACGTCAGATGCCACAGAAAGTAATTCAAGTGGAGATTTTGACAAATCGCCAGAATCACTTATTCTGGATGGCATGAATGGGCAGACAGAGAGAAAGGCACATTTGAGACAGGGAGCCCCAACATCGACTCGATCATCTTCCCTTCTTCCCTTTCTCCCCACTTTTAGATTTGTTTGCGTTCAATAGTGACTGTCAGTGTTCAGACAGAAGAGTGAGTGGCGTGTTAGGGTGATTTGCCGACGGAAGCATCCGACCGAAAGCAGAGATCCATTAGTGAGAGTGGTTGATGTGAAATTAGTAAATCAGAGTGCTTGTCATTTTCCCACACAGACATCGTCCACTTGTTCCCCGGACAACCAATACAAAGTTAGGAACTGTACATTGCCCATCCTTAGAGGGAGGCCTAACCGACCCGATTTGTACATACCCAGTAGACACCAACACAAGACACTTGTTCCAATGACGTAGTCGCACTCTACTGGGCTATTTGAGGTTACTTTGGCAGTGTAAAGTTTACTCTTTCTTACAGCATGCGAGACGTCGCCGCAGTATAAAAGAGACCGCGGAGCAGTGTTTCGGGCGCGCACCATCGGGGCATCATCGGCGCAAAACATCGGTGCGGATGGGACGCTGGATGGACGGCGGCGGATGCCTGCCTGATCCGGAGTGATTTCCACCTACCGGACAGTTCATTCTTCACTCCATCATTCAACATCATCAGACTTCTTCCTTTCCCTCGCGCAGGAAAGAAGAATTGAAGCTAACACCAGATCTTCAACAGCAGTCACAGATCTGCTGGTCTTCCACCAAACACTAGTTCTTCACTTTTACTGTTCATTCTTTCTTCACCCAATAAATCAATATTACAATATCACTCTTGCATTCTTTCCTTCACTCTTCATTTCTTTCAGTCTTTCTTCATTCCTTCACTCTTCACTCCTTTCAGGCCTACTTCACTTCTTCACTTCTTCACTTCTTCGCTTCTTCACTTTCAGTTCGGCCTTATCAGCTGCGAGCTGATGCGTCAGTGATTTGAAGTCACCTTGAGGACGGCCACCATGATCGCACCTCTTGGATAACACCACAACACTAGGAGATTGCAGTCCATCATCAGTAGTGCCGGGGCTGGCACTACCGCGGAGAGAGCAAGACACCTCCACAGTTGCCCTCTATTCTTCCAGCCAGCAGGACTTGGCAGTCCTGCTCGCGCGGACTTTCTCGCGACAAGAGTAGATCTGCAGAACCGCAGAATTTCATTCACTCATGTGCATGTTGTAACATTATAAACTGGCATGATCCAACAGCCCGACATCATGCAATCCATCTTTTCATCTTTGCCATAGCACTGGACGGCACGACATTCATGCCCACCATGTCTTCAACTTCACAGGTTAATAGGACGAAGTTGTAACTTGACAGATCGAAAGGATCTACCACCATCGCCAACACAGTGCATATTACAGATTAGAAGACCTGTCACCACCAATTGACATTCTTCAGTGAATATTACATGTATAAAAGAATAAATTACCGAATTTTAACCAAACTACTTTTTGACTTGTTATTGTACATTTTAATGGTCAAATGAGTTTCGATTAAAATTGCACAAATAATTATTTTTGACAACAACTTTTTTAAAAACAACTACCCAACACGCAGAAGAGTCTGATGCGTCGTTTCCTGCAATTTGAAAGCACTTTAATGTATAAAAATAAAAATCACCGAATTTTGATCAAAACTAAGTGGTGGTGGCAATGATGGTCTCAGTGGTGAAGAAGAATGTAGCAGGGATTATGTACCTACCCGACCCCCCACCACCCTACACTCAACGAGCCTACATAAGAGCACTACTGGAAGCCAAAAAAGTGCAATGCTCTAGGTCAGGGACCAGATCACTGGTCAGTGAACTGCTGACAGTCCCCTGTAGTGGATGTTAATGTTGTACAATAAAATCAATTAAAAATTATTTCCATTCACCCTACTACTGATCTGTCCCATTCTGACTCAGATCATTATTTAATCTCTGTTTTGTGCTTAAAATGAGCAAAGAAATAAATTTTGGGGATTAAATAAAGAGTCAAACAAAACTTTGAAATAACATTTTGATGATGAAGATGATGTTGTGCACTGAAATTAATTAAAAATTATTTCCATTCACCCCACTACTGATCTGTCCCATTCTGGCTTGGATCTTTATTTAATCTTTGTTTTGTGCTTGAATTGAGCAAAGAAACATATTTGGGGATTAAATAAAGAGTCAAACAAAACTTTTAAATAACATTATGATGATGAAGATGATGTTGTACAATGAAATCAATTAAAAATTATTTCCATTCACCCCACCACTGATCTGTCCCATTCTGGCTCAGATCATTATTTAATCTCTGTTTTGTGCTTGAAATGAGCAAAGAAACAATATTTGGGGATTAAATAAAGAGTCAAACAAAACTTTGAAATAACATTATGAGGATGAAGATGATGTTGTACACTGAAATCAATTAAAAATTATTTCCGCTCACCCCACTACTGATCTGTTCTATTCTAGCTCAGATCATTATTTAATCTCTGTTTTGTGCTTGAAATGAGCAAAAGAAATAATCAACTTGAATATTTGAGGGAAAGATTTAACATGAGTCAAAAAACAAAACTTTGTATAATAAACATTATGAAGGAGAAGATGATCGTTGTACATGAAATCAATTAAAATTATTTCATTACCCACCACTGATCTGTCTATTCTGGCTCAGTATTTTTATTTGAATTCTGTTATTGTGCTTGTGAAATGTAGCAAAGAAACAATATTTGTGAATAATAAATGATCAAACAAAACTTTGAATTTAACATTATGAGATAAGATTATGTTGTACATGAAATCAATTAACAATTTTTCCATTTCCCTACTGATGTGTCTCCTAATTTGGCTCAAGATCTTATTTAAAAACTACTACCTTACACGCAGAAAAGTCTGCTGCGTCGTTTCTGCAGTTTAAAACACTTTAATGTATAAAAGATTAATCACCGATTTTGAACAGATGCTATTTTATGTCATTTTGACTTGAATTTACTGTAAATGAGTTTTGAAACTTCAACAATAATTATTTTTGACAACACTTTTTAAAAAAACTACTCTTACACGCAGAAAGTCTGCTGCGTCGTTTTCTGCAGTTTGAAAGCACTTTAATGTATAAAAGAATAAATCACCGAGTTTCGAACAGATCTATTTTATAGTCATTTTTGACTTGATTTTTCTGTAAAGTGAGTTTGGTTGAAACTTCACAAATAATTATTTTTGACAACAACTTTTCTAAAAACACTACCTCACACGCAGAAGAGTCTGCTGCGTCGTTTCCTGCAGTTTGAAAGCACTTTAATGTATAAAAGAATAAATCACCGAATTTTAACCAAACTGCTTTTTGACTTGTTACTGTACATTTTAATGGTGAAATAAGTTTCGATTAAAATTGCACAAATAATTATTTTTGACAACAACTTTTCTGAAAACTACTACCTCACACGCAGAAGAGTCTGCTGCGTCGTTTCCTGCAGTTTGAAAGCACTTTAATGTATAAAAATAAATCACCGAATTTTAACCAAACTGCTTTTTGACTTGTTATTGTACATTTTAATGGTGAAATGAGTTTTAATTAAAATTGCACAAATAGATTATTCTTACAACAACTTTTCTGAAAATTACTACCTCACACGCAGAAGAGTCTGCTGCGTCGTTTCCTGCAGTTTGAAAGCACTTTAATGTATAAAAAATAAATCACCGAATTTTAACCAAACTGCTTTTTGACTTGTTATTGTACATTTTAATAGTAAAATGAGTTTCGATTAAAATTGCACAAATAGATTATTTTCACAACAACTTTTCTAAAAACAACTGAATCACACGCAAAAGAGTGTGCTGCGTCGGTTCCAACAGTTTGAAAGCACTTTAATGTATAAAAATAAAAATCACAGAATTTGATCAAAACTAAGTGTGGTGGCAATGATGAGTGTAGTTGGTGAAGAAAATTAGCAGGATTATTTACCTACCACGACCTCTCACCACCCTACACTCAACGAGCCTAATAAGAGCACTATGAAGCAAAAAGTCAATTCTAGGTCGGGACTTAGATACTGGTCATGAACTGTGACAGTACCCTGTAGTGGATGTTAATGTTGTACAATAAAATCAATTAAAAATTATTTCCATTCACCCCACTACTGATCTGTCCCATTCTGGTCAGATCATTATTTAATCTCTGTTTTGTGCTTGAAATGAGCAAAGAAACATTATTTTGAGATAAAACAACGAGTCAAACAAAACTTTGAAATAACATTATGAGGATGAAGATGATGTTGTACACTGAAATCAATTAAAAATTATTTCCATTCACCCCACCACTGATCTGTCCCATTCTGGCTTGGATCTTTATTTAATCTCTGTTTTGTGCTTGAAATGAGCAAAGAAACAATTTTGGGGATTAAATAAAGAGTCAAACAAAACTTTGAAATAACAAATTTGATATAGATGATGTTGTACACTGAAATCATTAAAAATTTTTCCATTCACCACACTGATCTGTCCTTCGGCATTGGTTGAAACTTCACAATAATTTTTAAAAACTTTTTTAAAAAACCCAACAGCAAGAGTCTCGCGTTTCTGCAGTTTGAAAGCATTAATTAAAGAATAAATCCGAATGGTTCTGACTTTAATTGCAACATTAATTAATGAGTTCATAACCATGACTTATTTTAAAACAACAACTAATCTCTCTTACATGCAAGAAAATTCTGAGCGATCTTTTTCAACTAGTGGGGCACTTGATTACGTGAAGAATAATACACGATTTTACCAACCACCAACTATTGCTTATGACCAGTCGATTTTTATCCTTGTTTGAATGGAAATGACAGTTTGGGATTAAATGTCACAAAAAATATTTTACAACAATTATTTCTGAAACACTACCCCACACTGATCTGAGTTCTGTCGCTCAGATCATTAGTTTAATCTCGTTATGTGCTTGAATGAGCAAGACAATATTTGTGGATTAAATAAAGAATTCACAACAAAACTTTTGAAATAACATTATAGGATGAAATGTGTTGTGTCAATGAAATCAATTAAAAATTATTTCCGATTTCACCCACCACTGATCTGTTCATTCTGGCTCAGATCATTATTTAATCTCTTTGTGCTTGAAATGAGCAAGAAACATTATTTGGATAAAACAAGAGTCAAACAAACTTTGAAATAACATTATGAGATGAAGATGATGTTGTACACTGAAATCAATTAAAAATTATTTCCGATTCACCACACTGATCTGTTTCTATTCTGGCTCAGATTATTATTTAATCCTGTTTTGTGCTTGAAATGAGCAAAATAAATTTTGGAGATTAAAAATAAGTCAAACAAAACTTTGAAATAACATTATGAGATGAAATGAGTTGTACAATGAAATCAATTAAAAATTATTCCAATTCACCCACTGCATCTTCTTATTCTGTCATTTGTTGATTTAATTCACAAAATATTTTTGACAACAACTTTTTGAAAAACACTACCTCACAACGCAGAAGAGTCTGCTGCGTCGTTTCTGCAGTTTGAAACACTTTAATGTTAAAAGAATAAATCACCGATTTACCAACTGACTTTTTGACTTGTTATTAATTTTAATGTAAAGTGAGTTTGGTTGAAACTTCACAAATAATTATTTTTGACAACAACTTTTCTGAAAACTACTACCTCACACGCAGAAGAGTCTGCTGCGTCGTTTCCTGCAGTTTGAAAGCACTTTAATGTATAAAAGAATAAATCACCGAATTTTAACCAAACTGCTTTTTGACTTGTTATTGTACATTTTAATGGTGAAATGAGTTTCGATTAAAATTGCACAAATAGAATTATTTTCACAACAACTTTTCTGAAAACTACTACCTCACACGCAGAAGAGTCTGCTGCGTCGTTTCCTGCAGTTTGAAAGCACTTTAATGTATAAAAGAATAAATCACCGAATTTTGATCAAAACTAAGTGGTGGTGGCAATGATGGTCTCAGTGGTGAAGAAGAATGTAGCAAGGATTATGTACCTACCCGACCCCCCACCACCCTACACTCAACGAGCCTACATAAGAGCACTACTGGAAGCCAAGAAAGTGCAATGCTCTAGGTCAGGGACCAGATCACTGGTCAGTGAACTGCTGACAGTCCCCTGTAGTGGATGTTAATGTTGTACAATAAAATCATTTAAAAATTATTTCCGCTCACCCCACCACTGATCTGTTCTATTCTGGCTCAGATCATTATTTAATCTCTGTTTTGTGCTTGAAATGAGCAAAGAAACAATATTTGGGATTAAATAAAGAGTCAAACAAAACTTTGAAATAACATTATGAGGATGAAGATGATGTTGTACACTGAAATCAATTAAAAATTATTTCCGCTCACCCCACCACTGATCTGTCCCATTCTGGCTCAGATCATTATTTAATCTCTGTTTTGTGCTTGAAATGAGCAAAGAAACATTATTTTGAGATAAAACAATGAGTCAAACAAATCTTTGAAATAACATTATGAAGATGAAGATGATGTTGTACACTGAAATCAATTAAAAATTATTTCCGCTCACCCCACCACTGATCTGTCCCATTCTGGCTCAGATTATTATTTAATCTCTGTTTTGTGCTTGAAATGAGCAAAGAAACATTATTTGGATTAAATAAAGAGTCAAACAAAACTTTGAAATAACATTATGAGGATGAAGATGATGTTGTACACTGAAATCAATTAAAAATTATTTCCATTCACCCCACCACTGATCTGTCCCATTCTGGCTCAGATCATTATTTAATCTCTGTTTTGTGCTTGAAATGAGCAAAGAAACATTGTTTTGAGATAAAACAATGAGTCAAACAAAACTTTGAAATAACATTATGATGATGAAGATGATGTTGTACACTGAAATCAATTAAAAATTATTTCCATTCACCCCACCACTGATCTGTCCCATTCTGGCTCAGATCATTATTTAATCTCTGTTTTGTGCTTGAAATGAGCAAAGAAAATATTTGGGGATTAAATAAAGAGTCAAACAAAACTTTGAAATAACATTATGAGGATGAAGATGATGTTGTACACTGAAATCAATTAAAAATTATTTCCATTCACCCCACCACTGATCTGTCCCATTCTGGCTCAGATCATTATTTAATCTCTGTTTTGTGCTTGAAATGAGCAAAGAAACATTATTTGAGATAAAACAATGAGTCAAACAAAACTTTGAAATAACATTATGAGGATGAAGATGATGTTGTACAATGAAATCAATTAAAAATTATTTCCATTCACCCCACCACTGATCTGTCCCATTCTGGCTCAGATATTATTTAATCTCTGTTTTGTGCTTGAAATGAGCAAAGAAACATTATTTGGATAAAAAATGAGTCAAACAAAACTTTGAAATAACATTATGAGGATGAAGATGATGTTGTACACTGAAATCAATTAAAAATTATTTCCGCTCACCCCACCACTGATCTGTCCCATTCTGGCTCAGATCATTATTTAATCTCTGTTTTGTGCTTGAAATGAGCAAAGAAACAAATTTTGGGGATTAAATAAAGAGTCAAACAAAACTTTGAAATAACATTATGAGGATGAAGATGATGTTGTACACTGAAATCAATTAAAAATTATTTCCGCTCACCCCACCACTGATCTGTTCTATTCTGGCTCAGATCATTATTTAATCTCTGTTTTGTGCTTGAAATGAGCAAAGAAACATTGTTTTGAGATAAAACAATGAGTCAAACAAAACTTTGAAATAACATTATGATGATGAAGATGATGTTGTACAATGAAATCAATTAAAAATTATTTCCATTCACCCCACCACTGATCTGTCCCATTCTGGCTCAGATCATTATTTAATCTCTGTTTTGTGCTTGAAATGAGCAAAGAAACATTATTTTGAGATAAAACAATGAGTCAAACAAAACTTTGAAATAACATTATGAAGATGAAGATGATGTTGTACACTGAAATCAATTAAAAATTATTTCCATTCACCCCACCACTGATCTGTCCCATTCTGGCTCAGATCATTATTTAATCTCTGTTTTGTGCTTGAAATGAGCAAAGAAACATTATTTTGAGATAAAACAATGAGTCAAACAAAACTTTGAAATAACATTATGAGATGAAGATGATGTTGTACACTGAAATCAATTAAAAATTATTTCCATTCACCCCACCACTGATCTGTTCTATTCTGGCTCAGATCATTATTTAATCTCTGTTTTGTGCTTGAAATGAGCAAAGAAACAAATTTTGGGGATTAAATAAAGAGTCAAACAAAACTTTGAAATAACATTATGAGGATGAAGATGATGTTGTACACTGAAATCAATTAAAAATTATTTCCATTCACCCCACCACTGATCTGTTCTATTCTGGCTCAGATCATTATTTAATCTCTGTTTTGCAATTAAAATGAGCAAAGAAACATTATTTTGAGATAAAACAATGAGTCAAACAAAACTTTGAAATAACATTATGAAGATGAAGATGACGTTGTACACTGAAATCAATTAAAAATTATTTCCATTCACCCCACCACTGATCTGTCCCATTCTGGCTTGGATCTTTATTTAATCTCTGTTTTGTGCTTAAAATGAGCAAAGAAATAAATTTTGGGATTAAATAAAGAGTCAAACAAAACTTTGAAATAACATTATGAGGATGAAGATGATGTTGTACAATGAAATCAATTAAAAATTATTTCCATTCACCCCACCACTGATCTGTCCCATTCTGGCTCAGATCTTAAAAAAACTACTACCTTACACGCAGAAGAGTCTGCTGCGTCGTTTCTTGCAGTTTGAAAGCACTTTAATGTATAAAAGAATAAATCACCGAATTTTAACCAAACTGCTTTTTGACTTGTTATTGTACATTTTAATGGTGAAATGAGTTTCGATAAAACTCCACAAAAAAGTAATTTTCACAACAACTTTTCTAAAAACTACTACCTCACACGCAGAAAAGTCTGCTGCGTCGTTTCCTGCAGTTTGAAAGCACTTTAATGTATAAAAAATAAATCACCGAATTTTAACCAAACTACTTTTTGACTTGTTATTGTACATTTTAATGGTGAAATGAGTTTTGATTAAAATTGCACAAATAGATTATTTTTACAACAACTTTTCTAAAAACTACTACCTCACACGCAGAAGAGTCTGCTGCGTCGTTTCCTGCAGTTTGAAAGCACTTTAATGTATAAAAGAATAAATCACCGAATTTCGAACCGAACTTTTTTGACTTTTATTGTAATTTTAATGTAAATGAGTTTGGATTAAAATTCACAAATAATTATTTTACAACAACTTTTCTAAAAACTACTACCTCACACGCAGAAGAGTCTGCTGCGTCGTTTCCTGCAGTTTGAAAGCACTTTAATGTATAAAAGAATAAATCACGAATTTTAACCAAACTACTTTTTGACTTGTTATTGTACATTTTAATGGTAAATGAGTTTGGATTAAAATTCACAAAAAGTAATTTTCACAACAACTTTTCTGAAAACTACTACCTCACACGCAGAAGAGTCTGCTGCGTCGTTTCCTGCAGTTTGAAAGCACTTTAATGTATAAAAGAATAAATCACCGAATTTAACCAAACTGCTTTTTGACTTGTTATTGTACATTTTAATGGTAAATGAGTTTCGATAAAATTCACAAAAATTATTTTCACAACAACTTTTCTAAAACTACTACCTCACACGCAGAAGAGTCTGCTGCGTCGTTTCCTGCAGTTTGAAAGCACTTTAATGTATAAAAATAAATCACCGAATTTTAACCAAACTGCTTTTTGACTTGTTATTGTACATTTTAATGGTGAAATGAGTTTCGATTAAAATTCACAAAAATATTTTCACAACAACTTTTCTGAAAACTACTACCTCACACGCAGAAGAGTCTGCTGCGTCGTTTCTGCAGTTTGAAAGCACTTTAATGTATAAAAGAATAAATCACCGAATTTTAACCAAACTGCTTTTTGACTTGTTATTGTACATTTTAATGGTGAAATGAGTTTCGATAAAATTCCACAGAAAAGTAATTTTCACAACAACTTTTCTAAAAACTACTACCACACACGCAGAAGAGTCTGCTGCGTCGTTTCCTGCAGTTTGAAAGCACTTTAATGTATAAAAGAATAAATCACCGAATTTTAACCAAACTGCTTTTTGACTTGTTATTGTACATTTTAATGGTGAAATGAGTTTCGATTAAAATTGCACAAATAGATTATTTTCACAACAACTTTTCTGAAAACTACTACCTCACACGCAGAAGAGTCTGCTGCGTCGTTTCCTGCAGTTTGAAAGCACTTTAATGTATAAAAGAATAAATCACCGAGTTTCGAACCGATCTATTTTATAGTCATTTTTGACTTGATTTTAAGGGTAAAATGAGTTTGGATTAAAATTGAACAAATAGATTATTTTCACAACAATTTTCTGAAAACTACTACCTCACACGCAAAGAGTCTGCTGCGTCGTTTCCTGTAGTTTGAAAGCACTTTAATGTATAAAAGAATAAATCACCGAGTTTAACCAAACTTTTTGACTTTTATTGTACATTTTAATGGTAAAATGAGTTTGGATTAAAATTGAACAAATAGATTATTTTCACAACAACTTTTCTAAAAACTACTACCTCACACGCAGAAGAGTCTGCTGCGTCGTTTCCTGCAGTTTGAAAGCACTTTAATGTATAAAAGAATAAATCACCGAATTTTAACAAACTGCTTTTTGACTTGTTATTGTACATTTTAATGGTGAAATGAGTTTTGATTAAAATTGCACAGAAAAGTAATTTTCACAACAACTTTTCTAAAAACTACTACCTCACACGCAGAAGAGTCTGCTGCGTCGTTTCCTGCAGTTTGAAAGCACTTTAATGTATAAAAGAATAAATCACCGAATTTTAACCAAACTGCTTTTTGACTTGTTATTGTACATTTTAATGGTGAAATGAGTTTCGATAAAATTCCACAGAAAAGTAATTTTCACAACAACTTTTCTGAAAACTACTACCTCACACGCAGAAGAGTCTGCTGCGTCGTTCCTGCAGTTTGAAAGCACTTTAATGTATAAAAAATAAATCACCGAATTTTAACCAAACTGCTTTTTGACTTGTTATTGTACATTTTAATGGTGAAATGAGTTTCGATAAAATTCCACAAAAAAGTAATTTTCACAACAACTTTTCTGAAAACTACTACCTCACACGCAGAAGAGTCTGCTGCGTCGTTTCCTGCAGTTTGAAAGCACTTTAATGTATAAAAGAATAAATCACCGAATTTTAACCAAACTGCTTTTTGACTTGTTATTGTACATTTTAATAGTAAAATGAGTTTCGATAAAATTCCACAGAAAAGTAATTTTCACAACAACTTTTCTGAAAACTACTACCTCACACGCAGAAGAGTCTGCTGCGTCGTTTCCTGCAGTTTGAAAGCACTTTAATGTATAAAAGAATAAATCACCGAGTTTCGAACACATCTATTTTATAGTCATTTTTGACTTGATTTTAAGGGTAAAATGAGTTTAGATAAAATTCCACAGAAAAGTAATTTTCACAACAACTTTTCTAAAACTACTACCTCACACGCAGAAGAGTCTGCTGCGTCGGTTCCAACAGTTTGAAAGCACTTTAATGTATAAAAAATAAATCACCGAATTTTAACCAAACTGCTTTTTGACTTGTTATTGTACATTTTAATGGTGAAATGAGTTTCGATAAAATTCCACAGAAAAGTAATTTTCACAACAACTTTTCTGAAAACTACTACCTCACACGCAGAAGAGTCTGCTGCGTCGTTTCCTGCAGTTTGAAAGCACTTTAATGTATAAAAGAATAAATCACCGAGTTTCGAACACATCTATTTTATAGTCATTTTTGACTTGATTTTAAGGGTAAAATGAGTTTCGATAAAATTCCACAAAAAAGTAATTTTCACTACAACTTTTCTGTAAACTACTACCTCACACGCAGAAAAGTCTGCTGCGTTTTTTTAGCAGTTGGTCAAGCACTTTAATGTATAAAAAAATAAATCACCGAATTTTAATCAAACTGCTTTTTGACTTGTTATTGTACATTTTAATGGTAAAATGAGTTTGGATTAAAATTGAACAATAAGATTATTTTCACAACAACTTTTCTGAAAACTACTACCTCACACGCAGAAGTGTCTGCTGCGTCGTTTCCTGCAGTTTAAAAGCACTTTAATGTATAAAAATAAAAATCACTGAATTTTAACCAAACTGCTTTTTGACTTGTTATTGTACATTTTAATGGTGAAATGAGTTTCGATAAAATTCCACAGAAAAGTAATTTTCACAACAACTTTTCTAAAAACAACTGATTCACACGCAGTAAGGTCTGCTGCGTCGGTTCCAGCAGTTTGAAAGCACTTTAATGTATAAAAGAATAAATCACCGAGTTTTAATCAAACTGCTTTTTGACTTGTTATTGTACATTTTAAGGCCAGACAAGGGCATTTTTTAATGAAAATTGCCAAAAAAAATTTTTTTGTTTATAAATTAATTTGTACTTTTTCGCAACTTTTTGCAAAAGAAGTAAGTCAAAATAAAATTTATAAGTGATTCAAAAATAAGAATCTTTATAAAATTTTGGATTTATTCCAAATGGCTATTTTAACAACTCAAACCTGCATGCTGGGTACATATAGACGCCAAGCATTTTGAAAATACAGCAAATTTTGACGCGCAAAATTGCTTCCAGTTGCTGTCAGCTTTGAGCCCTGTTAGGGCTCAAAGCTAAAAACCCTGAAATAAAAATTGAAATGTTAGAAAAGTCAAAAAGAGTTAATTAAAAAACTTACCCAACCCCCGCAGGGGCACTAACTTCAAGCACACAGTAGACCGTAGTACTGACTGTGGCACAATCTTCAATGTCCACCAGGACTATAGTCCTTAGCTGTCGCTTTCTTCTCAGTTGAGATCTTCTTTTTCTTCTGTTTGCGAGATCCACTCGCAGTTTCCAGCTGCCTTTTGGCAACTCGCAGCTCATCAGCTCCATGGCAGTATGTTTTCAAGCTATCTCCAACTGGAACGCCAAGACAGGAGAGAACTTCCAAAACTGGACGCCGTCCTTCATTGAACTGACAGATAGCCATGTAAACTGCCAGTTCCACCAGTGAGCGGCTTGCAAAGCCATTCTTCGGTAGCAGATTCCAAACGGTGCTGTTGAAGCACTCATTGGAGTTCTGCGTCTTTCCATGGGTGACTTTTTCCAAAAGTTCCAATTGTGAAAGATCTTCAAAGATGTCTTTGACATGCTCCATTTGACTGGCCGGAATGTGAAAATGTGGAGCTGAATGGCTGTACTTCATTTGGGGCATCTTTTTCTTCTTTTTGCCACTCATTTTGCTCATTTTCTGATCTCGTTCCAGTTTTTCAGAGGCGTACTTGCAGTACTGTGCCTCGCAGAGATCATGATCTGGTTTAGCGTCACTTGAAGAGAT
Organism: Tyrophagus putrescentiae; assembly: GCA_024499935.1. Lineage (NCBI taxonomy): Eukaryota > Metazoa > Arthropoda > Arachnida > Sarcoptiformes > Acaridae > Tyrophagus > Tyrophagus putrescentiae. The sequence continues at coordinate 15,059,114 of JAMZRA010000005.1, forward strand.
ATGCCTGTAAAGAGCTTCCACGCGTCTGCTCATTCGATTGGCATCTCCGTCGCTGGTGGTGATGATCCAATGATAGTATGATTGAATTTTTCTGCAAGCTTCGTTGGTGAGCCCGCTTTTTTTCCCGCCAAGTCCTTTGACTTTTTTCTTCCTTTCAAGAAGGCGACTGCCCATTCGCTTGGCTATGTGATTCACACATTCCAATTTCTTGATAGAGTTGAAAGTGCTTTTCACCAATGAAAAGGCTCGAGAGTCACCATCGCCAAGGTACTCAGTGATATGAATGTTTTTCTGTGCAAGATCTTGAATGATGCTAATGGCGCCTTTTGGTTCCATCGCGCCAGATGATCCGCGGTGGTTGACACCGCAATTGGAGCCAAGTTTGCAGGGCAGTTCTTCAGTGGCTTTACCTTTGCAAGACTGGCAGTACTTGCATCGGACGTCAATTCCAATGACCTTGTTTGTGTACATGCCAATGGCAGACACAAAGCCGATCATTGAAACTCGGCCACGTTTCATCCAGCTTCCGTCAAAGGAAGCGCTGGCACCAGTCTTCTTGTGCTTTTCAGCATAGGCCTTCACTTCTTCTGCGGCCAATTTCATTGACTCTTCGGCTCTTTTCTTGAAAGCATTGCAAAGAAGAGTCTGGTGAAGAATCTGAAATAATTACAAATTTAAATAGTTGTAATTTTAACAAAAGTATATTTAGCATACCCAATTGTCTGGCGGGCTTCGAAGGTTGAGAAACGAAAAAAATCGTTGTGCCGCCGTTCTGCCAAAGCCAGCAATTCTTGCAGCGTTGATGATGGCAAAATTTATAGATTCAAGATAATGAGACTTACCTTCAAATTGATACTCACGTTTTGTTGAGTTGTCTGTTTTTCCAAGTACTCCACAATCTTCACATTGAAGAGTGAAGTCCGATGCTAGGCCAGCTCGGCGAGTCGAGTTGAGACTGAGGCACTTGGACTTTTTGCAGCGAACACAACGAGTGTTCATCTTGATCAGTTGGCTAATAGCCATGATGTCCACCAAATCGAGGACAACCTTTTCAGACTTTATCTCATTGATAAGTCCACAGCTGGCGGTAATTTTGTCCAGTTCTTCAGATGTTGACGGGCGGCTATAATTAAAGTTTAGATTTTCAATACTTACCCTTTTCTCCCAAGGTCGACTGCCGCCAATACTACAAAAACCTTTTGTTGATGGCGTAGTTTCTTTCTTGCTCTTTCTGTTCATTTTTCTGTTCTTCTTGTTGCCCATATTGATGCACAAAATTAAAACAATATATAACAAATTGTAATAAAATTGATGTTTATTGTTTCAGTTGAAAACATCAGAAAACAACTGACCAAAACAAAACAAAATCACGTGGAAAAAGATTTTTTTTAAATTGACACATTGTTTACGAAAGGTCCTTTCTCCCTTTATTTTTGGTTGTTTTTGCTTTTTTCAAAACAAAAATACAGAATTTTCGGACAGCGATATCTCAGCTAAATCTGAAGCTAAAAATATGATTAGGGTTTTAAATTAAAGCTAACGATTAGGCCGAGGGAAGCTTCAATCAGAATTTTGATTAAGGCTCCCAATTTTTTTTAATTGCAAGTTGAATACAAAAAAATTCACTTTTTTGAGTTTTTTAGCACTTAACTTGCAATTAAAAAAAATTGGGAGCCTTAATCAAAATTCTGATTGAAGCTTCCCTCGGCCTAATCGTTAGCTTTATTTTAAAACCCTAATCATATTTTTAGCTTCAAAATTAGCTGAGATATCGCTGTCCGAAAAATTTTCAATTTCCTCATAGAGAATACATTACGCCGCATGGTGCCGCGTCGATCGCCCTTGTCTGGCCTTAATGGTGAAATGAGTTTCGATAAAATTCCACAGAAAAGTAATTTTCACAACAACTTTTCTGAAAACTACTACCTCACACGCAGAAGAGTCTGCTGCGTCGGTTCCAACAGTTTGAAAGCACTTTAATGTATAAAAGAATAAATCACCGAGTTTCGAACACATCTATTTTATAGTCATTTTTGACTTGATTTTAAGGGTAAAATGAGTTTGGATGAAATTCAACAGAAAAATAATTTTGACAACAACTTTTCTGAAAACTACTACTTCACACGCAGAAGGGTCTGCTGCGTCGTTTCCTGCAGTTTGAAAGCACTTTATTGTATAAAAGAATAAATCACCGAGTTTCGAACACATCTATTTTATAGTCATTTTTGACTTGATTTTAATGGTGAAATGAGTTTTGATTAAAATTGCACAAATAAAATTTTTTTACAACAACTTTTCTGAAAACTACTACCACACACGCAGAAGAGTCTGCTGCGTCGTTTCCTGCAGTTTAAAAGCATTTTAATGTATAAAAAGATAAATCATCGAATTTTAACCAAACTGCTTTTTGACTTGTTATTGTACATTTTAATAGTAAAATGAGTTTGGATAAAATTCCACAGAAAAGTAATTTTCACAACAACTTTTTGAAAACTACTACCTCACACGCAGAAGAGTCTGCTGCGTCGGTTCCAACAGTTTAAAAGCACTTAATTGTATAAAAGAATAAATCACCGAATTTTAACCAAACTGCTTTTTGACTTGTTATTGTACATTTTAATGGTGAAATGAGTTTCGATAAAATTCCACAGAAAAGTAATTTTCACAACAACTTTTCTGAAAACTACTACCTCACACGCAGAAGAGTCTGCTGCGTCGTTTCCTGCAGTTTGAAAGCACTTTAATGTATAAAAGAATAAATCACCGAGTTTCGAACACATCTATTTTATAGTCATTTTTGACTTGATTTTAAGGGTAAAATGAGTTTTGATTAAAATTGCACAAAAAAATTTTTTACAACAACTTTTCTAAAAACTACTACCACACACGCAGAAGAGTCTGCTGCGTCGTTTCCTGCAGTTTAAAAGCATTTTAATGTATAAAAATATAAATCATCGAATTTTAACCAAACTGCTTTTTGACTTGTTATTGTACATTTTAATGGTAAAATGAGTTTGGATAAAATTCAACAGAAAAGTAATTTTCACAACAACTTTTTGAAAACTACTACCTCACACGCAGAAGAGTCTGCTGCGTCGGTTCCAACAGTTTGAAAGCACTTTAATGTATAAAAGAATAAATCACCGAATTTTAACCAAACTGCTTTTTGACTTGTTATTGTACATTTTAATGGTGAAATGAGTTTCGATAAAATTCCACAGAAAAGTAATTTTCACAACAACTTTTCTGAAAACTACTACCTCACACGCAGAAGAGTCTGCTGCGTCGTTTCCTGTAGTTTGTAAGCACTTTAATGTATAAAAGATTAAATCACCGAGTTTCGAACAGATCTTTTATAGTCATTTTTGACTTGATTTTACAGTAAAATGAGTTTCGATAAAATTCACAGAAAAGTAATTTTCACAACAACTTTTCTGAAAACTACTACCTCACACGCAGAAGAGTCTGCTGCGTCGGTTCCAACAGTTTGAAAGCACTTTAATGTATAAAAGAATAAATCACCGAATTTTAACCAAACTGCTTTTTGACTTGTTATTGTACATTTTAATGGTGAAATGAGTTTCGATAAAATTCCACAGAAAAGTAATTTTCACAACAACTTTTCTGAAAACTACTACCTCACACGCAGAAGAGTCTGCTGCGTCGTTTCCTGCAGTTTGAAAGCACTTTAATGTATAAAAGAATAAATCACCGAGTTTCGAACACATCTATTTTATAGTCATTTTTGACTTGATTTTAAGGGTAAAATGAGTTTAGATAAAATTCCACAGAAAAGTAATTTTCACAACAACTTTTCTGAAAACTACTACCTCACACGCAGAAGGGTCTGCTGCGTCGTTTCCTGCAGTTTGAAAGCACTTTAATGTATAAAAGAATAAATCACCGAGTTTCGAACACATCTTATTTATAGTCATTTTTGACTTGATTTTAAGGGTAAAATGAGTTTAGATAAAATTCCACAGAAAAGTAATTTTCACAACAACTTTTCTAAAAACAACTGAATCACACGCAGTAAGGTCTGCTGCGTCGGTTCCAGCTGTTGGTAAAGCACTTTAATGTATAAAAAATAAATCACCGAATTTTAATCAAACTGCTTTTTGACTTGTTATTGTACATTTTAATGGTGAAATGAGTTTCGATAAAATTCACAGAAAAGTAATTTTCACAACAACTTTTCTGAAAACTACTACCTCACACGCAGAAGAGTCTGCTGCGTCGGTTCCAACAGTTTGAAAGCACTTTAATGTATAAAAAATAAATCACCGAATTTTAATCAAACTGCTTTTTGACTTGTTATTGTACATTTTAATGGTGAAATGAGTTTCGATAAAATTCCACAGAAAAGTAATTTTCACAACAACTTTTCTGAAAACTACTACCTCACACGCAGAAGAGTCTGCTGCGTCGGTTCCAACAGTTTGAAAGCACTTTAATGTATAAAAGAATAAATCACCGAATTTTAACCAAACTGCTTTTTGACTTGTTATTGTACATTTTAATGGTGAAATGAGTTTCGATAAAATTCCACAGAAAAGTAATTTTCACAACAACTTTTCTAAAAACTACTACTCACACGCAGAAGAGTCTGCTGCGTCGGTTTCAACAGTTTGAAAGCACTTTAATGTATAAAAAAATAAATCACCGAATTTTAATCAAACTGCTTTTTGACTTGTTATTGTACATTTTAATGGTAAAATGAGTTTAGATAAAATTCCACAGAAAAGTAATTTTCACAACAACTTTTCTAAAAACAACTGAATCACACGCAGTATGGTCTGCTGCGTCGGTTCCAGCTGTTGGTAAAGCACTTTAATGTATAAAAGAATAAATCACCGAGTTTCGAACACATCTATTTTATAGTCATTTTTGACTTGATTTAAATAAATAAATAAATCAATTTTTTAAGTCACCATCATAAAAGTATTTATTTTCTACATCAATTATCTACAAAACTATTTTTAATAAATAGAGTACGTCTTTCTTCCCAACTTTGACACTTTCTTCCGTACTGTTACTAAGCAAAAAATTTCAAAACATTAGTTGCCAAACAGTCATTTTTGACTTGTTTTTGTATAAAATAAAATAATCAATTTTTCAAGTCACCATCATAAAAGTATTTATTTTCTACATCAACCATCTACAAAACTAGTCTCACTGAATAGAGTACGTCCTTCTTCCCAACTACAACACATTCTTCCGTACTGTTACTAAGCAAAAAACTTCAAAACATTAGTTGCCGTACAGTCATTTTTGACTTGATTTAAATAAATAAAATAATCAATTTATCAAGTCACCATCATAAAAGTATTATTTTCTACATCAACCATCTACAAAACTAGTCTCACTGAATAGAGTACGTCCTTCTTCCCAACTACAACACATTCTTCCGTACTGTTACTAAGCAAAAAACTTCAAAACATTAGTTGCCGTACAGTCATTTTTGACTTGATTTAATAAATAAATAATCAATTTTCAAGTCACATCATAAAAGTATTTATTTTTACATCAACCATCTACAAAACTAGTCTCACTGAATAGAGTACGTCCTTCTTCCCAACTACAACATAATCTTCCGTACTGTTACTAAGCAAAAAATTTCAAAACATTAGTTGCCGTACAGTCATTTTTGACTTGATTTTAATAAATAAATAATCAATTTTCAAGTCACCATCATAAAAGTATTATTTTTACATCAACCATCTACAAAACTATTTTAATGAATAGAGTACGTCTTCTTCCCAACTTACAAATCTTCCGTACTGTTACTAAGCAAAAAATTCAAAACATTAGTTGCCGTACAGTCATTTTTGACTTGATTTAATAAATAAAATAATCAATTTTCAAGTCACCATCATAAAAGTATTATTTTTACATCAACCATCTACAAAACTAGTCTCACTGAATAGAGTACGTCCTTCTTCCCAACTACAACAATCTTCCGTACTGTTACTAAGCAAAAAACTTCAAAACATTAGTTGCCGTAACAGTCATTTTGACTTGATTTAATAAATAAATAATCAATTTATCAAGTCACATCATAAAAGTATTTATTTTGTACATCAACCATCTACAAAACTAGTCTCACTGAATAGAGTACGTCCTTCTTCCCAACTACAACATATCTTCCGTACTGTTACTAAGCAAAAAATTCAAAACATTAGTTGCCGTACAGTCATTTTTGACTTGATTTAATAAATAAAATAATCAATTTATCAAGTCACCATCATAAAAGTATTATTTTCTACATCAACCATCTACAAAACTAGTCTCACTGAATAGAGTACGTCCTTCTTCCCAACTACAACATAATCTTCCGTACTGTTACTAAGCAAAAAACTTCAAAACATTAGTTGCCGTACAGTCATTTTTGACTTGATTTAAATAAATAAAATAATCAGTTTATCAAGTCAACATCATAAAAGTATTTATTTTGTACATCAACCATCTACAAAACTAGTCTCACTGAATAGAGTACGTCCTTCTTCCCAACTACTAACATAATCTTCCGTACTGTTACTAAGCAAAAAACTTCAAAACATTAGTTTCCGTACAGTCATTTTTGACTTGATTTAATAAATAAATAAATCAATTTATCAAGTCACCATCATAAAAATATTATTTTTACATCAACTATCTACAAAACTAGTCTCACTGAATAGAGTACGTCCTTCTTCCCAACTACAACATAATCTTCCGTACTGTTACTAAGCAAAAAATTCAAAACATTAGTTGCCGTACAGTCATTTTTGACTTGTTTTTGTATAAAATAAAAATAAAATAAGTTTGGTAGTGGCAGGTACTTAAGTAGTGGTGATATGTGTCTCACAGTGAAGGATGAGGGGCAAAGATTATGTTACTTTCACGACCCCACCCCCTCCCCAACTATCAACAAGCCTACATAAGAGCACTAAAAAGCGAGAAAACATTAGGTTGAACTTACAGTCAACATCATAAAGTTAATTATTTCTACATAACCATCTACAAAACTATTTTTAATGAATAGAGTACGTCTTCTTCCAACTATAACATAATCTTCCGTACTGTTACTAAGCAAAAAATTTCAAAACATTAGTTGCCGTACAGTCATTTTTGACTTGATTTTAATAAATAAAATAATCAATTTATCAAGTCAACATCATAAAAATAATTATTTTCTACATCAACTATCTACAAAACTAGTCTCACTGAATAGAGTACGTCCTTCTTCCCAACTACAACATATTCTTCCGTACTGTTACTAAGCAAAAAACTTCAAAACATTAGTTGCCGTACAGTCATTTTTGACTTGATTTAAATAAATAAAATAATCAATTTATCAAGTCACCATCATAAAAGTATTTATTTTCTACATCAACCATCTACAAAACTAGTCTCACTGAATAGAGTACGTCCTTCTTCCCAACTATAACACATTCTTCCGTACTGTTACTAAGCAAAAAATTCAAAACATTAGTTGCCAAACAGTCATTTTTGACTTGATTTAAATAAATAAAATAATCAATTTTCAAGTCACCATCATAAAAGTATTTATTTTCTACATCAACCATCTACAAAACTATTTTTAATAAATAGAGTACGTCTTCTTCCCAACTATAACATAATCTTCCGTACTGTTACTAAGCAAAAAATTTCAAAACATTAGTTGCCGTACAGTCATTTTTGACTTGATTTAATAAATAAAATAATCAATTTATCAAGTCAACATCATAAAAATAATTATTTTTCACATCAACTATCTACAAAACTAGTCTCACTGAATAGAGTACGTCTTCTTCCCAACTAAACATAATCTTCCGTACTGTTACTAAGCAAAAATTTCAAAACATTAGTTGCCGTACAGTCATTTTTGACTTGTTTTGTATAAATAAAATAATAATTTTCAAGTCACATCATAAAAGTATTTATTTTTACATCAACATCTACAAAACTAGTTATGAATAGATACGTCTTCTTCCAACTACACATATCTTCCGTACTGTTACTAAGCCAAAAAACTTCAAAACATAGTTCCAGTACAGTCATTTTGACTTGATTTAATAAATAATAATCAATTTACAAGTCACCATCATAAAAGTATTATTTTCTACATCAACCATCTACAAAACTAGTCTCACTGAATAGAGTACGTCCTTCTTCCCAACTACAACATAATCTTCCGTACTGTTACTAAGCAAAAAACTTCAAAACATTAGTTGCCGTACAGTCATTTTTGACTTGATTTAAATAAATAAAATAATCAATTTATCAAGTCACCATCATAAAAGTATTTATTTTCTACATCAACCATCTACAAAACTATTTTTAATGAATAGAGTACGTCTTTCTTCCCAACTATAACATAATCTTCCGTACTGTTACTAAGCAAAAAACTTCAAAACATTAGTTGCCGTACAGTCATTTTTGACTTGATTTAAATAAATAAATAATCAATTTATCAAGTCACCATCATAAAAATAATTATTTTTACATCAACTATCTACAAAACTAGTCTCACTGAATAGAGTACGTCCTTCTTCCCAACTACAACATAATCTTCCGTACTGTTACTAAGCAAAAAACTTCAAAACATTAGTTTCTGTACAGTCATTTTTGACTTGATTTAAATAAATTAAATAATCAATTTATCAAGTCACCATCATAAAAATAATTATTTTTTACATCAACTATCTACAAAACTAGTCTCACTGAATAGAGTACGTCCTTCTTCCCAACTACAACATAATTTTCCGTACTGTTACTAAGCAAAAAATTTCAAAACATTAGTTGCCAAACAGTCATTTTGACTCGTTTTGTATAAATAAAATAAAATAATTGGTTGGCGGTGACTGTGGTGTGAGATGATGTCTCAGCAGTAAGGAAGGGGCAACAGGGATTATGTTACTTTCAGACCACCCCGCCTACACTCAACAACTACATAAAGACTAAAAGCAGAAGGTAACAAGCTTAGTCTGGAACTTACAAGTCAACATCATAAAAGTAATTATTTTCTACATAACCATCTACAAAACTAGTTCTTCACATGAATAGAGTACGTTCTTCTTCCCAACTAAACATAATCTTCCGTACTGTTACTAAGCAAAAAATTCAAAACATTAGTTGCCTAACAGTCATTTTTGACTTGATTTAAATAAATAAATAATCAATTTTTCAAGTCACATCATAAAAGTATTATTTTCTACACAACATCTACAAAACTAGTTTTCACTGAATAGAGTACGTCTTCTTCCCAACTACACACATTCTTCCGTACTGTTACTAAGCAAAAAATTCAAAACATTAGTTCCGTAACAGTCTATTTTGACTTGATTTAATAAATAATAATCATTTTCAAGTCAACATCATAAAAGTATTATTTTTCACATCAACTCATCTACAAAACTATTACACTGAATAGAGTACGTCTTCTTCCCAACTAAACATATCTTCCGTACTGTTACTAAGCAAAAAACTTCAAAACATTAGTTGCCTACAGTCATTTTTGACTTGATTTAATAAATAAAATAATCAATTTTCAAGTCACCATCATAAAAGTATTTATTTTCTACATCAACCATCTACAAAACTAGTCTCACTGAATAGAGTACGTCTTTCTTCCCAACTACAACACATTCTTCCGTACTGTTACTAAGCAAAAACTTCAAAACATTAGTTGCCGTACAGTCATTTTTGACTTGATTTAAATAAATAAAATAATCAATTTTTCAAGTCACCATCATAAAAGTATTTATTTTCTACATCAACCATCTACAAAACTAGTCTCACTGAATAGAGTACGTCCTTCTTCCCAACTATAACATAATCTTCCGTACTGTTACTAAGCAAAAAACTTCAAAACATTAGTTGCCGTACAGTCATTTTTGACTTGATTTAAATAAATAAAATAATCAATTTATCAAGTCACCATCATAAAAGTATTTATTTTGTACATCAACCATCTACAAAACTAGTCTCACTGAATAGAGTACGTCCTTCTTCCCAACTACAACATATCTTCCGTACTGTTACTAAGCAAAAAACTTCAAAACATTAGTTGCCGTACAGTCATTTTTGACTTGATTTAATAAATAAATAATCAATTTATCAAGTCACCATCATAAAAGTATTTATTTTCTACATCAACATCTACAAAACTAGTCTCACTGAATAGAGTACGTCCTTCTTCCCAACTACAACATATTCTTCCGTACTGTTACTAAGCAAAAACTTCAAAACATTAGTTGCCGTACAGTCATTTTTGACTTGATTTATAAATAAATAATCAATTTATCAAGTCACATCATAAAAGTATTTATTTTTACATCAACCATCTACAAAACTATCTCACTGAATAGAGTACGTCTTCTTCCCAACTACAACTATCTTCCGTACTGTTACTAAGCAAAAACTTCAAAACATTAGTTGCCGTAACAGTCATTTTTGACTTGATTTAAATAAATAAAATAATCAATTTTTCAAGTCACCATCATAAAAGTATTTATTTTGTACATCAACCATCTACAAAACTAGTCTCACTGAATAGAGTACGTCCTTCTTCCCAACTACAACATAATCTTCCGTACTGTTACTAAGCAAAAAACTTCAAAACATTAGTTGCCGTACAGTCATTTTTGACTTGATTTAAATAAATAAAATAATCAATTTATCAAGTCAACATCATAAAAATAATTATTTTTACATCAACTATCTACAAAACTAGTCTCACTGAATAGAGTACGTCCTTCTTCCCAACTACAACATAATCTTCCGTACTGTTACTAAGCAAAAAATTCAAAACATTAGTTGCCAAACAGTCATTTTTGACTTGTTTTTGTATAAAATAAAATAATCAATTTTTCAAGTCACCATCATAAAAGTATTTATTTTCTACATCAACCATCTACAAAACTAGTCTCACTGAATAGAGTACGTCTTCTTCCCAACTAACACATTCTTCCGTACTGTTACTAAGCAAAAAATTCAAAACATTAGTTGCCGTACAGTCATTTTTGACTTGATTTTAATAAATAAAATAATCAATTTTCAAGTCACCATCATAAAA
>JAMZRA010000005.1:15070672-15093644 GCA_024499935.1 Tyrophagus putrescentiae
GATGGTCTCAGTGGTAAGGGGAAGAATGGGCAGCAGGGATTATGTACCTATCCGACCCCCCCACCACCCTACCCTCAACGAGCCTACATAAGAGCACTACTGTAAGCCGAGAAAGTGCAATGCTCTAGGTCAGGGACCAGATCACTGGTCAGTGAGCTGTTGACAGTCCCCTGTGGTGGATGTTAATGTGTGGTACAATGAAATCATTTAAAAATTATTTCCGCTCACCCCACCACTGATCTGTCCCCCATTCTGGCTCAGATCAATATTTAATCTCTGTTTTGTGCTTGAGATGAGCAAAGAAACAAATTTTGGGGATTAAATAAAGAGTCAAACAAAACTTTGAAATAACATTATGAGGATGAAGATGATGTTGTACACTGAAATCAATTAAAAATTATTTCTATTCACCCCACCACTGATCTGTCCCCCATTCTGGCTCAGATCATTATTTAATCTCTGTTTTGTGCTTGAAATGAGCAAAGAAACATTATTTGGGGATTAAATAAAGAGTCAAACAAAAATTTTAAAATAATAATTGTAGTGGATGTTAAGGTTGTACATTGAAATCCAGTTAAAATTATTTTCGCTCTTTTCACCACTGATCTGTTCTATTCTGGCTCAGATCATTATTTAATCTTTGTTTTGTGCTTGAAATGAGCAAAGAAACAATATTTGGGGATTAAATAAAGAGTCAAACAATAATTGAAAAATAATAAATGAGGTAGAAGATGACGTTGTACACTGAAATCAATTAAAAATTATTTCCATTCACCCCACTACTGATCTGTCCTATTCTGGCTCAGATCTTAAAAGAAAACTACTACCTCACACGCAGAAGAGTCTGCTGCGTCGTTTCCTGCAGTTTGAAAGCACTTTAATGTAAAAAAGAATAAATCACCGAGTTTCGAACAGATCTATTTTATAGTCATTTTTGACTTGATTTTACAGTAAAATGAGTTTGGATAAAATTCCACAGAAAAGTAATTTTCACAACAACTTATCTAAAAACAACTAAATTACACGCAGAAGAGTGTGCTGCGTCGGTTCCAACAGTTTGAAAGCACTTTAGTGTATAAAAGAATAAATCACCGAATTTTAACCAAACTGCTTCCTTGACTTGTTATTGTACATTTTAATGGTGAAATGAGTTTGGATAAAATTCCACAGAAAGGTAATTTTCACAACAACTTTTCTGGAAACTACTACCTCACACGCAGAAGAGTCTGCTGCGTCGTTTCCTGCAGTTTGAGGAGCACTTTAATGTATAAAAATAAAAATCACCGAATTTTAACCAAACTGCTTCCTTGACTTGCTATTGTACATTTTAATAGTAAAATGAGTTTCGATTAAAATTGCACAGATAGACTATTTTCACAACAACTTTTCTAAAAACAACTGAATCACACGCAAAAGAGTGTGCTGCGTCGGTTCCAACAGTTGGAAAAGCATTTAAATGTATAAAAAAATAAATTACCGAATTTTGATCAAAACTAAGTGGTGGTGGCAATGATGGTCTCAGTGGTAAGGGGAAGAATGGGCAGCAGGGATTATGTACCTATCCGACCCCCCCACCACCCTACCCTCAACGAGCCTACATAAGAGCACTACTGTAAGCCGAGAAAGTGCAATGCTCTAGGTCAGGGACCAGATCACTGGTCAGTGAGCTGTTGACAGTCCCCTGTGTGGATGTTAATGTGTGGTACAATGAAATCATTTAAAAATTATTTCCGCTCACCCCACCACTGATCTGTCCCCCATTCTGGCTCAGATCAATATTTAATCTCTGTTTTGTGCTTGAGATGAGCAAAGAAACAAATTTTGGGGATTAAATAAAGAGTCAAACAAAACTTTGAAATAACATTATGAGGATGAAGATGATGTTGTACACTGAAATCAATTAAAAATTATTTCTATTCACCCCACCACTGATCTGTCCCCCATTCTGGCTCAGATCATTATTTAATCTCTGTTTTGTGCTTGAAATGAGCAAAGAAACATTATTTGGGGATTAAATAAAGAGTCAAACAAAAATTTTAAAATAATAATTGTAGTGGATGTTAAGGTTGTACATTGAAATCCAGTTAAAATTATTTTCGCTCTTTTCACCACTGATCTGTCCCCCATTCTGGCTCAGATCATTATTTAATCTTTGTTTTGTGCTTGAAATGAGCAAAGAAACAATATTTGGGGATTAAATAAAGAGTCAAACAATAATTGAAAAATAATAAATGAGGTAGAAGATGACGTTGTACACTGAAATCAATTAAAAATTATTTCCATTCACCCCACTACTGATCTGTCCTATTCTGGCTCAGATCTTAAAAGAAAACTACTACCTCACACGCAGAAGAGTCTGCTGCGTCGTTTCCTGCAGTTTGAAAGCACTTTAATGTAAAAAAGAATAAATCACCGAGTTTCGAACAGATCTATTTTATAGTCATTTTTGACTTGATTTTACAGTAAAATGAGTTTGGATAAAATTCCACAGAAAAGTAATTTTCACAACAACTTATCTAAAAACAACTAAATTACACGCAGAAGAGTGTGCTGCGTCGGTTCCAACAGTTTGAAAGCACTTTAGTGTATAAAAGAATAAATCACCGAATTTTAACCAAACTGCTTCCTTGACTTGTTATTGTACATTTTAATGGTGAAATGAGTTTGGATAAAATTCCACAGAAAGGTAATTTTCACAACAACTTTTCTGGAAACTACTACCTCACACGCAGAAGAGTCTGCTGCGTCGTTTCCTGCAGTTTGAGGAGCACTTTAATGTATAAAAATAAAAATCACCGAATTTTAACCAAACTGCTTCCTTGACTTGCTATTGTACATTTTAATAGTAAAATGAGTTTCGATTAAAATTGCACAGATAGACTATTTTCACAACAACTTTTCTAAAAACAACTGAATCACACGCAAAAGAGTGTGCTGCGTCGGTTCCAACAGTTGGAAAAGCATTTAAATGTATAAAAAAATAAATTACCGAATTTTGATCAAAACTAAGTGGTGGTGGCAATGATGGTCTCAGTGGTAAGGGGAAGAATGGGCAGCAGGGATTATGTACCTATCCGACCCCCCCACCACCCTACCCTCAACGAGCCTACATAAGAGCACTACTGTAAGCCGAGAAAGTGCAATGCTCTAGGTCAGGGACCAGATCACTGGTCAGTGAGCTGTTGACAGTCCCCTGTGGTGGATGTTAATGTGTGGTACAATGAAATCATTTAAAAATTATTTCCGCTCACCCCACCACTGATCTGTCCCCCATTCTGGCTCAGATCAATATTTAATCTCTGTTTTGTGCTTGAGATGAGCAAAGAAACAAATTTTGGGGATTAAATAAAGAGTCAAACAAAACTTTGAAATAACATTATGAGGATGAAGATGATGTTGTACACTGAAATCAATTAAAAATTATTTCTATTCACCCCACCACTGATCTGTCCCCCATTCTGGCTCAGATCATTATTTAATCTCTGTTTTGTGCTTGAAATGAGCAAAGAAACATTATTTGGGGATTAAATAAAGAGTCAAACAAAATTTTAAAATAATAATTGTAGTGGATGTTAAGGTTGTACATTGAAATCCAGTTAAAATTATTTTCGCTCTTTTCACCACTGATCTGTCCCCCATTCTGGCTCAGATCATTATTTAATCTTTGTTTTGTGCTTGAAATGAGCAAAGAAACAATATTTGGGGATTAAATAAAGAGTCAAACAATAATTGAAAAATAATAAATGAGGTAGAAGATGACGTTGTACACTGAAATCAATTAAAAATTATTTCCATTCACCCCACTACTGATCTGTCCTATTCTGGCTCAGATCTTAAAAGAAAACTACTACCTCACACGCAGAAGAGTCTGCTGCGTCGTTTCCTGCAGTTTGAAAGCACTTTAATGTAAAAAAGAATAAATCACCGAGTTTCGAACAGATCTATTTTATAGTCATTTTTGACTTGATTTTACAGTAAAATGAGTTTGGATAAAATTCCACAGAAAAGTAATTTTCACAACAACTTATCTAAAAACAACTAAATTACACGCAGAAGAGTGTGCTGCGTCGGTTCCAACAGTTTGAAAGCACTTTAGTGTATAAAAGAATAAATCACCGAATTTTAACCAAACTGCTTCCTTGACTTGTTATTGTACATTTTAATGGTGAAATGAGTTTGGATAAAATTCCACAGAAAGGTAATTTTCACAACAACTTTTCTGGAAACTACTACCTCACACGCAGAAGAGTCTGCTGCGTCGTTTCCTGCAGTTTGAGGAGCACTTTAATGTATAAAAATAAAAATCACCGAATTTTAACCAAACTGCTTCCTTGACTTGCTATTGTACATTTTAATAGTAAAATGAGTTTCGATTAAAATTGCACAGATAGACTATTTTCACAACAACTTTTCTAAAAACAACTGAATCACACGCAAAAGAGTGTGCTGCGTCGGTTCCAACAGTTGGAAAAGCATTTAAATGTATAAAAAAATAAATTACCGAATTTTGATCAAAACTAAGTGGTGGTGGCAATGATGGTCTCAGTGGTAAGGGGAAGAATGGGCAGCAGGGATTATGTACCTATCCGACCCCCCCCACCACCCTACCCTCAACGAGCCTACATAAGAGCACTACTGTAAGCCGAGAAAGTGCAATGCTCTAGGTCAGGGACCAGATCACTGGTCAGTGAGCTGTTGACAGTCCCCTGTGGTGGATGTTAATGTGTGGTACAATGAAATCATTTAAAAATTATTTCCGCTCACCCCACCACTGATCTGTCCCCCATTCTGGCTCAGATCAATATTTAATCTCTGTTTTGTGCTTGAGATGAGCAAAGAAACAAATTTTGGGGATTAAATAAAGAGTCAAACAAAACTTTGAAATAACATTATGAGGATGAAGATGATGTTGTACACTGAAATCAATTAAAAATTATTTCTATTCACCCCACCACTGATCTGTCCCCCCCATTCTGGCTCAGATCATTATTTAATCTCTGTTTTGTGCTTGAAATGAGCAAAGAAACATTATTTGGGGATTAAATAAAGAGTCAAACAAAAATTTTAAAATAATAATTGTAGTGGATGTTAAGGTTGTACATTGAAATCCAGTTAAAATTATTTTCGCTCTTTTCACCACTGATCTGTCCTCCATTCTGGCTCAGATCAATATTTAATCTCTGTTTTGTGCTTGAGATGAGCAAAGAAACAAATTTTGGGGATTAAATAAAGAGTCAAACAATAATTGAAAAATAATAAATGAGGTAGAAGATGACGTTGTACACTGAAATCAATTAAAAATTATTTCCATTCACCCCACTACTGATCTGTCCTATTCTGGCTCAGATCTTAAAAGAAAACTACTACCTCACACGCAGAAGAGTCTGCTGCGTCGTTTCCTGCAGTTTGAAAGCACTTTAATGTAAAAAAGAATAAATCACCGAGTTTCGAACAGATCTATTTTATAGTCATTTTTGACTTGATTTTACAGTAAAATGAGTTTGGATAAAATTCCACAGAAAAGTAATTTTCACAACAACTTATCTAAAAACAACTAAATTACACGCAGAAGAGTGTGCTGCGTCGGTTCCAACAGTTTGAAAGCACTTTAGTGTATAAAAGAATAAATCACCGAATTTTAACCAAACTGCTTCCTTGACTTGTTATTGTACATTTTAATGGTGAAATGAGTTTGGATAAAATTCCACAGAAAGGTAATTTTCACAACAACTTTTCTGGAAACTACTACCTCACACGCAGAAGAGTCTGCTGCGTCGTTTCCTGCAGTTTGAGGAGCACTTTAATGTATAAAAATAAAAATCACCGAATTTTAACCAAACTGCTTCCTTGACTTGCTATTGTACATTTTAATAGTAAAATGAGTTTCGATTAAAATTGCACAGATAGACTATTTTCACAACAACTTTTCTAAAAACAACTGAATCACACGCAAAAGAGTGTGCTGCGTCGGTTCCAACAGTTGGAAAAGCATTTAAATGTATAAAAAAATAAATTACCGAATTTTGATCAAAACTAAGTGGTGGTGGCAATGATGGTCTCAGTGGTAAGGGGAAGAATGGGCAGCAGGGATTATGTACCTATCCGACCCCCCCACCACCCTACCCTCAACGAGCCTACATAAGAGCACTACTGTAAGCCGAGAAAGTGCAATGCTCTAGGTCAGGGACCAGATCACTGGTCAGTGAGCTGTTGACAGTCCCCTGTGGTGGATGTTAATGTGTGGTACAATGAAATCATTTAAAAATTATTTCCGCTCACCCCACCACTGATCTGTCCCCCATTCTGGCTCAGATCAATATTTAATCTCTGTTTTGTGCTTGAGATGAGCAAAGAAACAAATTTTGGGGATTAAATAAAGAGTCAAACAAAACTTTGAAATAACATTATGAGGATGAAGATGATGTTGTACACTGAAATCAATTAAAAATTATTTCTATTCACCCCACCACTGATCTGTCCCCCATTCTGGCTCAGATCATTATTTAATCTCTGTTTTGTGCTTGAAATGAGCAAAGAAACATTATTTGGGGATTAAATAAAGAGTCAAACAAAAATTTTAAAATAATAATTGTAGTGGATGTTAAGGTTGTACATTGAAATCCAGTTAAAATTATTTTCGCTCTTTTCACCACTGATCTGTTCTAATTCTGGCTCAGATCATTATTTAATCTTTGTTTTGTGCTTGAAATGAGCAAAGAAACAATATTTGGGGATTAAATAAAGAGTCAAACAATAATTGAAAAATAATAAATGAGGTAGAAGATGACGTTGTACACTGAAATCAATTAAAAATTATTTCCATTCACCCCACTACTGATCTGTCCTATTCTGGCTCAGATCTTAAAAGAAAACTACTACCTCACACGCAGAAGAGTCTGCTGCGTCGTTTCCTGCAGTTTGAAAGCACTTTAATGTAAAAAAGAATAAATCACCGAGTTTCGAACAGATCTATTTTATAGTCATTTTTGACTTGATTTTACAGTAAAATGAGTTTGGATAAAATTCCACAGAAAAGTAATTTTCACAACAACTTATCTAAAAACAACTAAATTACACGCAGAAGAGTGTGCTGCGTCGGTTCCAACAGTTTGAAAGCACTTTAGTGTATAAAAGAATAAATCACCGAATTTTAACCAAACTGCTTCCTTGACTTGTTATTGTACATTTTAATGGTGAAATGAGTTTGGATAAAATTCCACAGAAAGGTAATTTTCACAACAACTTTTCTGGAAACTACTACCTCACACGCAGAAGAGTCTGCTGCGTCGTTTCCTGCAGTTTGAGGAGCACTTTAATGTATAAAAATAAAAATCACCGAATTTTAACCAAACTGCTTCCTTGACTTGCTATTGTACATTTTAATAGTAAAATGAGTTTCGATTAAAATTGCACAGATAGACTATTTTCACAACAACTTTTCTAAAAACAACTGAATCACACGCAAAAGAGTGTGCTGCGTCGGTTCCAACAGTTGGAAAAGCATTTAAATGTATAAAAAAATAAATTACCGAATTTTGATCAAAACTAAGTGGTGGTGGCAATGATGGTCTCAGTGGTAAGGGGAAGAATGGGCAGCAGGGATTATGTACCTATCCGACCCCCCCACCACCCTACCCTCAACGAGCCTACATAAGAGCACTACTGTAAGCCGAGAAAGTGCAATGCTCTAGGTCAGGGACCAGATCACTGGTCAGTGAGCTGTTGACAGTCCCCTGTGGTGGATGTTAATGTGTGGTACAATGAAATCATTTAAAAATTATTTCCGCTCACCCCACCACTGATCTGTCCCCCATTCTGGCTCAGATCAATATTTAATCTCTGTTTTGTGCTTGAGATGAGCAAAGAAACAAATTTTGGGGATTAAATAAAGAGTCAAACAAACTTTGAAATAACATTATGAGGATGAAGATGATGTTGTACACTGAAATCAATTAAAAATTATTTCTATTCACCCCACCACTGATCTGTCCCCCATTCTGGCTCAGATCATTATTTAATCTCTGTTTTGTGCTTGAAATGAGCAAAGAAACATTATTTGGGGATTAAATAAAGAGTCAAACAAAAATTTTAAAATAATAATTGTAGTGGATGTTAAGGTTGTACATTGAAATCCAGTTAAAATTATTTTCGCTCTTTTCACCACTGATCTGTCCCCCATTCTGGCTCAGATCATTATTTAATCTTTGTTTTGTGCTTGAAATGAGCAAAGAAACAATATTTGGGGATTAAATAAAGAGTCAAACAATAATTGAAAAATAATAAATGAGGTAGAAGATGACGTTGTACACTGAAATCAATTAAAAATTATTTCCATTCACCCCACTACTGATCTGTCCTATTCTGGCTCAGATCTTAAAAGAAAACTACTACCTCACACGCAGAAGAGTCTGCTGCGTCGTTTCCTGCAGTTTGAAAGCACTTTAATGTAAAAAAGAATAAATCACCGAGTTTCGAACAGATCTATTTTATAGTCATTTTTGACTTGATTTTACAGTAAAATGAGTTTGGATAAAATTCCACAGAAAAGTAATTTTCACAACAACTTATCTAAAAACAACTAAATTACACGCAGAAGAGTGTGCTGCGTCGGTTCCAACAGTTTGAAAGCACTTTAGTGTATAAAAGAATAAATCACCGAATTTTAACCAAACTGCTTCCTTGACTTGTTATTGTACATTTTAATGGTGAAATGAGTTTGGATAAAATTCCACAGAAAGGTAATTTTCACAACAACTTTTCTGGAAACTACTACCTCACACGCAGAAGAGTCTGCTGCGTCGTTTCCTGCAGTTTGAGGAGCACTTTAATGTATAAAAATAAAAATCACCGAATTTTAACCAAACTGCTTCCTTGACTTGCTATTGTACATTTTAATAGTAAAATGAGTTTCGATTAAAATTGCACAGATAGACTATTTTCACAACAACTTTTCTAAAAACAACTGAATCACACGCAAAAGAGTGTGCTGCGTCGGTTCCAACAGTTGGAAAAGCATTTAAATGTATAAAAAAATAAATTACCGAATTTTGATCAAAACTAAGTGGTGGTGGCAATGATGGTCTCAGTGGTAAGAAGAATGTAGCAGGGATTATGTACCTACCCGACCCCCCCACCACCCTACCCTCAACGAGCCTACATAAGAGCACTACTGTAAGCCGAGAAAGTGCAATGCTCTAGGTCAGGGACCAGATCACTGGTCAGTGAGCTGTTGACAGTCCCCTGTGGTGGATGTTAATGTGTGGTACAATGAAATCATTTAAAAATTATTTCCGCTCACCCCACCACTGATCTGTCCCCCATTCTGGCTCAGATCAATATTTAATCTCTGTTTTGTGCTTGAGATGAGCAAAGAAACAAATTTTGGGGATTAAATAAAGAGTCAAACAAAACTTTGAAATAACATTATGAGGATGAAGATGATGTTGTACACTGAAATCAATTAAAAATTATTTCTATTCACCCCACCACTGATCTGTCCCCCATTCTGGCTCAGATCATTATTTAATCTCTGTTTTGTGCTTGAAATGAGCAAAGAAACATTATTTGGGGATTAAATAAAGAGTCAAACAAAAATTTTAAAATAATAATTGTAGTGGATGTTAAGGTTGTACATTGAAATCCAGTTAAAATTATTTTCGCTCTTTTCACCACTGATCTGTCCCCCATTCTGGCTCAGATCATTATTTAATCTTTGTTTTGTGCTTGAAATGAGCAAAGAAACAATATTTGGGGATTAAATAAAGAGTCAAACAATAATTGAAAAATAATAAATGAGGTAGAAGATGACGTTGTACACTGAAATCAATTAAAAATTATTTCCATTCACCCCACTACTGATCTGTCCTATTCTGGCTCAGATCTTAAAAGAAAACTACTACCTCACACGCAGAAGAGTCTGCTGCGTCGTTTCCTGCAGTTTGAAAGCACTTTAATGTAAAAAAGAATAAATCACCGAGTTTCGAACAGATCTATTTTATAGTCATTTTTGACTTGATTTTACAGTAAAATGAGTTTGGATAAAATTCCACAGAAAAGTAATTTTCACAACAACTTATCTAAAAACAACTAAATTACACGCAGAAGAGTGTGCTGCGTCGGTTCCAACAGTTTGAAAGCACTTTAGTGTATAAAAGAATAAATCACCGAATTTTAACCAAACTGCTTCCTTGACTTGTATTGTACATTTTAATGGTGAAATGAGTTTGGATAAAATTCCACAGAAAGGTAATTTTCACAACAACTTTTCTGGAAACTACTACCTCACACGCAGAAGAGTCTGCTGCGTCGTTTCCTGCAGTTTGAGGAGCACTTTAATGTATAAAAATAAAAATCACCGAATTTTAACCAAACTGCTTCCTTGACTTGCTATTGTACATTTTAATAGTAAAATGAGTTTCGATTAAAATTGCACAGATAGACTATTTTCACAACAACTTTTCTAAAAACAACTGAATCACACGCAAAAGAGTGTGCTGCGTCGGTTCCAACAGTTGGAAAAGCATTTAAATGTATAAAAAAATAAATTACCGAATTTTGATCAAAACTAAGTGGTGGTGGCAATGATGGTCTCAGTGGTAAGGGGAAGAATGGGCAGCAGGGATTATGTACCTATCCGACCCCCCCACCACCCTACCCTCAACGAGCCTACATAAGAGCACTACTGTAAGCCGAGAAAGTGCAATGCTCTAGGTCAGGGACCAGATCACTGGTCAGTGAGCTGTTGACAGTCCCCTGTGGTGGATGTTAATGTGTGGTACAATGAAATCATTTAAAAATTATTTCCGCTCACCCCACCACTGATCTGTCCCCCATTCTGGCTCAGATCAATATTTAATCTCTGTTTTGTGCTTGAGATGAGCAAAGAAACAAATTTTGGGGATTAAATAAAGAGTCAAACAAAACTTTGAAATAACATTATGAGGATGAAGATGATGTTGTACACTGAAATCAATTAAAAATTATTTCTATTCACCCCACCACTGATCTGTCCCCCATTCTGGCTCAGATCATTATTTAATCTCTGTTTTGTGCTTGAAATGAGCAAAGAAACATTATTTGGGGATTAAATAAAGAGTCAAACAAAAATTTTAAAATAATAATTGTAGTGGATGTTAAGGTTGTACATTGAAATCCAGTTAAAATTATTTTCGCTCTTTTCACCACTGATCTGTCCCCCATTCTGGCTCAGATCATTATTTAATCTTTGTTTTGTGCTTGAAATGAGCAAAGAAACAATATTTGGGGATTAAATAAAGAGTCAAACAATAATTGAAAAATAATAAATGAGGTAGAAGATGACGTTGTACACTGAAATCAATTAAAAATTATTTCCATTCACCCCACTACTGATCTGTCCTATTCTGGCTCAGATCTTAAAAGAAAACTACTACCTCACACGCAGAAGAGTCTGCTGCGTCGTTTCCTGCAGTTTGAAAGCACTTTAATGTAAAAAAGAATAAATCACCGAGTTTCGAACAGATCTATTTTATAGTCATTTTTGACTTGATTTTACAGTAAAATGAGTTTGGATAAAATTCCACAGAAAAGTAATTTTCACAACAACTTATCTAAAAACAACTAAATTACACGCAGAAGAGTGTGCTGCGTCGGTTCCAACAGTTTGAAAGCACTTTAGTGTATAAAAGAATAAATCACCGAATTTTAACCAAACTGCTTCCTTGACTTGTTATTGTACATTTTAATGGTGAAATGAGTTTGGATAAAATTCCACAGAAAGGTAATTTTCACAACAACTTTTCTGGAAACTACTACCTCACACGCAGAAGAGTCTGCTGCGTCGTTTCCTGCAGTTTGAGGAGCACTTTAATGTATAAAAATAAAAATCACCGAATTTTAACCAAACTGCTTCCTTGACTTGCTATTGTACATTTTAATAGTAAAATGAGTTTCGATTAAAATTGCACAGATAGACTATTTTCACAACAACTTTTCTAAAAACAACTGAATCACACGCAAAAGAGTGTGCTGCGTCGGTTCCAACAGTTGGAAAAGCATTTAAATGTATAAAAAAATAAATTACCGAATTTTGATCAAAACTAAGTGGTGGTGGCAATGATGGTCTCAGTGGTAAGGGGAAGAATGGGCAGCAGGGATTATGTACCTATCCGACCCCCCCACCACCCTACCCTCAACGAGCCTACATAAGAGCACTACTGTAAGCCGAGAAAGTGCAATGCTCTAGGTCAGGGACCAGATCACTGGTCAGTGAGCTGTTGACAGTCCCCTGTGTGGATGTTAATGTGTGGTACAATGAAATCATTTAAAAATTATTTCCGCTCACCCCACCACTGATCTGTCCCCCATTCTGGCTCAGATCAATATTTAATCTCTGTTTTGTGCTTGAGATGAGCAAAGAAACAAATTTTGGGGATTAAATAAAGAGTCAAACAAAACTTTGAAATAACATTATGAGGATGAAGATGATGTTGTACACTGAAATCAATTAAAAATTATTTCTATTCACCCCACCACTGATCTGTCCCCCATTCTGGCTCAGATCATTATTTAATCTCTGTTTTGTGCTTGAAATGAGCAAGAAACATTATTTGGGGATTAAATAAAGAGTCAAACAAAAATTTTAAAATAATAATTGTAGTGGATGTTAAGGTTGTACATTGAAATCCAGTTAAAATTATTTTCGCTCTTTTCACCACTGATCTGTCCCCCATTCTGGCTCAGATCATTATTTAATCTTTGTTTTGTGCTTGAAATGAGCAAAGAAACAATATTTGGGGATTAAATAAAGAGTCAAACAATAATTGAAAAATAATAAATGAGGTAGAAGATGACGTTGTACACTGAAATCAATTAAAAATTATTTCCATTCACCCCACTACTGATCTGTCCTATTCTGGCTCAGATCTTAAAAGAAAACTACTACCTCACACGCAGAAGAGTCTGCTGCGTCGTTTCCTGCAGTTTGAAAGCACTTTAATGTAAAAAAGAATAAATCACCGAGTTTCGAACAGATCTATTTTATAGTCATTTTTGACTTGATTTTACAGTAAAATGAGTTTGGATAAAATTCCACAGAAAAGTAATTTTCACAACAACTTATCTAAAAACAACTAAATTACACGCAGAAGAGTGTGCTGCGTCGGTTCCAACAGTTTGAAAGCACTTTAGTGTATAAAAGAATAAATCACCGAATTTTAACCAAACTGCTTCCTTGACTTGTTATTGTACATTTTAATGGTGAAATGAGTTTGGATAAAATTCCACAGAAAGGTAATTTTCACAACAACTTTTCTGGAAACTACTACCTCACACGCAGAAGAGTCTGCTGCGTCGTTTCCTGCAGTTTGAGGAGCACTTTAATGTATAAAAATAAAAATCACCGAATTTTAACCAAACTGCTTCCTTGACTTGCTATTGTACATTTTAATAGTAAAATGAGTTTCGATTAAAATTGCACAGATAGACTATTTTCACAACAACTTTTCTAAAAACAACTGAATCACACGCAAAAGAGTGTGCTGCGTCGGTTCCAACAGTTGGAAAAGCATTTAAATGTATAAAAAAATAAATTACCGAATTTTGATCAAAACTAAGTGGTGGTGGCAATGATGGTCTCAGTGGTAAGGGGAAGAATGGGCAGCAGGGATTATGTACCTATCCGACCCCCCCACCACCCTACCCTCAACGAGCCTACATAAGAGCACTACTGTAAGCCGAGAAAGTGCAATGCTCTAGGTCAGGGACCAGATCACTGGTCAGTGAGCTGTTGACAGTCCCCTGTGGTGGATGTTAATGTGTGGTACAATGAAATCATTTAAAAATTATTTCCGCTCACCCCACCACTGATCTGTCCCCCATTCTGGCTCAGATCAATATTTAATCTCTGTTTTGTGCTTGAGATGAGCAAAGAAACAAATTTTGGGGATTAAATAAAGAGTCAAACAAAACTTTGAAATAACATTATGAGGATGAAGATGATGTTGTACACTGAAATCAATTAAAAATTATTTCTATTCACCCCACCACTGATCTGTCCCCCATTCTGGCTCAGATCATTATTTAATCTCTGTTTTGTGCTTGAAATGAGCAAAGAAACATTATTTGGGGATTAAATAAAGAGTCAAACAAAAATTTTAAAATAATAATTGTAGTGGATGTTAAGGTTGTACATTGAAATCCAGTTAAAATTATTTTCGCTCTTTTCACCACTGATCTGTCCCCCATTCTGGCTCAGATCATTATTTAATCTTTGTTTTGTGCTTGAAATGAGCAAAGAAACAATATTTGGGGATTAAATAAAGAGTCAAACAATAATTGAAAAATAATAAATGAGGTAGAAGATGACGTTGTACACTGAAATCAATTAAAAATTATTTCCATTCACCCCACTACTGATCTGTCCTATTCTGGCTCAGATCTTAAAAGAAAACTACTACCTCACACGCAGAAGAGTCTGCTGCGTCGTTTCCTGCAGTTTGAAAGCACTTTAATGTAAAAAAGAATAAATCACCGAGTTTCGAACAGATCTATTTTATAGTCATTTTTGACTTGATTTTACAGTAAAATGAGTTTGGATAAAATTCCACAGAAAAGTAATTTTCACAACAACTTATCTAAAAACAACTAAATTACACGCAGAAGAGTGTGCTGCGTCGGTTCCAACAGTTTGAAAGCACTTTAGTGTATAAAAGAATAAATCACCGAATTTTAACCAAACTGCTTTTTGACTTGTTATTGTACATTTTAATGGTGAAATGAGTTTGGATAAAATTCCACAGAAAAGTAATTTTCACAACAACTTTTCTGGAAACTACTACCTCACACGCAGAAGAGTCTGCTGCGTCGTTTCCTGCAGTTTGAAAGCACTTTAATGTATAAAAATAAAAATCACCGAATTTTAACCAAACTGCTTCCTTGACTTGCTATTGTACATTTTAATAGTAAAATGAGTTTCGATTAAAATTGCACAGATAGACTATTTTCACAACAACTTTTCTAAAAACAACTGAATCACACGCAAAAGAGTGTGCTGCGTCGGTTCCAACAGTTGGAAAAGCATTTAAATGTATAAAAAAATAAATTACCGAATTTTGATCAAAACTAAGTGGTGGTGGTGGCAATGATGGTCTCAGTGGTAAGGGGAAGAATGGGCAGCAGGGATTATGCACCTATCCGACCCCCCCACCACCCTACCCTCAACGAGCCTACATAAGAGCACTACTGTAAGCCGAGAAAGTGCAATGCTCTAGGTCAGGGACCAGATCACTGGTCAGTGAGCTGTTGACAGTCCCCTGTAGTGGATGTTAATGTGTGGTACAATGAAATCATTTAAAAATTATTTCCGCTCACCCCACCACTGATCTGTCCCCATTCTGGCTCAGATCAATATTTAATCTCTGTTTTGTGCTTGAAATGAGCAAAGAAACAAATTTTGGGGATTAAATAAAGAGTCAAACAAAACTTTGAAATAACATTTTGATGATGAAGATGATGTTGTACACTGAAATCAATTAAAAATTCTTTCCATTTACCCCACCACTGATCTGTTCTATTCTGGCTCAGATCATTATTTAATCTTTGTTTTGTGCTTGAAATGAGCAAAGAAACATTGTTTTGAGATCAAACAATGAGTCAAACAAAACTTTGAAATAACATTATGATGATGAAGATGATGTTGTGCACTGAAATCAATTAAAAATTATTTCTATTCACCCCACCACTGATCTGTCCCATTCTGGCTCAGATTATTATTTAATCTCTGTTTTGTGCTTGAAATGAGCAAAGAAACATTATTTGGGGATTAAATAAAGAGTCAAACAAAACTTTGAAATAACATTATGAAGATGAAGATGACGTTGTACACTGAAATCAATTAAAAATTATTTCCATTTACCCCACCACTGATCTGTCTTATTCTGGCTCAGATCTTAAAAAAAACTACTACCTTACACGCAGAAGAGTCTGCTGCGTCGTTTCCTGCAGTTTGAAAGCACTTTAATGTATAATAGAATAAATCACCGAGTTTCGAACCGATCTATTTTATAGTCATTTTTGACTTGATTTTTCTGTAAAGTGAGTTTGGTTGAAATTTCACAAATAATTATTTTTGACAACAACTTTTTTAATAACAACTACCCAACACGCAGAAGAGTCTGCTGCGTCGTTTCTTGCAGTTTAAAAGCACTTTAATGTATAATAGAATAAATCACCAAATTTTAATCAAACTGCTTTTTGACTTGTTATTGTACGTTTTAATGGTGAAATGAGTTTCGATTAAAATTGCACAAATAGATTATTTTTACAACAACTTTTCTGAAAACTACTACCTTACACACAGAAGAGTCTGTTGCGTCGTTTCCTGCAGTTTGAAAGCACTTTAATGTATAAAAAAATACATCATTGAATTTTAACCAAACTGCTTTTTGACTTGTTATTGTACATTTTAATAGTGAAATGAGTTTCGATAAAACTCCACAAAAAAGTAATTTTTACAACAACTTTTCTGAAAACTACTACCTCACACGCAGAAGAGTTTGCTGCGTCGTTTCCTGCAGTTTGAAAGCACTTTAATATATAAAAGAATAAATCACCGAGTTTCGAACCGATCTATTTTATAGTCATTTTTGACTTGATTTTTCTGTAAAGTGAGTTTGGTTGAAACTTCACAAATAATTATTTTTAACAACAACTTTTTTAAAAACAACTACCCAACACGCAGAAGAGTCTGCTGCGTCGTTTCTTGCAGTTTGAAAGCACTTTAATGTATAAAAGAATAAATCACCGAATTTTAACCAAACTGCTTTTTGACTTGTTATTGTACATTTTAATAGTGAAATGAGTTTCGATTAAAATTGCACAAATAGAATTTTTTCACAACAACTTTTTTGAAAACTACTAACTCACACGCAGAAGAGTCTGCTGCATCGTTTCCTGCAGTTTGAAAGCACTTTAATGTATAAAAGAATAAATCACTGAATTTTAACCAAACTACTTTTTGACTTGTTGTTGTACATTTTAATGGTGAAATGAGTTTCGATTAAAATTGCACAAATAGAATTTTTTCACAACAACTTTTCTGAAAACTACTACCCAACACGCAGAAGAGTCTGCTGCGTCGTTTCCTGCAGTTTGAAAGCACTTTAATGTATAAAAAAATAAATTACCGAATTTTAACCAAACTGCTTTTTACTTGTTATTGTACATTTTAATGGTGAAATGAGTTTCGATTAAAATTGCACAAATAGAATTTTTTCACAACAACTTTTCTGAAAACTACTACCTCACACGCAGAAGAGTCTGCTGCGTCGTTTCCTGTAGTTTGAAAGCACTTTAATGTGTAAAAATAAAAATCTCCGAATTTTAACCAAACTGCTTTTTGACTTGTTACTGTACATTTTAATAGTAAAATGAGTTTTAATTAAAATTGCACAAATAGATTATTCTTACAACAACTTTTCTGAAAATTACTACCTCACACGCAGAAGAGTCTGTTGCGTCGTTTCCTGCAGTTTGAAAGCACTTTAATGTATAAAAATAAAAATCACCGAATTTTAACCAAACTACTTTTTGACTTGTTATTGTACATTTTAATAGTAAAATGAGTTTCGATTAAAATTGCACAAATAGATTATTTTCACAACAACTTTTCTAAAAACAACTGAATCACACGCAAAAGAGTGTGCTGCGTCGGTTCCAACAGTTTGAAAGCACTTTAATGTATAAAAATAAAAATCACAGAATTTTGATCAAAACTAAGTGGTGGTGGCAATGATGGTCTCAGTGGTGAAGAAGAATGTAGCAGGGATTATGTACCTACCCGACCCCCCACCACCCTACACTCAACGAGCCTACATAAGAGCACTACTGGAAGCCAAAAAAGTGCAATGCTCTAGGTCAGGGACCAGATCACTGGTCAGTGAACTGCTGACAGTCCCCTGTAGTGGATGTTAATGTTGTACAATAAAATCAATTAAAAATTATTTCCATTCACCCCACTACTGATCTGTCCCATTCTGACTCAGATCATTATTTAATCTCTGTTTTGTGCTTGAAATGAGCAAAGAAATAAATTTTGGGGATTAAATAAAGAGTCAAACAAAACTTTGAAATAACATTTTGATGATGAAGATGATGTTGTACAATGAAATCAATTAAAAATTATTTCCATTCACCCCACCACTGATCTGTCCCATTCTGGCTCAGATCATTATTTAATCTCTGTTTTGTGCTTGAAATGAGCAAAGAAACATTGTTTTGAGATCAAACAATGAGTCAAACAAAACTTTGAAATAACATTATGATGATGAAGATGATGTTGTGCACTGAAATCAATTAAAAATTATTTCTATTCACCCCACCACTGATCTGTCCCATTCTGGCTCAGATTATTATTTAATCTCTGTTTTGTGCTTGAAATGAGCAAAGAAACATTATTTGGGGATTAAATAAAGAGTCAAACAAAACTTTGAAATAACATTATGAAGATGAAGATGATGTTGTACACTGAAATCAATTAAAAATTATTTCCATTTACCCCACCACTGATCTGTCTTATTCTGGCTCAGATCTTAAAAAAAACTACTACCTTACACGCAGAAGAGTCTGCTGCGTCGTTTCCTGCAGTTTGAAAGCACTTTAATGTATAATAGAATAAATCACCGAGTTTCGAACCGATCTATTTTATAGTCATTTTTGACTTGATTTTTCTGTAAAGTGAGTTTGGTTGAAATTTCACAAATAATTATTTTTGACAACAACTTTTTTAATAACAACTACCCAACACGCAGAAGAGTCTGCTGCGTCGTTTCTTGCAGTTTAAAAGCACTTTAATGTATAATAGAATAAATCACCAAATTTTAATCAAACTGCTTTTTGACTTGTTATTGTACGTTTTAATGGTGAAATGAGTTTCGATTAAAATTGCACAAATAGATTATTTTTACAACAACTTTTCTGAAAACTACTACCTTACACACAGAAGAGTCTGTTGCGTCGTTTCCTGCAGTTTGAAAGCACTTTAATGTATAAAAAAATACATCATTGAATTTTAACCAAACTGCTTTTTGACTTGTTATTGTACATTTTAATAGTGAAATGAGTTTCGATAAAACTCCACAAAAAAGTAATTTTTACAACAACTTTTCTGAAAACTACTACCTCACACGCAGAAGAGTCTGCTGCGTCGTTTCCTGCAGTTTGAAAGCACTTTAATGTATAAAAGAATAAATCACCGAGTTTCGAACCGATCTATTTTATAGTCATTTTTGACTTGATTTTTCTGTAAAGTGAGTTTGGTTGAAACTTCACAAATAATTATTTTTAACAACAACTTTTTTAAAAACAACTACCCAACACGCAGAAGAGTCTGCTGCGTCGTTTCTTGCAGTTTGAAAACACTTTAATGTATAAAAGAATAAATCACCGAATTTTAACCAAACTGCTTTTTGACTTGTTATTGTACATTTTAATAGTGAAATGAGTTTCGATTAAAATTGCACAAATAGAATTTTTTCACAACAACTTTTTTGAAAACTACTACCTCACACGCAGAAGAGTCTGCTGCATCGTTTCCTGCAGTTTGAAAGCACTTTAATGTATAAAAGAATAAATCACTGAATTTTAACCAAACTACTTTTTGACTTGTTGTTGTACATTTTAATGGTGAAATGAGTTTCGATTAAAATTGCACAAATAGAATTTTTTCACAACAACTTTTCTGAAAACTACTACCCAACACGCAGAAGAGTCTGCTGCGTCGTTTCCTGCAGTTTGAAAGCACTTTAATGTATAAAAAAAAATTACCGAATTTTAACCAAACTGCTTTTTACTTGTTATTGTACATTTTAATGGTGAAATGAGTTTCGATTAAAATTGCACAAATAGAATTTTTTCACAACAACTTTTCTGAAAACTACTACCTCACACGCAGAAGAGTCTGCTGCGTCGTTTCCTGCAGTTTGAAAGCACTTTAATGTATAAAAATAAAAATCACCGAATTTTAACCAAACTACTTTTTGACTTGTTATTGTACATTTTAATAGTAAAATGAGTTTCGATTAAAATTGCACAAATAGATTATTTTCACAACAACTTTTCTAAAAACAACTGAATCACACGCAAAAGAGTGTGCTGCGTCGGTTCCAACAGTTTGAAAGCACTTTAATGTATAAAAATAAAAATCACAGAATTTTGATCAAAACTAAGTGGTGGTGGCAATGATGGTCTCAGTGGTGAAGAAGAATGTAGCAGGGATTATGTACCTACCCGACCCCCCACCACCCTACACTCAACGAGCCTACATAAGAGCACTACTGGAAGCCAAAAAAGTGCAATGCTCTAGGTCAGGGACCAGATCACTGGTCAGTGAACTGCTGACAGTCCCCTGTAGTGGATGTTAATGTTGTACAATAAAATCAATTAAAAATTATTTCCATTCACCCCACTACTGATCTGTCCCATTCTGACTCAGATCATTATTTAATCTCTGTTTTGTGCTTGAAATGAGCAAAGAAATAAATTTTGGGGATTAAATAAAGAGTCAAACAAAACTTTGAAATAACATTTTGATGATGAAGATGATGTTGTACACTGAAATCAATTAAAAATTCTTTCCATTTACCCCACCACTGATCTGTTCTATTCTGGCTCAGATCATTATTTAATCTTTGTTTTGTGCTTGAAATGAGCAAAGAAACATTGTTTTGAGATCAAACAATGAGTCAAACAAAACTTTGAAATAACATTATGATGATGAAGATGATGTTGTGCACTGAAATCAATTAAAAATTATTTCTATTCACCCCACCACTGATCTGTCCCATTCTGGCTCAGATTATTATTTAATCTCTGTTTTGTGCTTGAAATGAGCAAAGAAACATATTTGGGGATTAAATAAAGAGTCAAACAAAACTTTGAAATAACATTATGAGGATGAAGATGATGTTGTACACTGAAATCAATTAAAAATTATTTCCATTTACCCCACCACTGATCTGTCTTATTCTGGCTCAGATCTTAAAAAAACTACTACCTTACACGCAGAAGAGTCTGCTGCGTCGTTTCCTGCAGTTTGAAAGCACTTTAATGTATAAAAGAATAAATCACCGAGTTTCGAACCGATCTATTTTATAGTCATTTTTGACTTGATTTTTCTGTAAAGTGAGTTTGGTTGAAACTTCACAAATAATTATTTTTGACAACAACTTTTTTAATAACAACTACCCAACACGCAGAAGAGTCTGCTGCGTCGTTTCTTGCAGTTTGAAAGCACTTTAATGTATAATAGAATAAATCACCAAATTTTAATCAAACTGCTTTTTGACTTGTTATTGTACGTTTTAATGGTGAAATGAGTTTCGATTAAAATTGCACAAATAGATTATTTTTACAACAACTTTTCTGAAAACTACTACCTTACACACAGAAGAGTCTGTTGCGTCGTTTCCTGCAGTTTGAAAGCACTTTAATGTATAAAAAAATACATCATTGAATTTTAACCAAACTGCTTTTTGACTTGTTATCAGCCTATCCCTAAAAAAATGATTTTTCTCCCTCTGTTTCTCCCTCTGCACGGACATTTTTTCCTCTACAAATTATACCTTTCGAGATATCAAAATGCGGTTTTCACTAATAGAACAAGAAAAATGGCATCTTTCTAATGATACTAATTTCAAGTTAATCAGATAACCGGGGGTATTTAATATGGCGGATTATCTGTTTTTAGTCATAAACATTTTTGGCTGTATAAAAAAAGTTACTGGGTCTAGAAGCTTGGGGTTTTGACTGTAGTGATCAGATAAATAGTCGGCACAAAATGGTTTTTTCGGAACTTTAATAAAGTAACCGGAAGTGCCTTATCTAGATTTTTCACTTTTTAGATAAGCTTTTTTAAATACCAAACAAGCTTCAATCTCATTTTTGACTACACCATTGGATTCCTCGCCCCTTAATTGGTCTATGCCTAATTTGGTTTGTCCTTAAACCTTATGGTTAACCAGAAAACCCAAAAAGTTTGGAACGTTGTCTGTTGTTTTGCGCTGCTGGCTTTGGCTGCCACGCGCGCGCGCGGGACGCTATCGCAGCAGCTGCAGCGCAGATAAAGTTGTGCGCTCTCGCTGCCGTTCTCGCAGCGCTCGCTGCTGCCGCTGCTCTGAGTTGGCGGGAAAGCACTGCTGGCGCGGGGGCAGCACAGCCCAGAACGGCGAGATCTGAGACAGCCTGCGCTCTCACACCAAACAAGGGTGCTCGCTGCTGAGGCAGCTTTTCTCTCTCACTTTTTCTCGCAAGCAGAATCATTCTGCTTTTGAAACAAAGTCCTGGGACTTTGGCTGTGCGTTATCGCTGCCGTTCTTGCCCTGGGCTGCCGAGGAAGCACCGTTGTTGCGGGGGAAACAGTGCCCTGCCCAGGGCTGCGAAGTCTGACGTGACTTGGCCGATGTCAACGTTCGACGACGAGGGTCTTGAGAGCGCAGCGAGCAAGGCCCGAGGAGGAGGGCGTTTACAGCGGCCAAGTCATGTCAGGGTGAGCCGCCGGCCCAGACATGAATGTATGTTAGCGGTGCACAGATAAAAACGGCGAGGTCTGGCGTCACTTGGCTCACCAAAAACGCCCGCCGACGAGGGCCTCGCGAGCGGAGCGAGCGAGGTCCGAGTCGGCGGGCGTTTTTGGTGAGCCAAGTGACGCCAGGGTGAGCCGTTGCTTAACTGATTCAATTTAACCAAAATCTTAGATTTAAAAAAATAAGTGAGAGCACAACTGTGAAAAAAAGTAGCAGTGCACAGTCCAAAGCGGCGAGGTCTGACGACACTTGGGCACTGTGAACGTCCACCGACTCGGTCTCGCGAGCGGGGCCCGAGTCGGTGGGCGTTCACAGTGCCCAAGTGTCGTCAGGGTGAGCCGCTGGCCAAACTTTTAAGAAATGTTAGCGGTGCACAGTTAAGTGTGGCGTGAGCGAAGCGAGTGCGACTGAGCCCT
>JAMZRA010000005.1:15094144-15163080 GCA_024499935.1 Tyrophagus putrescentiae
AATAAATAAAATAATCAATTTATCAAGTCAACATCATAAAAATAATTATTTTCTACATCAACTATCTACAAAACTAGTCTCACTGAATAGAGTACGTCCTTCTTCCCAACTACAATATATTCTTCCGTACTGTTACTAAGCAAAAAACTTCAAAACATTAGTTGCCAAACAGTCATTTTTGACTTGATTTAAATAAATAAATAAATCAATTTTTCAAGTCACCATCATAAAAGTATTTATTTTGTACATCAACTATTACAAAACTAGTTTTAATGAATAGAGTACGTCCTTCTTCCCAACTACAACATAATCTTCCGTACTGTTACCAAGCAAAAAATTTCAAAACATTAGTTGCCAAACAGTCATTTTTGACTTGTTATTGTACATTTTAATGGTGTAATGAGTTTCGATAAAATTCTAAAAAAGTATTTTCACAACAATTTAAAATGTACAACTACCTCCAACAGAAAGGTTGCTGCGTCGGTTCCAACAGTTTGAAAACACTTTAATGTATAAAAGAATAAATCACCGAATTTTAACCAAACTGCTTTTTGACTTGTTATTGTACATTTTAATGTAAAATGAGTTTGGATTAAAATTGAACAAATAGATTATTTTCACAACAACTTTTCTAAAAACTACTACCTCACACGCAGAAGAGTCTGCTGCGTCGTTTCCTGTAGTTTGAAAGCACTTTAATGTATAAAAGAATAAATCACCGAATTTTAACCAAACTGCTTTTTGACTTGTTATTGTACATTTTAATGGTGTAATGAGTTTCGATAAAATTCTAAAGAAAAGTAATTTTCACAACAACTTTTCTAAAAACTACTACCACACACGCAGAAGAGTCTGCTGCGTCGTTTCCTGCAGTTTAAAAGCATTTTAATGTATAAAAATATAAATCATCGAATTTTAACCAAACTGCTTTTTGACTTGTTATTGTACATTTTAATAGTAAAATGAGTTTGGATTAAAATTGAACAAATAGATTATTTTCACAACAATTTTTCTGAAAACTACTACCTCACACGCAAAAGAGTCTGCTGCGTCGTTTCCTGTAGTTTGAAAGCACTTTAATGTATAAAAGAATAAATCACCGAGTTTCGAACCGATCTATTTTATAGTCATTTTTGACTTGATTTTAAGGGTAAAATGAGTTTGGATGAAATTTAACAGAAAAGTAATTTTGACAACAACTTTTCTAAAAACAACTGAATCACACGCAGAAGAGTCTGCTGCGTCGGTTCCAACAGTTTGAAAACACTTTAATGTATAAAAGAATAAATCACCGAATTTTAATCAAACTGCTTTTTGACTTGTTATTGTACATTTTAATGGTGTAATGAGTTTCGATAAAATTCTACAGAAAAGTAATTTTCACAACAACTTTTTTGAAAACTACTACCTCACACGCAGAAGTGTCTGCTGCGTCGTTTCCTGCAGTTTAAAAGCACTTTAATGTATAAAAATAAAAATCACTGATTTTTAACCAAACTGTTTTTTGACTTGTTATTGTACATTTTAATGGTGAAATGAGTTTCGATAAAATTCCACAGAAAAGTAATTTTCACAACAATTAAAATGTGAACAACTACCTCACAAGCAGAAAGGTTTGCTGCGTCTTTTCCAGCAGTTTGAAAGCACTTTAATGTATAAAAATAAAAATCACTGAATTTTAACCAAACTGCTTTTTGACTTGTTATTGTACATTTTAATAGTAAAATGAGTTTCGATTAAAATTGCACAAATAAATTATTTTCACAACAACTTTTTAAAAACTACTACCTCACACGCAGAAGAGTCTGCTGCGTCGTTTCCTGCAGTTTGAAAGCACTTTAATGTATAAAAGAATAAATCACCGAATTTTAACCAAACTGCTTTTTGACTTGTTATTGTACATTTTAATAGTAAAATGAGTTTCGATAAAATTCCACAGAAAAGTAATTTTCACAACAACTTTTTTAAAAACAACTGAATCACACGCAAAAGAGTCTGCTGCGTCGTTTCCTGCAGTTTGAAAGCACTTTAATGTATAAAAATAAAAATCACCGAATTTTAACCAAACTGCTTTTTGACTTCAATTAAATCAATTAAAAATTATTTCCATTCACCCCACCACTGATCTGTCCCATTCTGGCTTGGATCTTTATTTAATCTCTGTTTTGTGCTTAAAATGAGCAAAGAAACATTGTTTTGAGATAAAACAATGAGTCAAACAAAACTTGAAATAACATTATGATGATGAAGATGATGTTGTACAATGAAATCAATTAAAAATTATTTCCATTCACCCCACCACTGATCTGTCCCATTCTGGCTGCAGAATCTTATCTCGTTTTGTGCTTGAAAACTTTTGTATAATAAAGAGTCAAAAATGTAGATGATTTAAACATTATTTGATTAAATACAGAGTAATTTGACAAAATTTTAAAAATAATAACGAGAAAATTGTGTTTTACATGAAACTTTAATTAAAAATAATCACATTTAACCACTTTAGCATACTGATTTCTGTGTGTATTTGGTGAACTCAAATCATTATAAAAACTCTACTTTCACACGCAGAAAAGTCTGCTGCGTCGTTTCTGCAGTTTGAAAGCACTTTAATGTATAAAAGATAAATCACCGAATTTCACACAGATCTATTTGATAGTCATTTTGACTTGTTTTGTAAGTGAGTTTGGATAAACATTCACAAATAATTATTTTTGACAACAACTTTTCTGAAAATAACTACCTCACACGCAAAGAGTCTGGCTGCGTCGTTTCTGCAGTTTGAAAGCACTTTAATGTATAAAGAATAAATCACCGAATTTTAACCAAACTGCTATTGTTAATGAATAAAATTATTTCTTCCCCAACTGATCTTATTTGCTGACATTATTTAACCTGTTTTGGCTTAAATGCAGAAACATTTGATTATAAAATTCAAACAAATTAAAATTTTTGATGACATGACATATTTTATCATGAACAACTTAAAACTACCTCACACGCAACCGCGTCGTTCAGTTGAGCCTACGATAAAATTCCCGATTTAACACTCTTTTATTATGTTATTAATTCAATAGTAAATGATTTCGTGAATTCACAAATAATATTTCAAACAACTTTTAATTAGCAGTCTGTGTGTTACTAGTTTAATTATGTAAAATAATAGTTTACCAATAAATCAATTGACAAATAATTATTTTTACAACAACTTTTCTGTAAAACTACTACCTCACACGCAGAAGAGTTTGCTGCGTCGTTCCAGCAGTTTGAAAGCACTTTAATGTATAAAAGAATAAATCACCGAATTTAACCAAACTGCTTTTTGACTTGTATTGTACATTTTAATGTAAAATTAGTTTCGATAAATTCCACAAAAGAATTTTCACACAACTTTTCTGAAACTACTACCTCACACGCAGAAAGTCTGCTGCGTTTTTCTTAGCAGTTTGCAAGCACTTTAATGTATAAAAGAATAAATCACCGAATTTTAACCAAACTGCTTTTTGACTTGTTATTGTACATTTTAATGGTGAAATGAGTTTCGATTAAAATTGCACAAATAGATTATTTTCACAACAACTTTTCTGAAAACTACTACCTCACACGCAGAAGAGTCTGCTGCGTCGTTTCCTGCAGTTTGAAAGCACTTTAATGTATAAAAGAATAAATCACCGAGTTTCGAACCGATCTATTTTATAGTCATTTTTGACTTGATTTTTCTGTAAAGTGAGTTTGGTTGAAACTTCACAAATAATTATTTTTGACAACAACTTTTCTGAAAACTACTACCTCACACGCAGAAGAGTCTGCTGCGTCGTTTCCTGCAGTTTGAAAGCACTTTAATGTATAAAAAATAAATCACCGAATTTTAACCAAACTACTTTTTGACTTGTTATTGTACATTTTAATGGTGAAATGAGTTTTGATTAAAATTGCACAAATAGATTATTTTTACAACAACTTTTCTGAAAACTACTACCTCACACGCAGAAGAGTTTGCTGCGTCGTTTCTTGCAGTTTGATAGCACTTTAATATATAAAAGAATAAATCACCGAATTTTAACCAAACTGCTTTTTGACTTGTTATTGTACATTTTAATAGTAAAATGAGTTTCGATAAAATTCCACAGAAAAGTAATTTTCACAACAACTTTTCTAAAAACAACTGAATCACACGCAAAAGAGTCTGTTGCGTCGTTTACTGCAGTTTGAAAGCACTTTAATGTATAAAAATAAAAATCACCGAGTTTTAACCAAACTGCTTTTTGACTTCAATTAAATCAATTAAAAATTATTTCCATTCACCCCACCACTGATCTGTCCCATTCTGGCTTGGATCTTTATTTAATCTCTGTTTTGTGCTTAAAATGAGCAAAGAAACATTTTTTTGAGATAAAACAATGAGTCAAACAAAACTTGAAATAACATTATGATGATGAAGATGATGTTGTACAATGAAATCAATTAAAAATTATTTCCATTCACCCCACCACTGATCTGTCCCATTCTGGCTCAGATCATTATTTAATCTCTGTTTTGTGCTTGAAATGAGCAAAGAAACATTATTTGGGGATTAAATAAAGAGTCAAACAAAAATTTAAAAATAATAAATGAGGTAGAAGATGATGTTGTACACTGAAATCAATTAAAAATTATTTCCATTTACCCCACCACTGATCTGTCTTATTCTGGCTCAGATCTTAAAAAAACTACTACTTTACACGCAGAAAAGTCTGCTGCGTCGTTTTCTGCAGTTTAAAAGCACTTTAATGTATAAAAGATTAAATCACCGAGTTTCGAACAGATCTATTTTATAGTCATTTTTGACTTGAATTTACTGTAAAGTGAGATTAGTTGAAACTTCACAAATAATTATTTTTGACAACAATTTTTTTAAAAACAACTACTTCTAACGCAGAAAAGTCTGTTGCGTCGTTTTCAACAGTTGGTATACCACTTTAATGCATAAAAGAATAAATCACCGAGTTTTAACCAAACTGCTTTTTGACTTGTTATTGTACATTTTAATAGTGAAATGAGTTTCGATTAAAATTGCACAAATAGAATTTTTTCACAACAACTTTTCTGAAAACTACTACCTCACACGCAGAAGAGTCTGCTGCGTCGTTTCCTGCAGTTTGAAAGCACTTTAATGTATAAAAAATAAATCACCGAATTTTAACCAAACTGCTTTTTGACTTGTTATTGTACATTTTAATGGTGAAATGAGTTTCGATTAAAATTGCACAAATAGAATTTTTTCACAACAACTTTTCTGAAAACTACTACCTCACACGCAGAAGAGTCTGCTGCGTCGTTTCCTGCAGTTTGAAAGCACTTTAATGTGTAAAAATAAAAATCTCCGAATTTTAACCAAACTGCTTTTTGACTTGTTACTGTACATTTTAATGGTGAAATAAGTTTCGATTAAAATTGCACAAATAATATTTTTGACAACAACTTTTCTGAAAACTACTACCTCACACGCAGAAGAGTCTGCTGCGTCGTTTCCTGCAGTTTGAAAGCACTTTAATGTATAAAAGAATAAATCACCGAATTTTAACCAAACTACTTTTTGACTTGTTATTGTACATTTTAATGGTGAAATGAGTTTCGATTAAAATTGCACAAATAGATTATTTTCACAACAACTTTTCTGAAAACTACTACCTCACACGCAGAAGAGTCTGCTGCGTCGTTTCCTGCAGTTTGAAAGCACTTTAATGTATAAAAGAATAAATCACCGATTTAACCAAACTAGCTTTTTGACTTGATTACATTTATGTGAAATGAGTTTGATTAAATTCACAAATAATATTTTTCACAACAACTTTTCTGAAAACTACTACCTCACACGCAGAAGAGTCTGCTGCGTCGTTTCCTGCAGTTTGAAAGCACTTTAATGTTAAAAGAATAAATCACCGAATTTTAACCAAACTGCTTTTTGACTTGTTATGTACATTTTAATGTAAATGAGTTTCGATTAAAATTGCACAAATAATATTTTTCACAACAACTTTTCTGAAAACTACTACCTCACACGCAGAAGAGTCTGCTGCGTCGTTTCCTGCAGTTTGAAAGCACTTTAATGTATAAAAGAATAAATCACCGAATTTTAACCAAACTCTTTTTGACTTGTTATGTACATTTTAATGTGAAATGAGTTTCGATTAAAATTGCACAAATAGATTATTTTTACAACAACTTTTCTGAAAACTACTACCTCACACGCAGAAGAGTCTGCTGCGTCGTTTCCTGCAGTTTGAAAGCACTTTAATGTATAAAAGAATAAATCACCGAATTTTAACCAAACTGCTTTTTGACTTGTTATTGTACATTTTAATGGTGAAATGAGTTTCGATTAAAATTGCACAAATAGAATTTTTTCACAACAACTTTTCTGAAAACTACTACCTCACACGCAGAAGAGTCTGCTGCGTCGTTTCCTGCAGTTTGAAAGCACTTTAATGTATAAAAGAATAAATCACCGAATTTTAACCAAACTACTTTTTGACTTGTTATTGTACATTTTAATGGTGAAATGAGTTTCGATTAAAATTGCACAAATAGAATTTTTTCACAACAACTTTTTTGAAAACTACTACCTCACACGCAGAAGAGTCTGCTGCGTCGTTTCCTGCAGTTTGAAAGCACTTTAATGTATAAAAAATAAATCACCGAATTTTAACCAAACTGCTTTTTGACTTGTTATTGTACATTTTAATGGTGAAATGAGTTTCGATTAAAATGCACAAATAGTAATTTTTCACAACAACTTTTTGAAAACTACTACCTCACACGCAGAAGAGTCTGCTGCGTCGTTTCCTGCAGTTTGAAAGCACTTTAATGTTAAAAGAATAAATCACCGAATTTTAACCAAACTACTTTTTGACTTGTTATTGTACATTTTAATGGTGAAATGAGTTTCGATTAAAATTGCACAAATAGAATTTTTACAACAACTTTTCTGAAAACTACTACCTCACACGCAGAAGAGTCTGCTGCGTCGTTTCCTGCAGTTTGAAAGCACTTTAATGTATAAAAGAATAAATCACCGAATTTTAACCAAACTCTTTTGACTTGTTATTGTACATTTTAATGGTGAAATGAGTTTCGATAAAATTCACAAAAGATAATTTTCACAACAACTTTTCTGAAAACTACTACCTCACACGCAGAAGAGTCTGCTGCGTCGTTTCCTGCAGTTTGAAAGCACTTTAATGTATAAAAGAATAAATCACCGAATTTTAACCAAACTACTTTTTGACTTGTTATTGTACATTTTAATGGTGAAATGAGTTTCGATTAAAATTGCACAATAAATTATTTTTGACAACAACTTTTCTGAAAAACTACTACCTCACACGCAGAAGAGTCTGCTGCGTCGTTTCCTGCAGTTTGAAAGCACTTTAATGTATAAAAGAATAAATCACCGAATTTTAACCAAACTGCTTTTTGACTTGTTATTGTACATTTTAATGGTGAAATGAGTTTCGATTAAAATTGCACAAATAGATTATTTTTGACAACAACTTTTCTGAAAACTACTACCTCACACGCAGAAGAGTCTGCTGCGTCGTTTCCTGCAGTTTGAAAGCACTTTAATGTATAAAAGAATAAATCACCGAATTTTAACCAAACTACTTTTTGACTTGTTATTGTACATTTTAATGGTGAAATGAGTTTCGATTAAAATTGCACAAATAGAATTTTTTCACAACAACTTTTCTGAAAACTACTACCTCACACGCAGAAGAGTCTGCTGCGTCGTTTCCTGCAGTTTGAAAGCACTTTAATGTATAAAAGAATAAATCACCGAATTTTAACCAAACTACTTTTTGACTTGTTATTGTACATTTTAATGGTGAAATGAGTTTCGATTAAAATTGCACAAATAATTATTTTTGACAACAACTTTTTTAAAAACAACTACCCAACACGCAGAAGAGTCTGCTGGGTCGTTTCCTGCAGTTTGAAAGCACTTTAATGTATAAAAATAAAAATCACAGAATTTTGATCAAAACTAAGTGGTGGTGGCAATGATGGTCTCAGTGGTGAAGAAGAATGTAGCAAGGATTATGTACCTACCCGACCCACCACCACCCTACACTCAACGAGCCTACATAAGAGCACTACTGGAAGCCAAGAAAGTGCAATGCTCTAGGTCAGGGACCAGATCACTGGTCAGTGAACTGCTGACAGTCCCCTGTAGTGGATGTTAATGTTGTACAATAAAATCAATTAAAAATTATTTCCGCTCACCCCACCACTGATCTGTTCTATTCTGGCTCAGATCATTATTTAATCTCTGTTTTGTGCTTGAAATGAGCAAAGAAACAAATTTTGGGGATTAAATAAAGAGTCAAACAAAACTTTGAAATAACATTATGAGGATGAAGATGATGTTGTACACTGAAATCAATTAAAAATTATTTCCGCTCACCCCACCACTGATCTGTCCTCATTCTGGCTCAGATCATTATTTAATCTCTGTTTTGTGCTTGAAATGAGCAAAGAAATAAATTTTGGGGATTAAATAAAGAGTCAAACAAAACTTTGAATAACATTATGAGGATGAAGATGATGTTGTACACTGAAATCAATTAAAAATTATTTCCGCTCACCCCACCACTGATCTGTCCATTCTGGCTCAGATATTATTTAATCTCTGTTTGTGCTTGAAATGAGCAAAGAAACATATTTTGAGATAAAACAAGAGTCAAACAAACTTTGAAATAACATTATGAGATGAAGATGATGTTGTACACTGAAATCAATTAAAAATTATTTCCGCTCACCCCACCACTGATCTGTCCATTCTGGCTCAGATTATTATTTAATCTCTGTTTTGTGCTTGAAATGAGCAAAGAAATAATTTTGGGATTAAATAAAGAGTCAAACAAAACTTTGAATAACATTATGAGGATGAAGATGATGTTGTACACTGAAATCAATTAAAAATTATTTCCGCTCACCCCACCACTGATCTGTCCATTCTGGCTCAGATTATTATTTAATCTCTGTTTTGTGCTTGAAATGAGCAAAGAAACATTGTTTGAGATAAACAATAAGTCAAACAAAACTTTGAAATAACATTATGAGGATGAAGTGATGTTGTACATGAAATCAATTAAAATTATTTCCATTCACCCCACCACTGATCTGTCCCATTCTGGCTCAGATCATTATTTAATCTCTGTTTTGTGCTTGAAATGAGCAAAGAAACATTTTTGGGATAAATAAAGAGTCAAACAAAACTTTGAAATAACATTATGAGATGAAGATGATGTTGTACATGAAATCAATTAAAAATTATTTCCGCTCACCCCACCACTGATCTGTCCCATTCTGGCTCAGATCATTATTTAATCTCTGTTTTGTGCTTGAAATGAGCAAAGAAACATTGTTTTGAGATAAACAATGAGTCAAACAAACTTTGAAATAACATTATGAGATGAAGATGATGTTGTACACTGAAATCAATTAAAAATTATTTCCGCTCACCCCACCACTGATCTGTCCCATTCTGGCTCAGATTATTATTTAATCTCTGTTTTGTGCTTGAAATGAGCAAAGAAACATTTTTGAGATAAAAATGAGTCAAACAAACTTTGAAATAACATTATGAGGATGAAGATGATGTTGTACACTGAAATCAATTAAAAATTATTTCCTCACCCCACCACTGATCTGTCCCATTCTGGCTCAGATTATTATTTAATCTCTGTTTTGTGCTTGAAATGAGCAAAGAAACATTATTTTGAGATAAAACAATGAGTCAAACAAACTTTGAAATAACATTATGAGATGAAGATGATGTTGTACACTGAAATCAATTAAAAATTATTTCC
Organism: Tyrophagus putrescentiae; assembly: GCA_024499935.1. Taxonomy (NCBI): domain Eukaryota; kingdom Metazoa; phylum Arthropoda; class Arachnida; order Sarcoptiformes; family Acaridae; genus Tyrophagus; species Tyrophagus putrescentiae. The sequence goes on from JAMZRA010000005.1 coordinate 15,103,993, forward strand.
ATTCACCCCACCACTGATCTGTCCCATTCTGGCTCAGATCATTATTTAATCTCTGTTTTGTGCTTGAAATGAGCAAAGAAACATTATTTTGAGATAAAACAATGAGTCAAACAAAACTTTGAAATAACATTATGATGATGAAGATGATGTTGTACACTGAAATCAATTAAAAATTATTTCCATTCACCCCACCACTGATCTGTCCCATTCTGGCTCAGATATTATTTAATCTCTGTTTTGTGCTTGAAATGAGCAAAGAAACATATTTTGGATAAAAAATGAGTTCAAACAAACTTTGAAATAACATTATGAGATGAAGATGATGTTGTACACTGAAATCAATTAAAAATTATTTCCGTACCCCACACTGATCTGTCTATTCTGGCTCAGATCATTATTAACTACTTTTCGCAGAAAAGTGCAGACTCGTTTTCTGCAGTTAAAACTTAATGATAAAAATAAATCACGATTTGAAAAATCATTTATGAGCTTTGACTTGAAGACTGAATGGTTGTCTGAAACTTACAAAATTATTTTTACAACACTATTTTTCTAAAAAACTACTACTACACGCAAAAAAGTCTGCTGCGTCGTTTTCTGCAGTTTAAAAACACTTTAATGTATAAAAGATTAAATCACCGAGTTTCGAACAGATCTATTTTATAGTCATTTTTGACTTGAATTTACTGTAAAGTGAGTTTGGTTGAAACTTCACAAATAATTATTTTTGACAACAACTTTTTTAAAAACAACTACTTCTAACGCAGAAAAGTCTGCTGCGTCGTTTCCTGCAGTTTGAAAGCACTTTAATGTATAAAAGAATAAATCACCGAGTTTCGAACCGATCTATTTTATAGTCATTTTTGACTTGATTTTTCTGTAAAGTGAGTTTGGTTGAAACTTCACAAATAATTATTTTTGACAACAACTTTTCTGAAAACTACTACCTCACACGCAGAAGAGTCTGCTGCGTCGTTTCCTGCAGTTTGAAAGCACTTTAATGTATAAAAAAATACATCACCGAATTTTAACCAAACTGCTTTTTGACTTGTTATTGTACATTTTAATGGTGAAATGAGTTTGATTAAACTTCACAAATAATTATTTTTGACAACAACTTTTCTGAAAAACTACTACCTCACACGCAGAAGAGTCTGCTGCGTCGTTTCCTGCAGTTTGAAAGCACTTTAATGTATAAAAGAATAAATCACCGAATTTTAACCAAACTGCTTTTTGACTTGTTATTGTACATTTTAATGGTGAAATGAGTTTCGATTAAAATTGCACAAATAGATTATTTTCACAACAACTTTTCTGAAAAACTACTACCTCACACGCAGAAGAGTCTGCTGCGTCGTTTCCTGCAGTTTGAAAGCACTTTAATGTATAAAAGAATAAATCACCGAATTTTAACCAAACTGCTTTTTGACTTGTTATTGTACATTTTAATGGTGAAATGAGTTTCGATTAAAATTGCACAAATAGATTATTTTCACAACAACTTTTCTGAAAACTACTACCTCACACGCAGAAGAGTCTGCTGCGTCGTTTCCTGCAGTTTGAAAGCACTTTAATGTATAAAAGAATAAATCACCGAATTTTAACCAAACTACTTTTTGACTTGTTATTGTACATTTTAATGGTGAAATGAGTTTCGATTAAAATTGCACAAATAATTATTTTTGACAACAACTTTTTTAAAAACAACTACCCAACACGCAGAAGAGTCTGCTGCGTCGTTTCCTGCAGTTTGAAAGCACTTTAATGTATAAAGAATAAATCACCGAATTTTAACCAAACTACTTTTTGACTTGTTATTGTACATTTTAATGGTGAAATGAGTTTCGATTAAAATTGCACAAATAGAATTTTACAACAACTTTTCTAAAACTACTACCTCACACGCAGAAGAGTCTGCTGCAGTCGTTCCGCAGTTTGAAAGCACTTTATAGTATAAATAAAAATTAAAAATTATTTCAATTTTAATCATACATTTTATGTACATAGTGATTTTGATGAAAATTGACATTTTTTCTTGTCACATAACTTTGTTAAAAATATACACAAAAAGTCTTGCGTGTTTCTGAGTTTGAAAGCACTTTAATGTTAAAAAAAAAATCACCGAATTTAACCAACAACTGTTGCTGTTTTGTACATTTAATGTAGATGGTTTTATAAAATCAAAAATAGATTTTGTCACAACAATGTTCTGAAACAACTACTCTCACACGCGAAGAAGTCTGGGGATGTTTTAGCATTGAAAGCATTATTAAAAATAATATTTCCACACCCACTATTTTGACTGTCTACTGCTCACGATTTATATGTAACTAGTTTGATGCTAAAATTGCAAATAATATTTTGACACAGATTTAAATACAACGTGACACACGCAAAGATCTGTGTGGATGAAATGATTTGTAATAAACAATAAAAATTATTTCTTCACCACACACTGATTGGTGTCTGGCTAGGATCATATGTAATCCGTTTGCGGCTTGAAATGTACCACGACACACATACATTACGGGCTAAATAAGAGTCGAACAAAATCTTGAAAATAACATTATGATGCTGACAGATGATGTTGTACAATAAATCAATTAAAAATTATTTCCATTCACCCCACCACTGATCTGTCCCATTCTGGCTCAGATCATTATTTAATCTCTGTTTTGTGCTTGAAATGAGCAAAGAAACATATTTGGGGATTAAAAAAGAGTCAAACAAAACTTTGAAATAACATTATGAGGATGAAGATGATGTTGTACACTGAAATCAATTAAAAATTATTTCCGTCACCCCACACTGATCTGTCCCATTCTGGCTCAGATCATTATTTAATCTCTGTTTTGTGCTTGAAATGAGCAAAGAAATAATTTGGGGATTAAATAAAGAGTCAAACAAAACTTTGAAATAACATTATGAGGATGAAGATGATGTTGTACACTGAAATCAATTAAAAATTATTCCATCACCCACACACTGATCTGTCCATTCTGGCTCAGATCATTATTTAATCTCTGTTTTGTGCTTGAAATGCAGAAAGAAACAACATTTTGGATTAAATAAAGAGTCAACAAAACTTTGAATAACATTATAGATGAAGATGATGTTGTACACTGAAATCAATTAAAAATTATTTCCAGATCACCCCACATCACTGATCTGTCCCATTCGGCTCAGATCTATTATTATCTCTGTTTTGTGCTTGAAATGAGCAAGAATATTTGGTGAATTAAATAAATAGTACAAACAAAACTTTTAAAATAACATATAGAGAAAGTGTGTGTACCATGAAACTCAATTAAAAATATTTCCATTCACCACACTACTGATCTTTCATTCTGGCTCATGATTATTTTTAACAACTTTTTAAAACACTACTTACAGCAGAAAAGTCTGCTGCGTCGTTTTCTGCAGTTTAAAGCACTTTAATGTATAAAAGAATTAATCACCGATTTAACAACTATTTTTGCATTTTTGCTACATTTATGTAAATGAGTTTGGTTAAATTGCACAAATAATTATTTTTACAACAACTTTTTAAAACTACTACTCTACACGCAGAAAGTCTGCTGCGTCGTTTCTGCAGTTTGAAAGCACTTTAATGTATAAAAGAATAAATCACCGAGTTTTCGAACCAACTATTTTATAGACATTTTACTTGTATTTAATGTGAAAGTGAGTTTGTTAAATTCACAAATAATTATTTTTGACAACAACTTTTTTAAAACAACTACCCACACGCAGAAGAGTCTGCTGCGTCGTTTCTGCAGTTTGAAAGCACTTTAATGTATAAAAGAATAAATCACCGAATTTTAACCAAACTGCTTTTTGACTTGTTATTGTACATTTTAATGGTGAAATGAGTTTCGATTAAAATTGCACAAATAGAATTTTTTCACAACAACTTTTCTGAAAACTACTACCTCACACGCAGAAGAGTCTGCTGCGTCGTTTCCTGCAGTTTGAAAGCACTTTAATGTATAAAAATAAAAATCACCGAATTTTGATCAAAACTAAGTGGTGGTGGCAATGATGGTCTCAGTGGTGAAGAAGAATGTAGCAGGGATTATGTACCTACCCGACCCCCCACCACCCTACACTCAACGAGCCTACATAAGAGCACTACTGGAAGCCAAAAAAGTGCAATGCTCTAGGTCAGGGACCAGATCACTGGTCAGTGAACTGCTGACAGTCCCCTGTAGTGGATGTTAATGTTGTACAATAAATCAATTAAAAATTATTTCCATTCACCCCACCACTGATCTGTCCCATTCTGGCTCAGATCATTATTTAATCTCTGTTTTGTGCTTGAAATGAGCAAAGAAACATTTTGGGGATTAAATAAAGAGTCAAACAAAACTTTGAAATAACATTATGAGGATGAAGATGATGTTGTACACTGAAATCAATTAAAAATTATTTCCGTCACCCACACTGATCTGTCATTCTGGCTCAGATCATTATTTAATCTCTGTTTTGTGCTTGAAATGAGCAAAGAAACAAATTTGGGGATTAAATAAAGAGTCAAACAAAACTTTGAAATAACATTATGAGGATGAAGATGATGTTGTACACTGAAATCAATTAAAAATTATTTCCATTCACCCCACCACTGATCTGTCCCATTCTGGCTCAGATCATTATTTAATCTCTGTTTTGTGCTTGAAATGAGCAAAGAAACATATTTGGGGATTAAATAAAGAGTCAAACAAACTTTGAAATAACATTATGAGGATGAAGATGATGTTGTACATGAAATCAATTAAAAATTATTTCCATTCACCCCACACTGATCTGTCCCATTCTGCTCAGATCATTATTTAATCTCTGTTTTGTGCTTGAAATGAGCAAAGAAACATTTTGGGATTAAATAAAGAGTCAAACAAAACTTTGAAATAACATTATGAGGATGAAGATGATGTTGTACACTGAAATCAATTAAAAATTATTTCCATCACCCCACCACTGATCTGTCCATTCTGGCTCAGATATTATTTAATCTCTGTTTTGTGCTTGAAATGAGCAAAGAAACATTATTTGGGGATTAAATAAAGAGTCAAACAAAACTTTGAAATAACATTATGAGGATGAAGATGATGTTGTACACTGAAATCAATTAAAAATTATTTCCCTCACCCACACATGATCTGTTCTATTCTGCTCAGATCTTATTTAATCTCGTTTTGTGCTTGAATGAGCAAAGAAACATTTTGGGATTAAATAAAGAGTCAAACAAACTTTGAATAACATTATGAGGATGAGATGATGTTTGACTGAAATCAATTAAAATTATTTTATTCCCCACCATGATCGTTTATTCTGGCTCAGATCTTTAAAAACTACTACCTTACACGCAGAAGAGTCTGCTGCGTCGTTTCCTGCAGTTTGAAAGCACTTTAATGTATAAAAGAATAAATCACCGAATTTTAACCAAACTGACTTTTTGACTTGTTATTGTACATTTTAATGGTGAAATGAGTTTCGATTAAAATTGCACAAATAGAATTTTTACAACAACTTTTCTGAAAACTACTACCTCACACGCAGAAGAGTCTGCTGCGTCGTTTCCTGCAGTTTGAAAGCACTTTAATGTATAAAAATAAAAATCACCGAATTTTAACCAAACTGCTTTTTGACTTGTTATTGTACGTTTTAATGGTGAAATGAGTTTCGATTAAAATTGCATAAATAGAATTTTTTCACAACAACTTTTCTGAAAACTACTACCTCACACGCAGAAGAGTCTGCTGCGTCGTTTCCTGCAGTTTGAAAGCACTTTAATGTATAAAAATAAAAATCACCGAATTTTAACCAAACTGCTTTTTGACTTGTTATTGTACATTTTAATAGTAAAATGAGTTTCGATAAAATTCCACAGAAAAGTAATTTTCACAACAACTTTTCTGAAAACTACTACCTCACACGCAGAAGAGTCTGCTGCGTCGTTTCCTGCAGTTTGAAAGCACTTTAATGTATAAAATAAAAATCACCGAATTTTGATCAAAACTAAGTGGTGGTGGCAATGATGGTCTCAGTGGTGAAGAAGAATGTAGCAGGGATTATGTACCTACCCGACCCCCCACCACCCTACACTCAACGAGCCTACATAAGAGCACTACTGGAAGCCGAGAAAGTGCAATGCTCTAGGTCAGGGACCAGATCACTGGTCAGTGAACTGCTGACAGTCCCCTGTAGTGGATGTTAATGTTGTACAATAAAATCAATTAAAAATTATTTCCATTCACCCCACCACTGATCTGTCCCATTCTGGCTCAGATCATTATTTAATCTCTGTTTTGTGCTTGAAATGAGCAAAGAAACAATATTTGGGGATTAAATAAAGAGTCAAACAAAACTTTGAAATAACATTATGAGGATGAAGATGATGTTGTACACTGAAATCAATTAAAAATTATTTCCATTTACCCCACCACTGATCTGTCCCATTCTGGCTCAGATCATTATTTAATCTCTGTTTTGTGCTTGAAATGAGCAAAGAAACAATTTTGGGATTAAATAAAGAGTCAAACAAAACTTTGAAATAACATTATGAGGATGAAGATGATGTTGTACACTGAAATCAATTAAAAATTATTTCCATTCACCCCACCACTGATCTGTCCCATTCTGGCTCAGATCATTATTTAATCTCTGTTTTGTGCTTGAAATGAGCAAAGAAACAATATTTGGGATTAAATAAAGAGTCAAACAAAACTTTGAAATAACATTATGAGGATGAAGATGATGTTGTGCACTGAAATCAATTAAAAATTATTTCCATTTACCCCACCACTGATCTGTCCCATTCTGGCTCAGATCATTATTTAATCTCTGTTTTGTGCTTGAAATGAGCAAAGAAACATTATTTGGGGATTAAATAAAGAGTCAAAAAAACTTTGAAATAACATTATGAGGATGAAGATGATGTTGTACACTGAAATCAATTAAAAATTATTTCCGCTCATTCCAATACTGATCTGTTTTATTCTGGCTCAGATCATTATTTAATCTCTGTTTTGTGCTTGAAATGAGCAAAGAAATAATTTTGGGATTAAATAAAGAGTCAAACAAAACTTTGAAATAACATTATGAGGATGAAGATGATGTTGTACACTGAAATCAATTAAAAATTATTTCCGCTCACCCCACCACTGATCTGTTCTATTCTGGCTCAGATCTTAAAAAAAACTACTACCTTACACGCAGAAAAGTCTGCTGCGTCGTTTCCTGCAGTTTGAAAGCACTTTAATGTATAAAATAAAAATCACCGAATTTTAACCAAACTGCTTTTTGACTTGTTATTGTACATTTTAATGGTGAAATGAGTTTCGATTAAAATTGCACAAATAGATTATTTTTCACAACAACTTTTCTGAAAACTACTACCTCACACGCAGAAGAGTCTGCTGCGTCGTTTCCTGCAGTTTGAAAGCACTTTAATGTATAAAAGAATAAATCACCGAATTTTAACCAAACTGCTTTTTGACTTGTTATTGTACATTTTAATGGTGAAATGAGTTTTGATTAAAATTGCATAAATAGAATTTTTTCACAACAACTTTTCTGAAAACTACTACCTCACACGCAGAAGAGTCTGCTGCGTCGTTTCCTGCAGTTTGAAAGCACTTTAATGTATAGAAAAATACATCACCGAATTTTAACCACACTTCTTTTTGACTTGTTAATGTACATTTTAATGGTGAAATGAGTTTCGATAAAATTCCACAAAAAAGTAATTTTCATAACAACTTTTCTGAAAACTACTACCTTACACGCAGAAAAGTCTGCTGCGTCGTTTCTTGCAGTTAGAAAGCACTTTATAGTATAAAAGAATAAATCACCGAATTTTAACCAAACTGCTTTTTGACTTGTTATTGTACATTTTATTAGTGAAATGAGTTTCGATAAAACTCCACAGAAAAGTAATTTTCACAACAACTTTTCTGAAAACTACTACCTCACACGCAGAAGAGTCTGCTGCGTCGTTTCCTGCAGTTTGAAAGCACTTTAATGTATAAAAGAATAAATCACCGAATTTTAACCAAACTGCTTTTTGACTTGTTATTGTACATTTTAATGGTGAAATGAGTTTCGATTAAAATTGCACAAATAGAATTTTTTCACAACAACTTTTTTAAAAACAACTGAATCACACGCAAAAGAGTCTGCTGCGTCGTTTCCTGCAGTTTGAAAGCACTTTAATGTATAAAAGAATAAATCACCGAATTTTAACCAAACTACTTTTTGACTTGTTATTGTACATTTTAATGGTGAAATGAGTTTCGATAAAATTCCACAAAAAAGTATTTTCACAACAACTTTTCTGAAAACTACTACCTCACACGCAGAAAGTCTGCTGCGTCGTTTCCTGCAGTTTGAAAGCACTTTAATGTATAAAAGAATAAATCACCGAATTTTAACCAAACTACTTTTTGACTTGTTATTGTACATTTTAATGGTGAAATGAGTTTCGATTAAAATTGCACAAATAATTATTTTTGACAACAACTTTTTTAAAAACAACTACCCAACACGCAGAAGAGTCTGCTGCGTCGTTTCTTGCAGTTTGAAAGCACTTTAATGTATAAAAGAATAAATTACCGAATTTTAACCAAACTGCTTTTTACTTGTTATTGTACATTTTAATGGTGAAATGAGTTTCGATTAAAATTGCACAAATAGAATTTTTTCACAACAACTTTTCTGAAAACTACTACCTCACACGCAGAAGAGTCTGCTGCGTCGTTTCCTGCAGTTTGAAAGCACTTTAATGTGTAAAAATAAAAATCTCCGAATTTTAACCAAACTGCTTTTTGACTTGTTACTGTACATTTTAATTGTAAAATGAGTTTTAATTAAAATTGCACAAATAGATTATTCTTACAACAACTTTTCTGAAAATTACTACCTCACACGCAGAAGAGTCTGTTGCGTCGTTTCCTGCAGTTTGAAAGCACTTTAATGTATAAAATAAAAATCACCGAATTTTAACCAAACTACTTTTTGACTTGTTATTGTACATTTTAATAGTAAAATGAGTTTCGATTAAAATTGCACAAATAGATTATTTTCACAACAACTTTTCTAAAAACTACTACCTTACACGCAGAAAAGTCTGCTGCGTGGTTTCTTGCAGTTTGAAAGCACTTTAATGTATAAAAGAATAAATCACCGAATTTTGATCAAAACTAAGTGGTGGTGGCAATGATGGTCTCATAGGTGAAGAAGAATGTAGCAGGGATTATGTACCTACCCGACCCCCCACCACCCTACACTCAACGAGCCTACATAAGAGCACTACTGGAAGCCAAAAAAGTGCAATGCTCTAGGTCAGGGACCAGATCACTGGTCAGTGAACTGCTGACAGTCCCCTGTAGTGGATGTTAATGTTGTACAATAAAATCAATTAAAAATTATTTCCATTCACCCCACTACTGATCTGTCCCATTCTGACTCAGATCATTATTTAATCTCTGTTTTGTGCTTGAAATGAGCAAAGAAATAAATTTTGGGGATTAAATAAAGAGTCAAACAAAACTTTGAAATAACATTATGATGATGAAGATGATGTTGTACAATGAAATCAATTAAAAATTATTTCCATTCACCCCACCACTGATCTGTCCCATTCTGGCTCAGATCATTATTTAATCTCTGTTTTGTGCTTGAAATGAGCAAAGAAACATTATTTTGAGATAAAACAATGAGTCAAACAAAACTTTGAAATAACATTATGATGATGAAGATGATGTTGTACAATGAAATCAATTAAAAATTATTTCCATTCACCCCACCACTGATCTGTCCCATTCTGGCTCAGATCATTATTTAATCTCTGTTTTGTGCTTGAAATGAGCAAAGAAACATTATTGGGGATTAAATAAAGAGTCAAACAAAACTTTGAAATAACATTATGAGGATGAAGATGATGTTGTACACTGAAATCAATTAAAAATTATTTCCGCTCACCCCACTACTGATCTGTTCTATTCTGGCTCAGATCATTATTTAATCTCTGTTTTGTGCTTGAAATGAGCAATTTTAAGAGTAAAATGATTTGGATAAAATTTGTACAATGAAAGATTAATTTTCAACACCAACTTTTCTGAATAACATACCTACACGCAGAAGATCTGCTGCGTCGTTTCTGCGATTGAAAGCACTTTAATGTATAAAAAAATAAATCACCGAATTTTAACCAAACGCTTTTTGACTTGTTATTGTACATTTTAATGGTGAAATGAGTTTCGATAAAACTCCACAAAAAAGTAATTTTCACAACAACTTTTCTAAAAACTACTACCTCACACGCAGAAAAGTCTGCTGCGTCGTTTCCTGCAGTTGGAAAGCACTTTAATGTATAAAAATAAAAATCCCTGAATTTTAACCAAACTGCTTTTTGACTTGTTATTGTACATTTTAATAGTAAAATGAGTTTTGATTAAAATTGCACAAATAGATTATTTTCACAACAACTTTTCTAAAAACAACTGAATCACACGCAAAAGAGTGTGCTGCGTCGGTTCCAACAGTTGGAAAAGCACTTTAATGTATAAAAATAAAAAACACCGAATTTTGATCAAAACTAAGTGGTGGTGGCAATGATGGTCTCAGTGGTGAAGAAGAATGTAGCAGGGATTATGTACCTACCCGACCCCCCACCACCCTACACTCAACGAGCCTACATAAGAGCACTACTGGAAGCCAAAAAGTGCAATGCTCTAGGTCAGGGACCAGATCACTGGTCAGTGAGCTGCTGACAATCCCCTGTAGTGGATGTTAATGTTGTACAATGAAATCAATTAAAAATTATTTCCAGTCACCCCACCACTGATTGTCATTCTGGTAGATATATTTAATCTCTGTTTTGTGCTTGAAATGAGCAAAGAAACAAATTTTGGGGATTAAATAAAGAGTCAAACAAAATTTGAAATAACATTGAGTGAGATGTAGTTGTACATGAAATCAATTAAAAATTATTTCCGCTCACCCCACCACTGATTGTTCTATTCTGGCTCAGATCATTATTTAATCTCTGTTTTGTGCTTGAAATGAGCAAAGAAACATTATTTGGGGATTAAATAAAGAGTCAAACAAAACTTTGAAATAACATTATGAGGATGAAGATGATGTTGTACACTGAAATCAATTAAAAATTATTTCCATTCACCCCACCACTGATCTGTCTATTCTGGCTCAGATCATTATTTAATCTCTGTTTTGTGCTTGAAATGAGCAAAGAAACAAATTTGGGGATTAAATAAAGAGTCAAACAAAAATTTAAAATAACAAATGAGGTAGAAGATGATGTTGTACACTGAAATCAATTAAAAATTATTTCCATTCACCCCACCACTGATCTGTCCCATTCTGGCTCAGATTATTATTTAATCTCTGTTTTGTGCTTGAAATGAGCAAAGAAACATTATTGGGGATTAAATAAAGAGTCAAACAAAACTTTGAAATAATAAATGAGGTAGAAGATGATGTTGTACACTGAAATCAATTAAAATTATTTTCCATTCACCCCACCACTGATCTGTCCCATTCTGGCTTGGATCTTATTTAATCTCTGTTTTGTGCTTGAAATAGCAAAGAAACAATATTTGGGGATTAAATAAAGAGTCAAACAATATTTAAAAATAATAATGAGGTGAAGATGACGTTGTACACTGAAATCAATTAAAATTATTTCCTCACCCCACCACTGATCTGTCCTATTCTGGCTCAGATCTTATAATCTGTTTGGCTTAAATATACAACGAGAAATTGGCGATGTATAAGTCAACAAATTTAAAAGTACATTAATGATAAGAGATTAATGAAATCCAATTTAACAAATGCTTTTGCTGTATTCACATTTAATGTACTATTCGCTAAATCAAAAGAATTTTAAACAATTCAAAAACTACTACCTCACACGCAGAAGAGTCTGCTGCGTCGTTTCCTGCAGTTTAAAAGCACTTTAATGTATAAAAATAAAAATCACCGAATTTTAACCAAACTGCTTTTTGACTTGTTATTGTACATTTTAATGGTAAATGAGTTTCGATAAAATTCCACAAAAAGTAATTTTCACAACAACTTTTCTGAAAACTACTACCTCACACGCAGAAGAGTCTGCTGCGTCGTTTCCTGCAGTTTGAAAGCACTTTAATGTATAAAAAATAAATCACCGAATTTTAACCAAACTACTTTTTGACTTGTTATTGTACATTTTAATGGTGAAATGAGTTTCGATTAAAATTGCACAAATAATATTTTTCACAACAACTTTTCTGAAAACTACTACCTCACACGCAGAAGAGTCTGCTGCGTCGTTTCCTGCAGTTTGAAAGCACTTTAATGTATAAAAAATAAATCACCGAATTTTAACCAAACTGCTTTTTGACTTGTTATGTACATTTTAATAGTAAAATGAGTTTCAATTAAAATTGCACAAATAGATTATTTTACAACAACTTTTCTGAAAACTACTACCTCACACGCAGAAGAGTCTGCTGCGTCGTTTCCTGCAGTTTGAAAGCACTTTAATGTATAAAAGAATAAATCACCGAATTTTAATTAAACTGCTTTTTGACTTGTTATTGTACATTTTAATGGTGAAATGAGTTTCGATTAAAATTGCACAAATAGATTATTTTTACAACAACTTTTCTGAAAACTACTACCTTACACGCAGAAGAGTCTGCTGCGTCGTTTCCTGCAGTTTGAAAGCACTTTAATGTATAAAAGAATAAATCACCGAATTTTAACCAAACTACTTTTTGACTTGTTATTGTACATTTTAATGGTGAAATGAGTTTCGATAAAATCACAGAAAAGTAATTTTTCACAACAACTTTTCTGAAAACTACTACCTCACACGCAGAAGAGTCTGCTGCGTCGTTTCCTGCAGTTTGAAAGCACTTTAATGTATAAAAAATAAATCACGAATTTTAACCAAACTAGCTTTTTGACTTGTTATTGTACATTTTAATGGTGAAATGAGTTTCGATTAAAATTGCACAAATAGAATTTTTTCACAACAACTTTTCTGAAAACTACTACCTCACACGCAGAAGAGTCTGCTGCGTCGTTTCCTGCAGTTTGAAAGCACTTTAATGTATAAAAAATAAATCACCGAATTTTAACCAAACTGCTTTTTGACTTGTTATTGTACATTTTAATGGTGAAATGAGTTTCGATTAAAATTGCATAAATAGAATTTTTTCACAACAACTTTTCTGAAAACTACTACCTCACACGCAGAAGAGTCTGCTGCGTCGTTTCCTGCAGTTTGAAAGCACTTTAATGTATAAAAAAATAAATCACCGAATTTTAACCAAACTGCTTTTTGACTTGTTACTGTACATTTTAATGGTGAAATAAGTTTCGATTAAAATTGCACAAATAATTATTTTTGACAACAACTTTTCTGAAAACTACTACCTTACACGCAGAAGAGTCTGCTGCGTCGTTTCCTGCAGTTTGAAAGCACTTTAATGTATAAAAATAAAAATCACCGAATTTTGATCAAAACTAAGTGGTGGTGGCAATGATGGTCTCAGTGGTGAAGAAGAATGTAGCAGGGATTATGTACCTACCCGACCCCCCACCACCCTACACTCAACGAGCCTACATAAGAGCACTACTGGAAGCCAAAAAAGTGCAATGCTCTAGGTCAGGGACCAGATCACTGGTCAGTGAGCTGCTGACAATCCCCTGTAGTGGATGTTAATGTTGTACAATAAAATCAATTAAAAATTATTTCCATTCACCCCACTACTGATCTGTCCCATTCTGACTCAGATCATTATTTAATCTCTGTTTTGTGCTTGAAATGAGCAAAGAAATAAATTTTGGGGATTAAATAAAGAGTCAAACAAAACTTTGAAATAACATTATGAGGATGAAGATGATGTTGTACACTGAAATCAATTAAAAATTATTTCCGCTCACCCCACCACTGATCTGTTTTATTCTGGCTCAGATCATTATTTAATCTCTGTTTTGTGCTTGAAATGAGCAAAGAAACATTATTTGGGGATTAAATAAAGAGTCAAACAAAACTTTGAAATAACATTATGAGGATGAAGATGATGTTGTACACTGAAATCAATTAAAAATTATTTCCATTCACCCCACCACTGATCTGTCCCATTCTGGCTCAGATTATTATTTAATCTCTGTTTTGTGCTTGAAATGAGCAAAGAAACATTATTTGGGGATTAAATAAAGAGTCAAACAAAACTTTGAAATAACATTATGAGGATGAAGATGATGTTGTACACTGAAATCAATTAAAAATTATTTCCGCTCACCCCACCACTGATCTGTCTTATTCTGGCTCAGATCTTAAAAAAAACTACTACCTTACACGCAGAAAAGTCTGCTGCGTCGTTTTCTGCAGTTTAAAAGCACTTTAATGTATAAAAGATTAAATCACCGAGTTTCTAACAGATCTATTTTATAGTCATTTTAGCGAGACTTTTTTTTTTTGAAAAAAATCTCGCTTTTAATCTCGCTCTGTGTCCGTCCGTCCGGACGTGTGTGTCAAACAAATACTTCCCAGTCACCGATTTTGCTCAAACTTGGTACAAAAATCACATTAATTCAAACAAAAATTCAGGCGAAAAAATTAGAGTCATACGACCAACGGGCCCCGAGATCTAGGGACCCGAAAAAAATGCACGTACAACAGTAGGGGGAATAGAAGCACTGTGAAAGGTACAGAGAGAGAGGAGAGTGGCGGACAGTAGCAGACGTGTTGTACTGTGAAGTATGACTCAGGCTGTGTGAGCTGGCAACACAAGGCAGTAGAGGGAGGGAGAGAGACGCTGCAGCTGAAGCACTTGTGATGACGCACAGAGAGAGGAACAGCAGCCTGCAGTCTGGTAAAACGTGCGCGTCTGCTGTTGCTATCAAATGTAAACAGTTTGCGGTCCCTTATGCAGGGAGCGCTACCATTCCCTTCACTAAGAGGGACGAAGTTTTTCCTTTTGTTTACATCTAATGTGTTTGCCCAGCACAGTGACTGCACATGCATTCCTTAGCAGTGCACGGCACAAGGCGGCGAGGTCTGGCACCTCTTGGCCGCTGTCAACTTCCGCTGCCTCGGGCCTCGCGAGCGAAGCGAGCGGGGCCCGAGGCGGCGGAAGTTGACAGCGGCCAAGCGATGTCGGGTGAGCCGCCGGTAAAGTGAATGAGAGATCCTAGCAGTGCACGGCTAAAACCTGCGAGTTTTGGCTAAGTGGCGTCCGGTGAGCCACTGGTTAAGTTATCAGAAGATGTTATTTTGGCTGTCCTTGCACATCATGATGGGTGGCCAAAAAGTGGTTGCCTAATTGCTGCCAGTGACTAGTGCTCAGTAGCACTGCTGTTGTCTCTTCTTTCTTTTGCTATTGCTATGTCTGGCTGTGTGCGCACTGCCAATTCAAACAGTGATCACTACTGCAGTGTTTGTTCGGTTGCGCTGTTGCTGTCCTCTCATTTCCCGTGTGATGTTTGGCTGTGATCGCTGCTAATGCACACCAGTGAATGTCGCTGCAGTGATCTGGTATGTTGGACAGGCTACTGCGTTAGAAGTGAATCATTTTAGCGAGCCTTTTTGCCTGCACATCTGCTCAACAGGCATTCCTCAGCAGTGCACGGCACAAGGCGGCGAGGTCTGGCACCTCTTGGGCACTGTGAACTTCCGCTGCCTCTGGCCTCGCGAGCGAAGCGAGCGGGGCCAGAGGCAGCGGAAGTTCACAGTGCCCAAGCGATGTCGGGTGAGCCGCCGGTAAAGTGATTTAGAGATCCTAGCAGTGCACGGCTAAAACATGCGAGTTTTGGCCAAGTAGCGTCCGGTGAGCCACTGGTTAAGTTATCAGAAGATGTTTTTCTGGCTGTAACATTCCTTGCACACCATGATGCTTGGCCAAAAAGTGGTTGCCTAATTGCTACCAGTGACTAGTGCTCAGTTGCACTGTTGCTGTCTCTTCTTTCTTTTGCTATTGCTATGTCTGGCTGTGGCGCACTGCCGATTCAAACAGTGATCACCACTGCAGTGTCATTTCTCGTGTGTTTGGCTGTTTCGCTGCTAATGCACACCAGTAAATGTCATTGCAGTGATCTGGTATGTTGGACAGGCTACTGCGTTAGAAGTGAATCATTTTTGCCTGCACATCTGCTCAACAGGCATTCCTCAGCAGTGCACGGCACAAAGCGGCGAGGTCTGGCACCTCTTGGCCGCTGTCAACTTCCGCTGCCTCGGGCCTCGCGAGCGAAGCGAGCGGGGCCCGAAGCGGCGGAAGTTGACAGCGGCCAAGCGATGTCGGGTGAGCCGCCGGTAAAGTGATTGAGATATCCTAGCAGTGCACAGCTGTAACCTACGAGTTCTGGCCAATTTGCGTCCGGTGAGCCACTGGTTAAGTTATTGGAAGATGTTAGTCTGACTGTAATTTCTTGCACATCATGATGGGTGGCCAAAAAGTTGTTGCCTAATTGCTGCCAGTGACTAATGCTCAGTAGCACTGTTGCTGTCTCTTCTTTCTTTTGCTGTGTCTGGCTGTGTGTTGTTGATTGTTTATTCAGGCAGTGATTACCACTGCAGTGGTTTGGTATGCCGGACACCTCAGTAGTGCTTCACTCTCTTTCTCTTATTCGGTTTTCGTATCTGCTCAATACCACTGGCTGGATTGAGGCACATTTCATTTCTGCTCTTCGCACTGTGCACACTGTTTTTACAACATTTTTTTCCTCTTTCAAAATGGCTGATCAACCGCGCCAAAGAGGACGCCCTCCGCTGCCCATTGAAGTACGGGAACAAAGAGCTCGAAAAAGAACTCAGAGTCGCGCAGAATTACTCCGGTTCAATCGTCAAGACGATGACTACCGTGAAGAAGAGAATGCTCGAAACAGACAACGACAGGCTGCAGCTCGGGCAGTTGATGCTGTACGAATCGAAGCAAACTTTCAGAACGCCGCACGTCGTCGTAACGTCCGGGCAGCTAATCCGGCCCAAGCTGCAGCAGCCCGAGCTGCTGACGCCCAGCGCCACCGCGAAAGACGCCAGGATAATGAGGCCCGGGCTGCAGAACAGGCTGTCAACACCCAGCAGCGCCGCAAAAGACGTCAGGATGAAGAGGTCCGGGCTGCAGAGCAGGCTGTCAACACCCAGCAGCGCCGCAAAAGACGTCAGGATGAAGAGGTCCGGGCTGCAGAGCGGGAGGCTGACGCTCAGCGTCACCGCAAAAAACGCCAGGATGATGAGGCCCGGGTTGCAGAACAGGCTCTTATTCGACCGCAAACTGCAAATTACCAGCGCCGTCTTACTGCTTGGCAAAATCCAAAAATTTAGTGTTTTGTTATTTTTTCTGTATTTTTAAAAATGATATAACATGCCATCATGATGGGTGGTCAAAAAAATGTTTGTTTGCCTAATTGCTCTCGGCAAAGTGTACGGTTGCACTGTTGCCTAATTGCTTCTAGTTACTAGTGTTCAGTCGCACGATTGCTGCCTCTTCTTTTTTTGCTTTTGTTGTGTCTGGTAATGTGCACACTGCATATTCGAACAGTGATTACCATTGCAGTGATCTGGTGTGCCTGACACTTCGGTAGTGAATCACTCTCCTTCCCATTCAGTCAGTGCATCTGCTCAGTACCACTTGCTGCATTGAAGCTCATTTCATTTCTGCTTTTTGCACTGTGCACTCTGTTGCTAATGCTATGCCTAGTTGTGTGCGCATTGCTTGTTCAGACAGTGCACCACGACAGTGATCTGGTATGCTAGGCAGTTCGCTGCTTCACCAGTGAATCACTTTCCTTCCCTATTCGGTTTGTGCGTCTGATCGATGCCACTTGTCGCATTGAAGCTCATTTCATCTCTACTCTTCACTCTGTGCGCACTGTTTTTCGAAAAACTTTTAACTTGTGCAAAATGGCAGATCAACCGCGCCAAAGAGGACGCCCTCGCCTTTCTGATGAAGAAAGGGCAAGAAGAGCTCAAATACACGCTCAACATCGCCTAGAATTACTCCAACACAATCGTCAAGACGAAGATTTTGTCGAAGAAGAGCGAGAACGCAACAGGCAACGACAGGCTGCAGCTCGGGTAGTTGATGCTGTACGAGTCGAAGCGAACTCTCAGAACGCCGCACGTCGTCGTAACGCCCGGGCAGCTAATCCGGCCCAAGCTGCAGCAGCCCAAGCTGTCAACACTCAGCAGCACCGCAACAGACGCCAAGACCCTGTGATCCAGGCAGCAGAGCAGGCTGTCAACAACCAGCAGCACCGCAACAGACGCCAAGACCCTGTGGTCCGGGCAGCAGAGCAGGCGGTCAACTCCCAACAGCGCGCTGCAAGACGCGAGGACCCTGTGGCTGAAATGCGCGAGGAAGAGCGGCGGCTCTGGCGAACACTCAATGCTGCTGAGGCCCAGTACGAGATCGACATCAGCGACGGGCCTATCCACGTCTGCAGCTGTTGTGTGAAACTGATCTGGCGCACTTCTATTGACAAGACCATCAACATCCGCATCCGTTTTCCAGCCAGCTGGGATTTTGATTTTGTCAACTTTCACTGTCCTCTTGACGCACGCGTTGACGCCGACACTCTTCAACTCTGCTTCACCTGCGTCAAATATTTGAAGAGGAGGAGGCTGCCCCCTTTCTGCTTCTCAACCTTTCGGCTACCAGTCATTCCTCCACTTCTAAGTAACGCATCTAGAATAGCTCTTCGAATGGCCTCACGGCGAATCGCCTTCATGCACATAAAGAAGCTAGGCTACGATGGTCAGCTTGGAATTCGAGGCAACGTGATAAATGTCCCAATAGACGTGCAAGTTTCAGTGGACATTTTGCCTCGAAATTTCAATCAGATGGAGACCATCCAGGTGCGCCTCAAAAGGCGACGAGGAGATGGACATGCCTACATCTTCGAGACTGTGCGACCTCAGGAAGTCGTTGACATAGTCAGGTAAGCAACAGTCAACAATGTCAATGGGAAGGCAATTATAACTAACTATTTGTTTTTGTTTTCCCACTATACAAAAGGTACATGATCGCTAATTCACCACTCTATGAAGGCGTTACTTTCGATGACCGCTGGCAAGCGAACCATCCTGGAGATGAGGTAGACTTCGTTGTCAATCCAGCAGATGCCATTCCTCCTGCAGACGCTGGCAACGAGGAGGCTGACCCTGAAGAAGGCGACCAGTGGGATGAAGCGGCTAATGAGCCTGACTTTGGCGGCGAAGCCGTTCTCCTTCAGGACGAAAACGTGTTGGCAGCGGTCGAGGCTGCTGTCCAATATGCTCCTGGAGATGGACAACGCCCAGTCGGCATTTTCGCTGATCCACAGGCTGAAGGGCTGACTTTCATCAACCTCTACGGTGGTCAACTGCCACCTTCTCCACCTGGCACAACAATAGCCGACCGATTCAAGACTGAGGTCATGCATCGCGACCCTCGATTCCGAACTGACACAACGTGCCTGTTCTGGAAGAACGCTGTGCTGACTCAGTACAAGATCGCTTCCCAAATTGGCATTGCTTTGCGCCAAGGCCGGCTTCAAGGGCAGCAAATAACAGCACAAAACCTACTCAATCAGCAGAACATTGAAAACTTTGTTCGCCACGATATGGGTAAGCGCTTCTTGTTTACTATTTTTGTTTGTTTACTATTTTACTAACTGCTACCTTTTCCTCTGCCTAAATGGCACTGAAGGTTACCGTGTTTTGTTGAACGCCCGAAACAGTCCTCCCTTTTGGGAGTTAAAGACAAAGGAAGGCATGGCTATGCTCCGCACACTGGGCGCTCCTACCTTCTTCTTGACGCTTTCGCCGGTCGAAAAGTTGTGCCCCGAGCTTCTGGTTAATCTGTGCAAAGCTAGAGATCCTGCTTCTCAGATAACTGGCGCAGAGGCGCTCAACATGGAAGACCGCGAAAAGGCGGAGCTGATCGCCAACGACCCAGTGACTTGCGCTCGGTACTTTTCGTACCGATCAAAAAAGTTGCTAGACCTCATTCAGACAGACGCCTCTCCTTTTTACCCGCATACTGTCTCCGATTACCTTCGACGGACCGAGTTTCAGCATCGCGGCTCTCCTCACGTTCACACTATGCTCTGGACAACCAACCGGATGGCACCTGGTGAACAAGCGGGCCCGCCACAATATCAGCCTGACGACCCAGACTCTGAGGCAGCTTGTGTCGAATTCATTGACCAGTACATGACCTGCTCGAGCACTGCAGTGCCTGAAGAGCTCCTCCGATTTCAGAAGCACCGGCACACTTTCAGCTGCAGAAAGATGAGGAACCGAAATCAAGAAACTTGCCGTTTCGGGTTTCCTCGTTTTCCAATGCGAGCTACACGGATTCTTGATCCTCTTCCCGATGAGCAGAAGAATCAAGAGCAGGCCGACCATCTAGCTCGCATTAAGGCAAAGCTTGCTGAGTACTGGCGCACAGTGAGGGCTGCGGCGCCTATTGCAGACACCTTTGAAGAGTATCTTCAAGAGCTGCAAATGACGGATGAGCAGTACATCATGGCCATCCGTCAGTCTCTGGACAAAAACCGGTCCAAAATATTTCTTCGGCGATCACCTGCTGAAGTAAATATAAACAACTACAACATTCGCCTCCTTCGCCTGCACAGAGCAAACATGGACATTCAGTTTGTCCTTGATCCATTTGCCTGTGTCAAGTACATTCTCTCCTACATCAACAAGGCCAACAGGGGCATGTCAAAGCTGCTGAGAGAGACAGTAGCTGAAATCACCGCACGCGGGAACGTCACCATTCGCGAAAAGCTGAAGATCATTGCCAAGAAGTTTCTGAACTCTTCAGAAATTTCAGCTCAAGAGGCAGTCTTCTACTTGCTCGCTTTGGAAGTTTCAAAAACAAGCCGAGATGTAAGTGCCAGCAAAACTTTTCTTTCTTTCTTACTAACTCATTTCTTCTCAGGTCTTTTTTATCAACACGTCGCCTCCTGAAGGACGAGTTCGCATGGTGCGCCCAGAAAGGGAGCTACGGAACCTACCACCAAACTCAACCGACGTTTTCAGCACCAACATCAATGACTACTACAGAACGAGGCCCAGAGCTATGGCTGACTTGGCTCTCGCTCAAGTGGCAGCCAACTTCTCCTTCAAGAAAAAGGCTCGGGTAGCACCTCTTGATGACGACGACGACGACGACGACGACGATGAAGCCCACCAGCAGGCATTCATGAACGTCTTTGGAATTGACGCCGACGAGCTTGCCCGGCAGCCAGCCAACGGCGAGGCAAACATCGACTTTGAGGCTATTTTCGACGCCGTCCTTGCTGACCAAGTGGAAGTTGACAATGGTGCTGAAATCGATGTTGACGGTCTTCACGACGCAGTCAGAGGCGCTGTCGCCGACGACCGGATTGACGTTGATGCCATCAACGATGCACTTGACAATGCTGACGACGAAGACGACCAGCAGGCAGATGTGCCAGAGGAGAATGACGAGGAGTTCAACTGCCCAGTTGTTTTCCACCGACGACGGCGCCCTCGGTTTCTTCGCTGGCACCGCTACAGCCAGGTGCATGATCGGGCAAACTATGTTCGCATGATGCTGCTCCTCTTCCACCCCTGGAGAATTGAGCCGGGCACTGACCCGAATCAAGATCTTGAGGCTACTTTTCGAGACCATCGTGAGGAAATCTTCAATATCTTCAACCAGTTTTCGCCTGGCGACAACGAGGAGCAACTGGACGCCGACTTTCGAGCGGAGGAGGAAAGGCAAAGACTGGAGGAGGAGGAGCCGCAACCAGAGCAAGCGGTAGCCGACGGTTTTGCTCACCTTGACCCTCCCGAGGAGATTGAACACGAGAACGTCTCTCAGCAGATTGGCCTACAGGGAGAGAGAGCTCCACAGGCGCCGAATCTTGAGCCACCGCCTCGTCATGAGCAGTACCGGATGCCCACAATCTGGGAATATGAAGTCTTTCTCGCTCGGATTGCTCTACTAAACCGACGACAGAGGAAGATTTTGCTGAACGTCATGCACCGCGTCAAAACAGGCGCGCCATTCCACCTTTTCATCACCGGCGGAGCAGGAGTCGGCAAGTCGTTTCTGATTGAGTGCATCTATCAAGCGGCTATGCGCTACTACGACCACCAGCCCAATGTTGAGCTGGACAAGCTCAAAGTTCTCCTCTGTGCTCCTACTGGCAAGGCAGCTTTCAACATTCGCGGCATGACGCTTCACTCTGCTTTTGGCATTCCCGTCTCTCAAAACAACAACAACAGGCCTCTAAGTGCTGACATTGCAAACACATTGCGAGTCACCTTTAGCCAGTTGAAACTGATCATCATCGACGAAGTGAGCATGGTGGGCCTGTCAATGCTGAGCAAGGTGGACACTCGACTGAGGCAGATAATGGGCGTCGACGAACTCTATGGCAACCTGCCAGTCATCGTTCTGGGCGACTTTAATCAGCTGCGGCCAGTCATGGACCGGTAATTACTTGTGCACTTTTTACTTTCTCCTGTTGTTGTTACAACTTTGTCTTTCTTTTTCCCTCCTCTGTAGCTTTGCGTTTCAGCCCTTTGGGGGAGATCGAGCACTTGCTGGCACCGTTCTCTGGGACCCGTTTAGCTACTTCAGGCTAGACCAGGTCATGCGCCAAGAGAATGCGGTCTTTGCCCAGGCACTCAATAACCTGGCTGTCGGCCGGCTGACTCCAGCAGAAGTGGCTCTCTTCGAAGGCCGCGTCATTCGTGACCCTGCCTTTGTCTTTCCCCAGGGCACCATCCACCTTTTCAAAACTAACGAAATGGTGGATGAGTTCAACACCTTAGCGGTCCAGGGCATGGCGATTCTGGCGCCTCGAAGTGTAGCAGTTCATCACTGCAATGGAACAGCTCCACAAAGAGTCATGCAGCAGGCAATTGAAGGCGCTCAAAATAAGGCTGCGAAGGACGCTCTAGGCCTTCCGCCATCTTTGGAGTTCAGAGAAGGCGCGCGCTACATGATGCTGGTGAACATTGCCACTAGCGACGGTCTTGTCAATGGCGCCAACGGAATCCTCGAGCGTGTCACCACTGATGACAACAACAATGCCGTTATCATGTGGATCAACTTTGGACAGCCCGATGTTGGCGCCCAAGCCAGGATTCGAGAACGCGAAGTGGCCCGCGCTCACGGTGTTCCAGAGAACCTGACACCTGTTCGCAAAGAGATCAAGACACTGTCAACGGGCGCTAACAACAACTACAATCTCACCCGTACACAGTTTCCTATGGTCCTCGGCGAAGCGATTACCATTCACAAATCGCAAGGAGCGTCGTTCACCAATGTAGCCGTACATCTCTCTCCGCGCCTTCAACCAAATGAGCTCTACGTTGCCTGCAGCAGGGCCACAACACTTGAAGGTCTCTTTCTAGTCCCTGTGACAGATCGAATTACCTTCAATCCGCCCAGACCCCGCCGCCCAGACCATGATGTTGAGGTGGAGTTCCGCAGGCTCGAAGCGCTTCCTCCCTTCTGCACACTTCCAACTTGGCCAGCAGGAGACACTCTCAAGATCATTTACCACAACGTCGAAGGCCTAGCCAGAAAGTTTGAGAGCACCTTTGCTGACAGCACCTTCTCAGACGCTGATGTGGTAATTTTCTCTGAGACGAGAGACCCCATCACCACCAACTACGATTTTCAACGCTACGGATTCCGCCAGGCGAACCGCATTGCTGGAACTGGCCGGCACGGAAGCGGCACAGTTGTGGCCGTCCGCGAACACCTTGAAGCTGAGGCGATTGCTCCAGTCATCGGAGGAAACGCGGCAGACCGCGAAGCCGACGGCCGAGCCTCTCGCATTGAAATTTGCTCAGTAGTTGTGCGCGGTATCTTCATTTGTGGCGTCTACATTTCTCCAAGCGCCGCCCAAACAGGAATTCAAAGACATCTACGGATTGCTAGTTTGCAGGCTACCACGCACAACGACCGGCCTCCAATTGTCATGCTTGGAGATTTCAACTCCGACTTTATGCGAAATCGCGATCCGAGGCTACTCACTGGCACGTTGCGGCATTACAACTTGCAAATTCGAACTCCCGCCGAAACTCCCACCACTGACATGCGCACCCAGCTGGACCTTGTCTTTGCCTACCCCATTTTGAATGTCCAGGCAATGGTGTACGAGAGCGTCACCTCCTACCACAAGCCTGTGATGGCGTCAGTTGACTTGGGCCCTCGCCAGCCTCCGGCTCAGCAAGACAATGTGCTGGTCAACACCTGCTTAATAGACCGCCCGTCTACTTCAAGAGCTTCGGCGGTTTACCAAGCTTTTGCTGGTCTTTTCCGGCGACTGCGCAAGGGGGGAAAGCAGGAGGAGACTGAGCTTGCCTCAGCACAGCAAACCACCACCACCTCTGATTTGAATTCTCAGCTTTCATCCCTTCTCGAACGCAAAGATGAACTTGAGCAAGCAATCAAAACGCAAATTGCAGCAAAGTCTGAACTTCAACGATTGAGAGCTGAGCTTCAAGGGGAGACTCAACAGCAAACTGAGCGCCATTCTGGAGTTCCACCTTCACCAGCCACTGACTCCGACTCAGATGCTCATTCTCTTTCTTCAAAAACTGAGTCCATAAGCTCAACAACTCAACAGCAGATTGGGCAAAAATCTCGGTCACGACTAGTACCTTTCCACCGCCTTCGAAGTTCTTTCCGGCGCAAAAACGCTGCCAAACGAACTGCCAAACGAAAAGCTGAGCTTCAGCAACAGCTTCAACAGCAGGTTGAGCGCAAACAACTCTAGAGCTCAATCTTCACCAGCCACCGACTTTTGCCACCAAGAACTGCTAAGGAAGCAGATTTTCAGCTGGAGGAAACAGTTGGAGATCGAGTTCGACGTTTCTTTCGCCGTCACAACAACTTAGCTCTTCCCAACTTTCTTCCACGCATTAGAACTGGCAGGCAAACACAACAACCAGTTAGAGATCGAGTTCGACGTTTCTTTCGTCGCCACAACAACTTTACTCTCTCTAACTTCTTTCCACGCAAAAGAACTGTCAGGCGAAAACCACACTCAGAAATTCGAACTCGGGGGCGAGTTCGAACTTTCTTTCGCCGCCACTTTGGTTGGTAACTCTCAAGTGTAATCTACCTTGTGAGTGTGGTTTTCGTTTGGTGGTTCTTTTGCTTGGAAGGAAGTTGGAGAGAGTAAAGTTGTGGCGACGAAAGAAACGTCGAACTCGATCTCTAACTGGTTGTTGTGTTTTGTCTGGCAGTTCTTTTGCGTGGAAGAAAGTTGGGAAGAGCTAAGTTGTTGTGACGGCGAAAGAAACGTCGAACTCGATCTCCAACTGTTTCCTTCAGCTGAAAATTGGCTTCCTTATCAGTTTTTGATGGCAAAAAGTCGGCAAAAAGTAAAATTGTTTTTGTTTTGTTTTTGTTTTTGTTTTTGTTTGTTAATTAATTTTTACATTTTTGAATAAATATTTTTCAGTATTTGTTTGCTTATTTGTTTACAGCCGAGGCCAGCAGAGGCTGTGATTCACAGCCTGTGAAGCTAAAGTGGTGCGCCGCCGCTAGTAGCGGTGCACGCAAAAAAAGGCTCGCTGTAGTCCTGGCTTGCCAGACTTACCCCCTGTTTGACTTGAACTTACTGTAAAGTGAGTTTGGTTGAAACTTCACAAATAATTATTTTTGACAACAACTTTTTTAAAAACAACTACTTCTAACGCAGAAAAGTCTGCTGCGTCGTTTTCTGCAGTTTAAAAGCACTTTAATGTATAAAAGATTAAATCACCGAGTTTCGAACAGATCTATTTTATAGTCATTTTTGACTTGAATTTACTGTAAAGTGAGTTTGGTTGAAACTTCACAAATAATTATTTTTGACAACAACTTTTTTAAAAACAACTACTTCTAACGCAGAAAAGTCTGCTGCGTCGTTTTCAACAGTTGGTATACCACTTTAATGCATAAAAGAATAAATCACCGAGTTTCGAACCGATCTATTTTATAGTCATTTTTGACTTGATTTTTCTGTAAAGTGAGTTTGGTTGAAACTTCACAAATAATTATTTTTGACAACAACTTTTCTAAAAACTACTACCTCACACGCAGAAGAGTCTGCTGCGTCGTTTCCTGCAGTTTGAAAGCACTTTAATGTATAAAAGAATAAATCACCGAATTTTAACCAAACTACTTTTTGACTTGTTATTGTACATTTTAATGGTGAAATGAGTTTCGATAAAATTCCACAAAAAAGTAATTTTCACAACAACTTTTCTGAAAACTACTACCTCACACGCAGAAAAGTCTGCTGCGTCGTTTCCTGCAGTTTGAAAGCACTTTAATGTATAAAAAATAAATCACCGAATTTTAACCAAACTACTTTTTGACTTGTTATTGTACATTTTAATGGTGAAATGAGTTTTGATTAAAATTGCACAAATAGATTATTTTTACAACAACTTTTCTAAAAACTACTACCTCACACGCAGAAGAGTCTGCTGCGTCGTTTCCTGCAGTTTGAAAGCACTTTAATGTATAAAAGAATAAATCACCGAGTTTCGAACCGATCTATTTTATAGTCATTTTTGACTTGATTTTTCTGTAAAGTGAGTTTGGTTGAAACTTCACAAATAATTATTTTTGACAACAACTTTTTTAAAAACTACTACCTCACACGCAGAAGAGTCTGCTGCGTCGTTTCCAACAGTTTAAAAGCACTTTAATGTATAAAAGAATAAATCACCGAATTTTAACCAAACTACTTTTTGACTTGTTATTGTACATTTTAATGGTGAAATGAGTTTCGATAAAACTCCACAGAAAAGTAATTTTCACAACAACTTTTCTGAAAACTACTACCTCACACGCAGAAAAGTCTGCTGCGTCGTTTCCTGCAGTTTGAAAGCACTTATCCTCCTATCCCTAAAAAATGATTTTTCTCTATTTCTCCCTCTGCACTGACTCTTTTAGCTCTACAAATTACACCGTTAAAGATATTGAGATGCGGTTTTTACCAGTATAACGAGATAAATGGCATCTTTCTAATGATACTAAATTCGAGTAGATCAGATAACCGGGAGTATTTAAAATGGCGGATTATCTGTTTCCGGCAGTTTTTGAAAATGACTTTTAAATAGAACAACTAGGTTTAGAAGAATGGGGTTTTGGATAAAATGATCAGATAAATAGCTGAAACAATGTGGCTATCTCAGAATTTTGATTAAGTATCCGGAAGTACTTTTTTGGAGTTTCATCACTTTTTAAATTAGCTTTTTTAAATACAAAACGAGTTTCGATTTCATTTCTGATTACACCATTAGATTCCTCACCCCTTAATTAGTCTAAGTCTATATTGGTTTGCTCCTAAACCTTATGGTTTACCAGAAAATCCAAAAAATCTGGATCATTGTACTTTGCATTGGCAGCGGCGCGCGCCAAGCGCAGCCACAGTTTCGCCCTTGACTGTGCGACTGTCACAGCGGCAAAGCAGCTGCCTCTGTTTTTGCTCTTGACTGTGCTTACGTGTGCTGGCTCGATATCACTGATATCATATCAGCAACCGCGAGTTTTCTGCTTACGCTCTGCATTTTGTATCACGCATGCGCATAGAGTGTGTTTCTGTTTTACCATCTGAAGCTCAGATTCTGTGCTGTGTTCTTTCACAGCAAGACTACAGTCAGTTAATCGCTAGACCTAGCGGTGCACGGCTAAATACCGCGAGGTCTAACGTGGTTTGGCCACTGTCAACGTCCGTCGACGAGGGTCCTGCGAGCGCAGCGAGCAGGGCCTGGGAGACGGGCGTTGGCAGTGGCCAAACCACGTTAGAGATGACGGTTAAGTATTTGCAGATCTTAGCAGTGCACAGCAAAGCGGCGAGGTCTGCACCACTTGGCCACTGAACTTCCGCTGCCTCGGGTCCTGCGAGCGCAGCGAGCAGGGCCCGAGGCGACGGGCGTTGACAGTGGTCAAGCCACGTTAGAAATTGACGGTTAAGTGTTTACAGGATCCTAGCAGTGCACGGCTAAAACCTGCGAGTTTTGACCAAACAGAGTCTGGTGAATTGCCGGTTGAGTTACCAGGTGATGTGTCTTTTTGTTTACAGCTAATGTTTTTGCTCATCACAGTGACAGCTATGCATTCCTCAGCAGTGCACGGCACAAAACGGCGAAGTTTGGCACCTCTTGGCCACTTTAAACTTTCGCTGCCTCGGGTTTTGCGAGCGAAGCGAGCCTGTAAACCACTCTTATTAATCTTTAGACCTACAAACACTTTCTCACTCAGAAGTACGCCGCCAAATCGATTTTGACATTATTCTGCCGACAACAAAATCAGCAACAACAATAGTTTTGTTTGTACACCTTCAGTCATTTCCAGCATCAACGACAACATCGACCTTTGCAGATACTCAGCAGCATCTGACACTTGCAAGTCCGACTGCTCAACAACAACAGTAGCAACAGAATTTTTAGAACTATCAGATTTTAAACTTTTACTTTTTCTTGCCGATGCTGAAAAGCAGTTTTTTCATTTTGACAGTCGTGGTTTGCTGGTTGGCGATGGCACTTCAGGACCTTAGGTAGGCTTCTTTGGGGCCTCCTTTGTGGAGTTGCCCAGCACTTCAAATGGAGAGGCGGTTTCTGACGCTGGTGGTCTAGGATCGCCAGAGTTAGAAAGTGTTGCTGGCGCGGCGGCTTTTTTCAACGAGAGCGCCATCAACGCCATCATTGCCGGTTTTTTCAAAAACTCACATTTGGTGACCACTATTTAACAGAAAAATGCTGGCAGTGGTGATGGTAACCTTCACTTCCACCGCCGCTGACAACAACCTCTCTGACTACCACCACTACCACCTTTTCTCTTTTTTCGCTCAACCCAAACATACCAGCCAACTCCAGTAGTCAACAACAAATATCACTGTTTTTTGCTTACTCCGCTTTCAGCTACAATGGCCAGTTGCAACTGCAACAGCATCATAGTCAACAACAGCCAAGCAGTAACTCTGTTCTCAGTCGTCCAAGTGAACAGTTGTCAACTGGCAAGAAAGCTTTGCCAATGCTCTAGGAGCATTACCAAATGCATCATCACTACCAAACTTCTCATCAAGCAAACTTTATCGTCAACTACGTCAGCGGAGGTGGCTACTGCGGCGGCCTGCTTACCTTCAAGGACACTAACTGCTTCCTTAACAATCTTAACAGCAGCCAGGAGGAAGAAACGAGCACATTGTGGGCTCATTTGTGCTGGTGGTCCAATAAAAGGCTTGCAGAAAATCGACTGCAGCTGTCCTGAACAACGTCGTCAGCGACGTGCCGGTGTTTACTCTTGCCCGGACCTTGCTGCCCGTCAATTACCTCTACCTGGAAAAGAGCCTTGCTGACGACGGCGCGGCGCTCGCCGCTTGGCCGTTTTCTCCCAAAGTCCATTTTGTCAAAGACGCAAACTGGACCCATCGAGGGCGTCATTACCTTTTCAAAAATGAGCTGTACTTTTTGTCGCAGATCGCCTACAGCGCCAAGAACCTGCGCATTTCATTTTGGAGGCGGTTTTGCTGAATCAGAAAAACAAGAACAACTCAAACTGGACGCGTTTTATCCAGCCGGTCACCAGCCCGCAGGAGTAGAACATTGAGCTGATCACAAAGAAAGTTTGCCTACACCTACGAGTGATTAACATTTGTTAGCTGTGTTGAAGTTTGACGTGACTTGACCACTGTTAACTTCGGTCAACGAGGGACCTGCAAGCAAAGCGGGAAGGCCCGAGGAGACTTTCGAAATTTTTGTTTTCGAGATTTTTGACGCGAGATTTTTGCTGCGAGATTATTGTTTTGAGATTTTTTAATTTCAATTGACACTAAAGTAATTGCAAGTTCCTATCAATGCACAGATAAAATCCGCGAGGTTTGTTGTGACTTGACTACTGTTGACTTTTGTTGACGAGGGGCCTGAGAGCGAAACGAGAAAGGCCCAAGGCCCGAGGTTAACAGTGGTAAAGTTGCGACAGAAATCTGCGGCAAAGTAATTTAAAAGTCCTAGCGTTGCACGGCTGAAATCTACAAAGTCCTAGCAATGCAATAAAAACAGGTTCGCTAGAGTCTTTGCCTGCCAAACTTCTCCCCTGTTTTTCCCTGTTTTTCGCTATTTTGCCAGTAATTGTATATATTTTTTGTACTCTTCACTTAAATTACCACAACAAAAATTGAGAAAAGTTAGTAGTGAGTAAAGCGAGCTACTGAGTCCTTTTTATTTTAAAAACTGATAAACAGTAAATGGTTGGTGGCGAGCGAAGCGAGCGTAACTGAGCCTTGTAATGTATAAAAAAATAATCACTGAATTTTAACCAAACTACTTTTTGACTTGTTATTGTACTTTTATGGTGAAATGAGTTTCGATAAAACTCCACAGAAAAGTAATTTTCACAACAACTTTTCTGAAAACTACTACCTCACACGCAGAAGAGTCTGCTGCGTCGTTCTGCAGTTTGAAAGCACTTTAATGTATAAAATAAAATCACCGATTTTAACCAACTGCTTTGACTTGTTATTGTACATTTAATAGTAAATGAGTTCGATTAAATTGCACAATAGATTATTTCACACAACTTTTCTAAAACAACTGAATCACACGCAAAGAGTGTGCTGCGTCGGTTCCAACAGTTTGAAAGCACTTTATGTATAAAAGAATAATCGCTGAATTTTAACCAAACTACTTTTTGACTGTTGTTGTACATTTATGGTGAATGAGTTCGATTAAATTGCACAAATAGAATTTTTTCACAACAACTTTTCTGAAAACATACCTCACAGCAGAAGAGTCTGCTGCGTCGTTACTGTAGTTTGAAGCACTTATGTGTAAAAATAAAATCTCGATTTAACAAACTGCTTTTGACTGTTACGTACATTTAATAGTAAATGAGTTTAATAAATTGCACAAATAGATTATTCTTACAACAACTTTCTGAAAATACTACTCACACGCAGAAGAGTCTGTGCGTCGTTTCTGCAGTTTGAAAGCACTTAATGTATAAAAATAAAATCACCGAATTTTAACCAAACTGCTTTTTGACTGTTATTATACATTTTATAGTAAAATGAGTTCGATTAAATGCACAAATAGATATTTCACAACAACTTTCTAAAACAACTGAATCACACGCAAAGAGGTGCTGCGTCGGTTCCAACAGTTGAAAGCACTTAATGTATAAAAGATAAATCGCTGATTTTAACCAAACTACTTTTGATTGTTGTTGTACATTTTATGGTGAAATGAGTTTCGATTAAAATGCCAATAAATTTTTCACAACAACTTTCTGAAAATATACCTCACACGCAGAAGAGTCTGCTGCGTCGTTTACTGTAGTTTGAAAGCACTTTAATGTGTAAAATAAAATCTCCGAATTTTAACCAACGCTTTTTGACTTGTACGTACATTTAATAGTAAATGAGTTTAATTAAAATTGCACAAATAGATATTCTTACAACAACTTTCTGAAATACTACCTCACACGCAGAAGAGTCTGTTGCGTCGTTTCCTGCAGTTTGAAAGCACTTTAATGATAAAAATAAAAATCACCGAATTTAACCAAATGCTTTTGACTGTTATTACATTTAATAGTAAATGAGTTCGATTAAAATTGCACAAAAGATTATTTCACAACACTTTTCTAAAACAACTGAATCACACGCAAAGAGTGTGCTGCGTCGGTTCCAACAGTTTAAAAGTACTTAATGATAAAGAATAATCACTGAATTTTAACCAAACAGCTTTTTGACTTGTTATTGTACATTTTAATGGTGAAATGAGTTTCGATAAAATTCCACAGAAAAGTAATTTTCACAACAACTTTTCTGAAAACTACTACCTCACACGCAGAAGAGTCTGCTGCGTCGTTTCCTGCAGTTTGAAAGCACTTTAATGTATAAAAGAATAAATCACCGAATTTTAACCAAACTACTTTTTGACTTGTTATTGTACATTTTAATGGTGAAATGAGTTTCGATTAAAATTGCACAAATAGATTATTTTCACAACAACTTTTCTAAAAACTACTACCTCACACGCAGAAGAGTCTGCTGCGTCGTTTCCTGCAGTTTGAAAGCACTTTAATGTATAAAAGAATAAATCACCGAATTTTAACAAACTATTTTGACTTGTTTTGTACTTGTAATGTAGAAATGAGTTTGATTAAAACTCACAAATAATTATTTTTGACAACAACTTTTCTAAAAACTACTACCTCACACGCAGAAGAGTCTGCTGCGTCGTTTCTGCAGTTTGAAAGCACTTTAATGTATAAAAGATAAATCACCGAATTTACAACGATCTATTTTGATTGTATTTTGTACATTTACTGTAAATGAGTTTCGATTAAAATTGCACAAATAATTATTTTTGACAACAACTTTTTTAAAAACAACTACCCAACACGCAGAAGAGTCTGCTGCGTCGTTTCCTGCAGTTTGAAAGCACTTTAATGTATAAAAATAAATCACCGAATTTTAACCAAACTACTTTTTGACTTGTTATTGTACATTTTAATGGTGAAATGAGTTTCGATTAAAATTGCACAAATAGATTATTTTCACAACAACTTTTCTGAAAACTACTACCTCACACGCAGAAGAGTCTGCTGCGTCGTTTCCTGCAGTTTGAAAGCACTTTAATGTATAAAAAAAAATCACCGAATTTTAACCAAACTGCTTTTTGACTTGTTATTGTACATTTTAATGGTGAAATGAGTTTCGATTAAAATTGCACAAATAGATATTTTCACAACAACTTTTCTGAAAACTACTACCTCACACGCAGAAGAGTCTGCTGCGTCGTTTCCTGCAGTTTGAAAGCACTTTAATGTATAAAAAAAAAATCACCGAATTTTAACCAAACTGCTTTTTGACTTGTTATTGTACATTTTAATAGTAAAATGAGTTTCGATTAAAATTGCACAAATAGATTATTTTCACAACAACTTTTCTAAAAACAACTGAATCACACGCAAAAGAGTGTGCTGCGTCGGTTCCAACAGTTTAAAAGCACTTTAATGTATAAAAGAATAAATCACTGAATTTTAACCAAACTACTTTTTGACTTGTTATTGTACATTTTAATGGTGAAATGAGTTTCGATAAAACTCCACAGAAAAGTAATTTTCACAACAACTTTTCTGAAAACTACTACCTCACACGCAGAAGAGTCTGCTGCGTCGTTTCCTGCAGTTTGAAAGCACTTTAATGTATAAAAGAATAAATCACCGAATTTTAACCAAACTACTTTTTGACTTGTTATTGTACATTTTAATGGTGAAATGAGTTTCGATTAAAATTGCACAAATAATTATTTTGACAACAATTTTTTTAAAACTACTACCTCACACGCAGAAGAGTCTGCTGCGTCGTTTCCTGCAGTTTGAAAGCACTTTAATGTATAAAGATAAATCACCGATTTTGAACAATCTACTTTTATGATTTTTTGACATTTTAATGTAAAGTGAGTTTGGTTGAAACTTCACAAATAATTATTTTTGACAACAACTTTTCTAAAAACTACTACCTCACACGCAGAAGAGTCTGCTGCGTCGTTTCTGCAGTTTGAAAGCACTTTAATGTATAAAAGATAAATCACCGATTTAACAGATCTTTTTGACTTGTTATTGAATTTAATGTAAAGTGAGTTTCGAGTTAAATTCACAAATAATTATTTTGACAACAACTTTTTAAAAACAACTACTCAACGCAGAAAGTCTGCTGCGTCGTTTCCTGCAGTTTGAAAGCACTTTAATGTATAAAAATAAAATCCCGAATTTTAACCAAACTGCTTTTTGACTTGTTATGTACATTTTAATGTGAAATGAGTTTATTAAAATTGCACAAATAGATATTTTACAACAACTTTTCTGAAAATACTACCTCACACGCAGAAGAGTCTGCTGCGTCGTTTCCTGCAGTTTGAAAGCACTTTAATGTATAAAAGAATAAATCACCGAATTTTAATCAAACTGCTTTTTGACTTGTTATTGTACATTTTAATGGTGAAATGAGTTTCGATTAAAATTGCACAAATAATATTTTACAACAACTTTTTAAAAACTACTACCTCACACGCAGAAGAGTCTGCTGCGTCGTTCCTGCAGTTTGAAAGCACTTTAATGTATAAAAGAATAAATCACCGAATTTTAACCAACTGCTTTTTGACTTGTTATTGTACATTTTAATGAGTAAATGAGTTTCGATAAAATTCACAAAAAGTAATTTTCACAACAACTTTTTTAAAAACAACTGAATCACACGCAAAAGAGTCTGCTGCGTCGTTTCCTGCAGTTTGAAAGCACTTTAATGTATAAAAATAAATCACCGAATTTTAACCAAACTGCTTTTTGACTTGTTATTGTACATTTTAATGGTGAAATGAGTTTCGATAAAATTCCACAGAAAAGTAATTTTCACAACAACTTTTCTGAAAACTACTACCTCACACGCAGAAGAGTCTGCTGCGTCGTTTCCTGCAGTTTGAAAGCACTTTAATGTATAAAAGAATAAATCACCGAATTTTAACCAAACTGCTTTTTGACTTGTTATTGTACATTTTAATGGTGAAATGAGTTTTGATTAAAATTGCACAAATAGATTATTTTTACAACAACTTTTCTGAAAACTACTACCTCACACGCAGAAGAGTCTGCTGCGTCGTTTCCTGCAGTTTGAAAGCACTTTAATGTATAAAAGAATAAATCACCGAATTTTAACCAAACTACTTTTTGACATTGTTATTGACATTTATGTGAAATGAGTTTTGATTAAAATTCACAAATAATTATTTTTACAACAACTTTTCTGAAAACTACTACCTCACACGCAGAAAGTCTGCTGCGTCGTTTCTGCAGTTTGAAAGCACTTTAATGTATAAAAGATAAATCACCGAATTTTAACCAAACTGCTTTTTGACTTGTTATTGTACATTTTAATGTGAAATGAGTTTGTTAAAATTGCAAAATAATTATTTTCACAACAACTTTTCTAAAACTACTACTCACACGCAGAAGAGTCTGCTGCGTCGTTTCTGCAGTTTGAAAGCACTTTAATGTATAAAAGAATAAATCACCGAATTTTAACCAAACTGCTTTTTGACTTGTTATTGTACATTTTAATGGTGAAATGAGTTTTGATTAAAATTGCACAAATAGAATTTTTTCACAACAACTTTTCTGAAAACTACTACCTCACACGCAGAAGAGTCTGCTGCGTCGTTTCCTGCAGTTTGAAAGCACTTTAATGTATAAAGAATAAATCACCGAATTTTAACCAAACTGCTTTTTGACTTGTTATTGTACATTTTAATGGTGAAATGAGTTTTGATTAAAATTGCACAAATAGATTATTTTTACAACAACTTTTCTGAAAACTACTACCTCACACGCAGAAGAGTCTGCTGCGTCGTTTCTGCAGTTTGAAAGCACTTTAATGTATAAAAAATAAATCACCGAATTTTAACCAAACTGCTTTTTGACTTGTTATTGTACATTTTAATGGTGAAATGAGTTTTGATTAAAATTGCACAAATAGATTATTTTTACAACAACTTTTCTGAAAACTACTACCTCACACGCAGAAGAGTCTGCTGCGTCGTTTCCTGCAGTTTGAAAGCACTTTAATGTATAAAAAATAAATCACCGAATTTTAACCAAACTGCTTTTTGACTTGTTATTGTACATTTTAATGGTGAAATGAGTTTCGATTAAAATTGCACAAATAGAATTTTTCACAACAACTTTTCTGAAAACTACTACCTCACACGCAGAAGAGTCTGCTGCGTCGTTTCCTGCAGTTTGAAAGCACTTTAATGTATAAAAGAATAAATCACCAAATTTTAACCAAACTGCTTTTTGACTTGTTATTGTACGTTTTAATGGTGAAATGAGTTTCGATTAAAATTGCATAAATAGAATTTTTTCACAACAACTTTTCTGAAAACTACTACCTCACACGCAGAAGAGTCTGCTGCGTCGTTTCCTGCAGTTTGAAAGCACTTTAATGTATAAAAAATAAATCACCGAATTTTAACCAAACTACTTTTTGACTTGTTATTGTACATTTTAATGGTGAAATGAGTTTCGATAAAACTCCACAGAAAAGTAATTTTCACAACAACTTTTCTGAAAACTACTACCTCACACGCAGAAGAGTCTGTTGCGTCGTTTCCTGCAGTTTGAAAGCACTTTAATGTATAAAAATAAAAATCACTGAGTTTTAACCAAACTGCTTTTTGACTTCAATTAAATCAATTAAAAATTATTTCCATTCACCCCACCACTGATCTGTCCCATTCTGGCTTGGATCTTTATTTAATCTCTGTTTTGTGCTTGAAATGAGCAAAGAAACATTATTTGGGGATTAAATAAAGAGTCAAACAAAAGTTTAAAAATAATAAATGAGGTAGAAGATGATGTTGTACACTGAAATCAATTAAAAATTATTTCCATTTACCCCACCACTGATCTGTCTTATTCTGGCTCAGATCTTAAAAAAAACTACTACCTTACACGCAGAAAAGTTTGCTGCGTCGTTTCCTGCAGTTTGAAAGCACTTTAATGTATAAAAAAATAAATCACCGAATTTTAACCAAACTACTTTTTGACTTGTTATTGTACATTTTAATGGTGAAATGAGTTTCGATAAAACTCCACAAAAAAGTAATTTTCACAACAACTTTTCTAAAAACTACTACCTCACACGCAGAAGAGTTTGCTGCGTCGTTTCCTGCAGTTTGAAAGCACTTTAATATATAAAAGAATAAATCACCGAATTTTAACCAAACTGCTTTTTGACTTGTTATTGTACATTTTAATGGTGAAATGAGTTTCGATTAAAATTGCACAAATAGAATTTTTTCACAACAACTTTTCTGAAAACTACTACCTCACACGCAGAAGAGTCTGCTGCGTCGTTTCCTGCAGTTTGAAAGCACTTTAATGTATAAAAAATAAATCACCGAATTTTAACCAAACTACTTTTTGACTTGTTATTGTACATTTTAATGGTGAAATGAGTTTCGATTAAAATTGCACAAATAGAATTTTTTCACAACAACTTTTCTGAAAACTACTACCTCACACGCAGAAGAGTCTGCTGCGTCGTTTCCTGCAGTTTGAAAGCACTTTAATGTATAAAAGAATAAATCACCGAATTTTAACCAAACTACTTTTTGACTTGTTATTGTACATTTTAATGGTGAAATGAGTTTCGATTAAAATTGCACAAATAGATTTTTTACAACAACTTTTCTGAAAACTACTACCTCACACGCAGAAGAGTCTGCTGCGTCGTTTCCTGCAGTTTGAAAGCACTTTAATGTATAAAAATAAAACACCGAATTTTGATCAAACTAAGTGTGGTTGCTTGATTGTCTAATGGTGAAAATGTAGCAATTTTCGATTAATTACCATACCGAAATTCCAACACTTTCTCTGAAAACTCTAACGCACTACAAAGAGTCTGCTGAATGTTCCAGTTTGAAGCACTTAATGTTAAAAGAAATCATCTAGAATTGTCAACCAAATCTTTGACTTGTTGACATTTTACATGTAAATGAGTTTTGATTAAATTGCACAATAAATTTTTACAACAACTTTTTAAAACACTACCCAACACGCAGAAGAGTCTTGCGTCGTTTTGCAATTTGAAAGACATTAATGGTATAAATAAAGAGAAACACCGAATTTTGATAAAACTATAGTGGTGTGAAATGATGGTTAGTGGTGAAGAATGCAATTAGAAATTATTTCCTACACCCCACCACTCTCACTCACGAGCCATCATTATTAACATCTGTAAGCATTAGAAATGAGCAAAGAACATCTAGTTGGGATAATAACTGGTCATGACAATGCTTTGAAATACTTTAGATGGAAATGATGTTGTACAATGAAAATCAATTAAAAATTATTTCCATTCACCCCACCACTGATCTGTCCCATTCTGGCTCAGATCATTATTTAATCTCTGTTTGTGCTTGAAATGAGCAAAGAAAAATTTGGGATTAAATAAAGAGTCAAACAAAACTTTGAAATAACATTATGAGATGAAGATGATGTTGTACACTGAAATCAATTAAAAATTATTTCCATTCACCCCACCACTGATCTGTCCCATTCTGGCTCAGATCATTATTTAATCTCTGTTTTGTGCTTGAAATGAGCAAAGAAACATTATTTTGAGATAAAACAAGAGTCAAACAAAACTTTGAAATAACATTATGATGATGAAGATGATGTTGTACAATGAAATCAATTAAAAATTATTTCCATTCACCCCACCACTGATCTGTCCCATTCTGGCTCAGATTATTATTTAATCTCTGTTTTGTGCTTGAAATGAGCAAAGAAACATTATTTGGGGATTAAATAAAGAGTCAAACAAAACTTTGAAATAACATTATGAGGATGAAGATGATGTTGTACACTGAAATCAATTAAAAATTATTTCCATTCACCCCACCACTGATCTGTCCCATTCTGGCTCAGATCATTATTTAATCTCTGTTTTGTGCTTGAAATGAGCAAAGAAACATTATTTGGGGATTAAATAAAGAGTCAAACAAAACTTTGAAATAACATTATGAGGATGAAGATGATGTTGTACACTGAAATCAATTAAAAATTATTTCCATTCACCCCACCACTGATCTGTCCCATTCTGGCTCAGATCATTATTTAATCTCTGTTTTGTAAGAAAACTTGAATAGAGCAAAAAATCTTTGAGATTAAATTATGAGTAAGATAGACAATTTAATAAAAATTTCATCACCGAGTTGTCACCAGATCATTTTAATCATCTTTTGCTTGAAATACAATTAAAAATTATTTGGGTTAAACTGATCACAAAACTTTATTCTTGAGATGAGAATTTCTTAAAAAAACTATTCCTACACGCAGAAAATCTGCTGCGTCGTTTCTAACAGTTTGGTAAAAAGACACTTTAATGGTTAAAAATAAATAAACCGAATTTCGAACAAACTATTTATGATTGACTGATTTTACTAATATCAATTAAAAATTATTTTTGACAACAACTTTCTGATCTTAAAAACAACTACCTTACACGCAGAAAAGTCTGCTGCGTCGTTTCTGCAGTTTGAAAGCACTTTAATGTATAAAAGAATAAATCACCGATTTCGAACGATCTATTTATAGTACATTTTTGACTGATTTATGTAAAGTGAGTTTGGTTGAAACTTCACAAATAATTATTTTGACAACAACTTTTTAAAAACACTACCTCACACGCAGAAGAGTCTGCTGCGTCGTTTCTGCAGTTTGAAAGCACTTTAATGTATAAAAGAATAAATCACCGAATTTAACCAAACTCTTTTTGACTTGTTATTGTACATTTTAATGGTGAAATGAGTTTGATTAAAATTCACAAATAGTATTTTTACAACAACTTTTCTAAAAACTACTACCTCACACGCAGAAGAGTCTGCTGCGTCGTTTCCTGCAGTTTGAAAGCACTTTAATGTATAAAAATAAAAATCACCGAATTTTAACCAAACTACTTTTTGACTTGTTATTGTACATTTTAATAGTAAATGAGTTTCGATTAAAATTGCACAAATAGATTATTTTCACAACAACTTTTCTAAAACAACTACAATCACACGCAAAGAGTGTGCTGCGTCGGTTCCTGCAGTTTGAAAGCACTTTAATGTATAAAAATAAAATCACCGAATTTTAACCAAACTGCTTTTTGACTTGTTATTGTACATTTTAATGGTGAAATGAGTTTAATTAAAATTGCACAAATAGATTATTCTTACAACAACTTTTCTGAAAATACTACTCACACGCAGAAGAGTCTGTTGCGTCGTTTCCTGCAGTTTGAAAGCACTTTAAGTATAAAAAATAAATCACCGAATTTTAACCAAACTACTTTTTGACTTGTTATTGTACATTTTAATGTAAATGAGTTTCGATTAAAATTGCACAAATAGATTATTTCACAACAACTTTTCTAAAACAACTACTCACACGCAGAAGAGTTGCTGCGTCGTTTCCTGCAGTTTGAAAGCACTTTAATGTATAAAAATAAATCACCGAATTTTAACCAAACTACTTTTTGACTTGTTATTGTACATTTTAATGGTGAAATGAGTTTCGATTAAAATTGCACAAATAGAATTTTTCACAACAACTTTTCTGAAAACTACTACCTCACACGCAGAAGAGTCTGCTGCGTCGTTTCCTGCAGTTTGAAAGCACTTTAATGTATAAAAGAATAAATCATCGAATTTTAACCAAACTACTTTTTGACTTGTTATTGTACATTTTAATGGTGAAATGAGTTTCGATTAAAATTGCACAAATAGAATTTTTTCACAACAACTTTTCTGAAAACTACTACCTCACACGCAGAAAAGTCTGCTGCGTCGTTTCCTGCAGTTTGAAAGCACTTTAATGTATAAAAGAATAAATCACCGAATTTTAACCAAACTACTTTTTGACTTGTTATTGTACATTTTAATGGTGAAATGAGTTTCGATTAAAATTGCACAAATAATTATTTTTGACAACAACTTTTTTAAAAACAACTACCCAACACGCAGAAGAGTCTGCTGGGTCGTTTCCTGCAGTTTGAAAGCACTTTAATGTATAAAAATAAAAATCACAGAATTTTGATCAAAACTAAGTGGTGGTGGCAATGATGGTCTCAGTGGTGAAGAAGAATGTAGCAGGGATTATGTACCTACCCGACCCCCCACCACCCTACACTCAACGAGCCTACATAAGAGCACTACTGGAAGCCAAGAAAGTGCAATGCTCTAGGTCAGGGACCAGATCACTGGTCAGTGAGCTGCTGACAATCCCCTGTAGTGGATGTTAATGTTGTACAATAAAATCATTTAAAAATTATTTCCGCTCACCCCACCACTGATCTGTTCTATTCTGGCTCAGATCATTATTTAATCTCTGTTTTGTGCTTGAAATGAGCAAAGAAACAAATTTTGGGGATTAAATAAAGAGTCAAACAAAACTTTGAAATAACATTATGAGGATGAAGATGATGTTGTACACTGAAATCAATTAAAAATTATTTCTATTTACCCCACCACTGATCTGTCCCATTCTGGCTCAGATCATTATTTAATCTCTGTTTTGTGCTTGAAATGAGCAAAGAAACATTATTTTGAGATAAAACAATGAGTCAAACAAAACTTTGAAATAACATTATGAGGATGAAGATGATGTTGTACACTGAAATCAATTAAAAATTATTTCCGCTCACCCCACCACTGATCTGTTCTATTCTGGCTCAGATTATTATTTAATCTCTGTTTTGTGCTTGAAATGAGCAAAGAAATAAATTTTGGGGATTAAATAAAGAGTCAAACAAAACTTTGAATTAACATTATGAGGATGAAGATGATGTTGTACACTGAAATCAATTAAAAATTATTTCCGCTCACCCCACCACTGATCTGTCCTATTCTGTCTCAGATTATTATTTAATCTCTGTTTTGTGCTTGAAATGAGCAAAGAAATAAATTTTGGGGATTAAATAAAGAGTCAAACAAAACTTTGAATTAACATTATGAGGATGAAGATGATGTTGTACACTGAAATCAATTAAAAATTATTTCCGCTCACCCCACCACTGATCTGTTCTATTCTGGCTCAGATTATTATTTAATCTCTGTTTTGTGCTTGAAATGAGCAAAGAAACATTGTTTTGAGATAAAACAATAAGTCAAACAAAACTTTTAAATAACATTATGATGATGAAGCTGATGTTGTACAATGAAATCAATTAAAAATTATTTCCATTCACCCCACCACTGATCTGTCCCATTCTGGCTCAGATCATTATTTAATCTCTGTTTTGTGCTTGAAATGAGCAAAGAAACAATATTTGGGGATTAAATAAAGAGTCAAACAAAACTTTGAAATAACATTATGAGGATGAAGATGATGTTGTACACTGAAATCAATTAAAAATTATTTCTATTTACCCCACCACTGATCTGTCCCATTCTGGCTCAGATCATTATTTAATCTCTGTTTTGTGCTTGAAATGAGCAAAGAAACATTATTTTGAGATAAAACAATG
Organism: Tyrophagus putrescentiae; assembly: GCA_024499935.1. Taxonomy (NCBI): domain Eukaryota; kingdom Metazoa; phylum Arthropoda; class Arachnida; order Sarcoptiformes; family Acaridae; genus Tyrophagus; species Tyrophagus putrescentiae. The sequence continues at coordinate 15,146,050 of JAMZRA010000005.1, forward strand.
AGTCAAACAAATCTTTGAAATAACATTATGAAGATGAAGATGATGTTGTACACTGAAATCAATTAAAAATTATTTCCGCTCACCCCACCACTGATCTGTCCCATTCTGTCTCAGATTATTATTTAATCTCTGTTTTGTGCTTGAAATGAGCAAAGAAATAAATTTTGGGGATTAAATAAAGAGTCAAACAAAACTTTGAATTAACATTATGAGGATGAAGATGATGTTGTACACTGAAATCAATTAAAAATTATTTCCGCTCACCCCACCACTGATCTGTTCTATTCTGGCTCAGATTATTATTTAATCTCTGTTTTGTGCTTGAAATGAGCAAAGAAACATTATTTTGAGATAAAACAATGAGTCAAACAAAACTTTGAAATAACATTATGAAGATGAAGATGATGTTGTACACTGAAATCAATTAAAAATTATTTCCGCTCACCCCACCACTGATCTGTTCTATTCTGGCTCAGATTATTATTTAATCTCTGTTTTGTGCTTGAAATGAGCAAAGAAACATTATTTTGAGATAAAACAATGAGTCAAACAACACTTTGAAATAACATTATGAAGATGAAGATGACGTTGTACACTGAAATCAATTAAAAATTATTTCCATTCACCCCACCACTGATCTGTCCCATTCTGGCTCAGATCATTATTTAATCTCTGTTTTGTGCTTGAAATGAGCAAAGAAACATTATTTGGGATTAAATAAAGAGTCAAACAAAACTTTGAAAAACATAATAAATGAGGTATGAAATGAAATTTTTCATCACAATCACTATGTAAAATTTGCATCTATTTACACTCTTTGTCTTTGACCTTATTATGTAAATGAGTCAAAAAAATTCAAATATATTTAGAAAAATAAAAATATCCTTACACCAAAGAGTCTGCTGCGTCGTTTTCTGCAGTTTGAAAGCACTTTAATGTATAAAAGAATAAATCACCGAGTTTCGAACCGATCTATTTTATAGTCATTTTTGACTTGATTTTTCTGTAAAGTGAGTTTGGTTGAAACTTCACAAATAATTATTTTTGACAACAACTTTTCTGAAAACTACTACCTCACACGCAGAAGAGTCTGCTGCGTCGTTTCCTGCAGTTTGAAAGCACTTTAATGTATAAAAGAATAAATCACCGAATTTTAACCAAACTGCTTTTTGACTTGTTATTGTACATTTTAATAGTGAAATGAGTTTCGATTAAAATTGCACAAATAGAATTTTTTCACAACAACTTTTCTGAAAACTACTACCTCACACGCAGAAGAGTCTGCTGCGTCGTTTCCTGCAGTTTGAAAGCACTTTAATGTATAAAAAATAAATCACCGAATTTTAACCAAACTACTTTTTGACTTGTTATTGTACATTTTAATGGTGAAATGAGTTTTGATTAAAATTGCACAAATAGATTATTTTTACAACAACTTTTCTGAAAACTACTACCTCACACGCAGAAGAGTTTGCTGCGTCGTTTCTTGCAGTTTGATAGCACTTTAATATATAAAAGAATAAATCACCGAATTTTAACCAAACTGCTTTTTGACTTGTTATTGTACATTTTAATAGTAAAATGAGTTTCGATAAAATTCCACAGAAAAGTAATTTTCACAACAACTTTTCTAAAAACAACTGAATCACACGCAAAAGAGTCTGTTGCGTCGTTTACTGCAGTTTGAAAGCACTTTAATGTATAAAAATAAAAATCACCGTGTTTTAACCAAACTGCTTTTTGACTTCAATTAAATCAATTAAAAATTATTTCCATTCACCCCACCACTGATCTGTCCAATTCTGGCTTTTTATGTTAATTCTGTTTTAGTTGCTTAAAAATGACGAAAGAAACATTTTTTTAAAAACAATGATCAAACAAAACTTTGGGTTACTGATTGAACATTTATGATAATAAAATGAGTGTTGTACAATGTACCAATTAAAAATATATTTCCATTCACCCCACCACTGATCTGTCCCATTCTGGCTCAGATCTTATTTAATCTCTGTTTGTGCTTAAATGAGCAAAGAAACATTTTTTGAGATAAATAAAGAGTCAAACAAAAATTTAAATAAAAATGATGATGAAGATGATGTTGTACACATGAAATCAATTAAAAATTATTTCCATTACCCCACCACTGATCTGTCCATTCTGGCTCAGATCATTATTTAATCTCTGTTTTTGCTGAAATGAGCAAAGAACTTTATTTGAGATTAAATCAAGAGTCAAACAAATATTTAAATATATAATGAGTAGAAGTGATGTTGTACATGAAATCAATAAAAATTATTCCTTTACCCCACCACTGATCTGTTTCTGGCTAATCAAAAACTACTCTTACACGCAGAAAGTCTGCTGCGTCGTTTTCTGCAGTTGTAAAGCACTTTAATGTATAAAAGATAAATCACCGAGTTTGAACAAATCTATTTTGATAGTCATTTTTACATGAATTTAATGTAAATGAGTTTCGATTAAACTTCACAAATAGATTTTTTGACAACAACTTTTTAAAAACTACTACTTCTACACGCAGAAAAGTCTGCTGCGTCGTTTCTGCAGTTGAATACACTTTAATGCATAAAAGAATAAATCACCGAGTTTTAACCAAACTGCTTTTTGACTTGTTATTGTACATTTTAATAGTGAAATGAGTTTCGATTAAAATTGCACAAATAGAATTTTTTCACAACAACTTTTCTGAAAACTACTACCTCACACGCAGAAGAGTCTGCTGCGTCGTTTCCTGCAGTTTGAAAGCACTTTAATGTATAAAAAATAAATCACCGAATTTTAACCAAACTGCTTTTTGACTTGTTATTGTACATTTTAATGGTGAAATGAGTTTCGATTAAAATTGCACAAATAGAATTTTTTCACAACAACTTTTCTGAAAACTACTACCTCACACGCAGAAGAGTCTGCTGCGTCGTTTCCTGCAGTTTGAAAGCACTTTAATGTATAAAAATAAATCACCGAATTTTAACCAAACTGCTTTTTGACTTGTTATTGTACATTTTAATGGTGAAATGAGTTTCGATTAAAATTGCACAAATAGATTATTTTCACAACAACTTTTCTGAAAACTACTACCTCACACGCAGAAGAGTCTGCTGCGTCGTTTCCTGCAGTTTGAAAGCACTTTAATGTATAAAAGAATAAATCACCGAGTTTCGAACCGATCTATTTTATAGTCATTTTTGACTTGATTTTTCTGTAAAGTGAGTTTGGTTGAAACTTCACAAATAATTATTTTTGACAACAACTTTTCTGAAAACTACTACCTCACACGCAGAAGAGTCTGCTGCGTCGTTTCTGCAGTTTGAAAGCACTTTAATGTATAAAAAAATAAATCACCAAAGTTTTGAACCAACTACTTTTTGACTGTTTTGACATTTTACTGTGAAGTGAGTTTGGTTGAAACTTCACAAATAATTATTTTTGACAACAACTTTTCTGAAAACTACTACCTCACACGCAGAAGAGTCTGCTGCGTCGTTTCCTGCAGTTTGAAAGCACTTTAATGTATAAAAGAATAAATCACCGAATTTTAACCAAACTGCTTTTTGACTTGTTATTGTACATTTTAATGGTGAAATGAGTTTCGATTAAAATTGCACAAATAGAATTTTTTCACAACAACTTTTCTGAAAACTACTACCTCACACGCAGAAGAGTCTGCTGCGTCGTTTCCTGCAGTTTGAAAGCACTTTAATGTATAAAAGAATAAATCACCGAATTTTAACCAAACTACTTTTTGACTTGTTATTGTACATTTTAATGGTGAAATGAGTTTCGATTAAAATTGCACAAATAGAATTTTTCACAACAACTTTTCTGAAAACTACTACCTCACACGCAGAAGAGTCTGCTGCGTCGTTTCCTGCAGTTTGAAAGCACTTTAATGTATAAAAGAATAAATCACCGAATTTTAACCAAACTACTTTTTGACTTGTTATTGTACATTTTAATGGTGAAATGAGTTTCGATTAAAATTGCACAAATAGAATTTTTCACAACAACTTTTCTGAAAACTACTACCTCACACGCAGAAGAGTCTGCTGCGTCGTTTCCTGCAGTTTGAAAGCACTTTAATGTATAAAAGAATAAATCACCGAATTTTAACCAAACTGCTTTTTGACTTGTTATTGTACATTTTAATGGTGAAATGAGTTTCGATTAAAATTGCACAAATAGATTTTTTTCACAACAACTTTTCTGAAAACTACTACCTCACACGCAGAAGAGTCTGCTGCGTCGTTTCCTGCAGTTTGAAAGCACTTTAATGTATAAAAAATAAATCACCGAATTTTAACCAAACTACTTTTTGACTTGTTATTGTACATTTTAATGGTGAAATGAGTTTTGATTAAAATTGCACAAATAGATTATTTTTACAACAACTTTTCTGAAAACTACTACCTCACACGCAGAAGAGTCTGCTGCGTCGTTTCCTGCAGTTTGAAAGCACTTTAATGTATAAAAGAATAAATCACCGAATTTTAACCAAACTGCTTTTTGACTTGTTATTGTACATTTTAATGGTGAAATGAGTTTCGATAAAATTCCACAAAAAAGTAATTTTCACAACAACTTTTCTGAAAACTACTACCTCACACGCAGAAGAGTCTGCTGCGTCGTTTCCTGCAGTTTGAAAGCACTTTAATGTATAAAAGAATAAATCACCGAATTTTAACCAAACTGCTTTTTGACTTGTTATTGTACATTTTAATGGTGAAATGAGTTTCGATTAAAATTGCACAAATAGAATTTTTCACAACAACTTTTCTGAAAACTACTACTCCACGCAGAAGAGTCTGCTGCGTCGTTTCCTGCAGTTTGAAAGCACTTTAATGTATAAAAGAATAAATCACCGAATTTAACCAAACTCTTTTTGACTTGTTATTGTACATTTTAATGGTGAAATGAGTTTCGATTAAAATTGCACAAATAATTATTTTTACAACAACTTTTCTGAAAACTACTACCTCACACGCAGAAGAGTCTGCTGCGTCGTTTCCTGCAGTTTGAAAGCACTTTATGTATAAAAGAATAAATCACCGAATTTTAACCAAACTACTTTTTGACTTGTTATTGTACATTTTAATGGTGAAATGAGTTTCGATAAAATTCACAAAAATAATTTTCACAACAACTTTTCTGAAAACTACTACCTCACACGCAGAAGAGTCTGCTGCGTCGTTTCCTGCAGTTTGAAAGCACTTTAATGTATAAAAGAATAAATCACCGAATTTTAACCAAACTCTTTTGACTTGTTATTGTACATTTTAATGGTGAAATGAGTTTCGATTAAAATTGCCAAATAATATTTTCACAACAACTTTTCTGAAAACTACTACCTCACACGCAGAAGAGTCTGCTGCGTCGTTTCCTGCAGTTTGAAAGCACTTTAATGTATAAAAGAATAAATCACCGAATTTACCAAACTCTTTTGATTGTTATTGTACATTTAATGTAAATGAGTTCGATAAATTCACAAATAGATTTTTTCACAACAACTTTTCTGAAAACTACTACCTACACGCAGAAGAGTCTGCTGCGTCGTTTCCTGCAGTTTGAAAGCACTTAATGTATAAAAATAAATCACGAATTTAACAAACTGCTTTTTGACTTGTTATTGTACATTTTAATGGTGAAATGAGTTTCGATTAAAATTGCACAAATAGAATTTTTTCACAACAACTTTTCTGAAAACTACTACCTCACACGCAGAAGAGTCTGCTGCGTCGTTTCCTGCAGTTTGAAAGCACTTTAATGTATAAAAGAATAAATCACCGAATTTTAACCAAACTACTTTTTGACTTGTTATTGTACATTTTAATGGTGAAATGAGTTTCGATTAAAATTGCACAAATAATTATTTTTGACAACAACTTTTTTAAAAACAACTACCCAACACGCAGAAGAGTCTGCTGGGTCGTTTCCTGCAGTTTGAAAGCACTTTAATGTATAAAAATAAAAATCACAGAATTTTGATCAAAACTAAGTGGTGGTGGCAATGATGGTCTCAGTGGTGAAGAAGAATGTAGCAAGGATTATGTACCTACCCGACCCACCACCACCCTACACTCAACGAGCCTACATAAGAGCACTACTGGAAGCCAAGAAAGTGCAATGCTCTAGGTCAGGGACCAGATCACTGGTCAGTGAGCTGCTGACAGTCCCCTGTAGTGGATGTTAATGTTGTACACTGAAATCAATTAAAAATTATTTCCGCTCACCCCACCACTGATCTGTTCTATTCTGGCTCAGATTATTATTTAATCTCTGTTTTGTGCTTGAAATGAGCAAAGAAACATTATTTTGAGATAAAACAATGAGTCAAATAACACTTTGAAATAACATTATGAAGATGAAGATGACGTTGTACACTGAAATCAATTAAAAATTATTTCCGCTCACCCCACCACTGATCTGTCCCATTCTGTCTCAGATTATTATTTAATCTCTGTTTTGTGCTTGAAATGAGCAAAGAAATAAATTTTGGGGATTAAATAAAGAGTCAAACAAAACTTTGAATTAACATTATGAGGATGAAGATGATGTTGTACACTGAAATCAATTAAAAATTATTTCATTTACCCACTCTGATCTGTCCATTCTGGCTTGATCTTAAAAAACTATATTACACGCAGACAAAGTCTGCTGGTCTTTTCTGCAGTTGAAAAACATTAAGATAAAAATTATAAATACACGAGTCGAACGACAAAGCTTTGACATGAATTTACTGTAAAGATGAGTTTGTTGAAACTATCAAAAAATTATTTTTACCAACTGACTCATTCTTTTTTAAAAACAACTACTCTAACGCAGAAAAGTCTGCTGCGTCGTTTCTGCAGTTTGAAAGCACTTTAATGTATAAAAGAATAAATCACCGAGTTTCGAACCGATCTATTTTATAGTCATTTTTGACTTGATTTTTCTGTAAAGTGAGTTTGGTTGAAACTTCACAAATAATTATTTTTGACAACAACTTTTTAAAACTACTACCTCACACGCAGAAGAGTCTGCTGCGTCGTTTCCTGCAGTTTGAAAGCACTTTAATGTATAAAAGAATAAATCACCGATTTCGAAAACGATCTATTTATAGTCATTTTGACTTGATTTTATGTAAAGTGAGTTTGGTTGAAACTTCACAAATAATTATTTTTACAACAACTTTTCTGAAAACTACTACCTCACACGCAGAAGAGTCTGCTGCGTCGTTTCCTGCAGTTTGAAAGCACTTTAATGTATAAAAAATAAATCACCGAATTTTAACCAAACTGCTTTTTGACTTGTTATTGTACATTTTAATGGTGAAATGAGTTTCGATTAAAATTGCACAAATAGAATTTTTTCACAACAACTTTTCTGAAAACTACTACCTCACACGCAGAAGAGTCTGCTGCGTCGTTTCCTGCAGTTTGAAAGCACTTTAATGTTTAAAAGAATAAATCACCGAATTTTAACCAAACTACTTTTTGACTTGTTATTGTACATTTTAATGGTGAAATGAGTTTCGATAAAACTCCACAGAAAAGTAATTTTCACAACAACTTTTCTGAAAACTACTACCTCACACGCAGAAGAGTCTGCTGCGTCGTTTCCTGCAGTTTGAAAGCACTTTAATGTATAAAAAAAAAATCACCGAATTTTAACCAAACTGCTTTTTGACTTGTTATTGTACATTTTAATGGTGAAATGAGTTTCGATTAAAATTGCACAAATAGAATTTTTTCACAACAACTTTTCTGAAAACTACTACCTCACACGCAGAAGAGTCTGCTGCGTCGTTTCCTGCAGTTTGAAAGCACTTTAATGTATAAAAGAATAAATCACCGAATTTTAACCAAACTACTTTTGACTTGTTATTGTACATTTTAATGGTGAAATGAGTTTCGATTAAAATTGCACAAAAGAATTTTCACAACAACTTTTCTGAAAACTACTACCTCACACGCAGAAGAGTCTGCTGCGTCGTTTCCTGCAGTTTGAAAGCACTTTAATGTATAAAAGAATAAATCACCGAATTTTAACCAAACTACTTTTGACTTGTTATTGTACATTTTAATGGTGAAATGAGTTTCGATTAAAATTGCACAAATAGAATTTTTCACAACAACTTTTTGAAAACTACTACCTCACACGCAGAAGAGTCTGCTGCGTCGTTTCCTGCAGTTTGAAAGCACTTTAATGTATAAAAAATAAATCACCGAATTTTAACCAAACTCTTTTGACTTGTTATTGTACATTTAATGGTGAAATGAGTTTGATTAAAATTGCACAAATAGAATTTTTCACAACAACTTTTCTGAAAACTACTACCTCACACGCAGAAGAGTCTGCTGCGTCGTTTCCTGCAGTTTGAAAGCACTTTAATGTATAAAAGAATAAATCACCGAATTTTAACCAAACTACTTTTGACTTGTTATTGTACATTTTAATGGTGAAATGAGTTTCGATTAAAATTGCACAAATAGAATTTTTTCACAACAACTTTTCTGAAAACTACTACCTCACACGCAGAAGAGTCTGCTGCGTCGTTTCCTGCAGTTTGAAAGCACTTTAATGTATAAAAGAATAAATCACCGAATTTTAACCAAACTACTTTTTGACTTGTTATTGTACATTTTAATGGTGAAATGAGTTTGATTAAAATTGCACAAATAGATATTTTTACAACAACTTTTCTGAAAACTACTACCTCACACGCAGAAGAGTCTGCTGCGTCGTTTCCTGCAGTTTGAAAGCACTTTAATGTATAAAAGAATAAATCACCGAATTTTAACCAAACTACTTTTGACTTGGTATGTACATTTAATGGTAAATAGTTCGATAAAATTGCACAAATGATTATTGTTGACAAACAAACTTTTTAAAAACACTACCCACACCAGAAAGTCTGCTCGGTCGTGTCCTGCAGTTTTGAAAGCACTTTAATGTTAAAATAAAAATAAAATTTTGATCAAACTCATGATTGTCTCATTTGGTGAGATTAATTACAATGATTTGTACCTTCCACTAAACTAGCAAAGAGCTATTTGAGATTAAACTAAGAAGTCAATACAGACTTTGATCAACTGTAGTGATGTGAAGATGATGTTGTACATGAAATCAATTAAAAATTATTTCCTCACCCCACCACTGATCTGTCCCATTCTGGCTCAGATTATTATTTAATCTCTGTTTGTGCTTGAATGAGCAAAGAAACATATTTGGGATAAATAAAGAGTCAAACAAACACTTTGAAATAACATTATGAGATGAAGATGATGTTGTACATGAAATCAATTAAAAATTATTTCCGTCACCCCACCACTGATCTGTCCCATTCTGGCTCAGATTATTATTTAATCTCTGTTTTGTGCTTGAAATGAGCAAAGAAAAAATTTTGGGGATTAAATAAAGAGTCAAACAAAACTTTGAAATAACATTATGAGGATGAAGATGATGTTGTACACTGAAATCAATTAAAAATTATTTCTATTACCCCACCACTGATCTGTCCCATTCTGGCTCAGATCATTATTTAATCTCTGTTTTGTGCTTGAAATGAGCAAAGAAACAATTTTGGGGATTAAATAAAGAGTCAAACAAAACTTTGAAATAACATTATGAGATGAAGATGATGTTGTACACTGAAATCAATTAAAAATTATTTCCATTCACCCCACCACTGATCTGTCCCATTCTGGCTCAGATCATTATTTAATCTCTGTTTTGTGCTTGAAATGAGCAAAGAACAATTAGTTTTGGAGATAAATAAAGAGTCAACAACAAACTTTGAAATAACATTATGAGATGAAGATGATGTTGTACACTGAAATCAATTAAAAATTATTTCCATTCACCCCACCACTGATCTGTCCCATTCTGGCTCAGATCATTATTTAATCTCTGTTTTGTGCTTGAAATGAGCAAAGAAACATTATTTTGAGTAAAACAAGAGTCAAACAAAACTTTGAAATAACATTATGAGGATGAAGATGATGTTGTACATGAAATCAATTAAAATTATTTCCTTCCCAACCACTGATCTGTCCATTCTGGCTCAGATCATTATTTAATCTCTGTTTTGTGCTTGAAATGAGCAAAGAAACAATATTTGGGGATTAAATAAAGAGTCAAACAAAACTTTGAAATAACATTATGAGGATGAAGATGATGTTGTACACTGAAATCAATTAAAAATTATTTCCATTCACCCCACTCACTGATCTGTCCCATTCTGGCTTAGATCTTAAAAAAACTACTACCTTACACGCAGAAAAGTCTGCTGCGTCGTTTTCTGCAGTTTAAAAGCACTTTAATGTATAAAAGATTAAATCACCGAGTTTCGAACAGATCTATTTTATAGTCATTTTTGACTTGATTTTTCTGTAAAGTGAGTTTGGTTGAAACTTCACAAATAATTATTTTTACAACAACTTTTCTGAAAAACTACTACCTCACACGCAGAAGAGTCTGCTGCGTCGTTTCCTGCAGTTTGAAAGCACTTTAATGTATAAAAGAATAAATCACCGAATTTTAACCAAACTGCTTTTTGACTTGTTATTGTACATTTTAATGGTGAAATGAGTTTCGATTAAAATTCACAAATAATATTTTTACAACAACTTTTCTGAAAACTACTACTCACACGCAGAAAGTCTGCTGCGTCGTTTCTGCAGTTGAAAGCACTTTAATGTATAAAAGAATAAATCACCGAGTTTTAACAAACTCTTTTTGAATTGTTTTGACTTTAATGTGAAATGAGTTTCGTTAAATTGCACAAATAATTATTTTTGACAACAACTTTTCTAAAAACTACTACCTCACACGCAGAAGAGTCTGCTGCGTCGTTTCTGCAGTTTGAAAGCACTTTAATGTATAAAAGAATAAATCACCGAGTTTCGAACCGATCTATTTTATAGTCATTTTTGACTTGATTTTTCTGTAAAGTGAGTTTGGTTGAAACTTCACAAATAATTATTTTTACAACAACTTTTCTAAAACTACTACCTCACACGCAGAAGAGTCTGCTGCGTCGTTTCCTGCAGTTGAAAGCACTTTAATGTATAAAAGAATAAATCACCGAGTTTCAACCAAATCTTTTTACTTGTTGATTGTATTTTAATGTAAATGAGTTTGATTAAAATTCACAAATAAGTATTTTACAACAACTTTTCTGAAAACTACTACCTACACGCAGAAAAGTCTGCTGCGTCGTTTTCTGCAGTTTGAAAGCACTTTAATGTATAAAAGAATAAATCACCGAATTTTAACCAAACTCTTTTTGACTTGTTATTGTACATTTTAATGGTGAAATGAGTTTGATTAAAATTGCACAAATAGATTATTTTTACAACAACTTTTCTGAAAACTACTACCTCACACGCAGAAGAGTCTGCTGCGTCGTTTCCTGCAGTTTGAAAGCACTTTAATGTATAAAAATAAAATCACCGAATTTTAACCAAACTACTTTTTGACTTGTTATTGTACATTTTAATAGTAAATGAGTTTCGATTAAAATTGCACAAATAGATTATTTTCACAACAACTTTTCTAAAAACTACTACTCACACGCAGAAGAGTGCTGCTGCGTCGTTTCCTGAGTTTGAAGCACTTTAATGTATAAAAAAAAAATACCGAATTTTAATCAAAACTAAGCTGGTTGGCAATGTATGGTCTAGTGGTGAGAAGATGTCAGGATTAATACTGACCACCCCATGATTATTTACAACACTATTCATAAACTACCTACTGACACCAGAAAGTCTGCTGCTCTTATCCTGCGTGTTGAAAGATCAATGTAAAGATAATCGAAGATCAACACTGTATGGATGTAATGATTGTACATAAATCAATTAAAAATTATTTCCATTCACCCCACCACTGATCTGTCCATTCTGACTCAGATCATTATTAATCTCTGTTTTGTGTTGAAATGAGCAAAGAAATAAATTTTGGGATTAAATAAAGAGTCAAACAAAACTTTGAAATAACATTATGAGGATGAAGATGATGTTGTACACTGAAATCAATTAAAAATTATTTCCATTCACCCCACCACTGATCTGTCCCATTCTGGCTCAGATCATTATTTAATCTCTGTTTTGTGCTTGAAATGAGCAAAGAAACAATTTTGGGATTAAATAAAGAGTCAAACAAAACTTTGAAATAACATTATGAGGATGAAGATGATGTTGTACACTGAAATCAATTAAAAATTATTTTCATTTACCCCACCACTGATCTGTCTTATTCTGGCTCAGATCTTAAAAAAACTAATACCTTACACGCAGAAAATTCTGCTGCGTCGTTTTCGGCAGATTAAAAGCACTTTAATGTATAAAAGATTAAATCACCGAGTTTCGAACAGATCTATTTTATAGTCATTTTTGACTTGATTTTAAGGGTAAAATGAGTTTGGATGAAATTCAACAGAAAAGTAATTTTGACAACAACTTTTCTAAAAACAACTGAATCACACAAAAAAAAGTCTGCTGCGTCGTTTTCAACAGTTGGTATAGCACTTTAATAAAAAAAGAATAAATCACTAAGTTTCGAACCGATCTATTTTATAGTCATTTTTGACTTGATTTTACTGTAAAGTGAGTTTGGTTGAAACTTCACAAATAATTATTTTTGACAACAACTTTTCTGAAAACTACTACCTCACACGCAGAAGAGTCTGCTGCGTCGTTTCCTGCAGTTTGAAAGCACTTTAATGTATAAAAGAATAAATCACCGAATTTTAACCAAACTACTTTTTGACTTGTTATTGTACATTTTAATGGTGAAATGAGTTTGATGAAATTCACAAAAAATATTTTTCACAACAACTTTTCTGAAAACTACTACCTCACACGCAGAAGAGTCTGCTGCGTCGTTTCCTGCAGTTTGAAAGCACTTTAATGTATAAAAGAATAAATCACCGAATTTTAACCAAACTACTTTTTGACTTGTTATTGTACATTTTAATGGTGAAATGAGTTTCGATTAAATTGCACAAAAATTATTTTGACAACAACTTTTCTAAAAACAACTACCCACACGCAGAAGAGTCTGCTGCGTCGTTTCTTGCAGTTTGAAAGCACTTTAATGTATAAAAGAATAAATCACCGAATTTTAACCAAACTCTTTTTACTTGTTATTGTACATTTTAATGGTGAAATGAGTTTCGATTAAAATTGCACAATAAATTTTTTCACAACAACTTTTCTGAAAACTACTACCTCACACGCAGAAGAGTCTGCTGCGTCGTTTCCTGCAGTTTGAAAGCACTTTAATGTATAAAAATAAAAATCTCCGAATTTTAACCAAACTGCTTTTTGACTTGTTATTGTACATTTTAATGGTGAAATGAGTTTTGATTAAAATTGCACAAATAGATTTTTTACAACAACTTTTCTGAAAACTACTACCTCACACGCAGAAGAGTCTGTTGCGTCGTTTCCTGCAGTTTGAAAGCACTTTAATGTATAAAAGAATAAATCACCGAATTTTAACCAAACTGCTTTTTGACTTGTTATTGTACATTTTAATGGTGAAATGAGTTTCGATTAAAATTGCACAAATAGATTATTTTCACAACAACTTTTCTAAAACAACTGAATCACACGCAAAGAGTCTGCTGCGTCGTTCCACAGTTGAAAGCACTTTAATGTATAAAAATAAAAATCACGAATTTTGATCAAAACTAAGTGGTGGTGGCAATGATGGTCTCAGTGGTGAAGAAGAATGTAGCAGGGATTATGTACCTACCCGACCCCCCACCACCCTACACTCAACGAGCCTACATAAGAGCACTACTGGAAGCCAAAAAAGTGCAATGCTCTTATAATGTATAAAATAAAAATCAGAATTTGATCAAAACTAGTGGTGTGTGCAATGAATGTCTTCAGTGGTGAAGATACATGTAGCAGGGATTAGTACCTATCCGACTCACCACTCTACTCCTTACACTACAACAGCACTACATTGGCATTAAGCATAAAAAGTCAAATCAACAGATCTTTGAAAACTGTGAATTGAGTGGATGTATGTTGTACAATGAAATCAATTAAAAATTATTTCCATTCACCCCACCACTGATCTGTCCCATTCTGGCTCAGATCATTATTTAATCTCTGTTTTGTGCTTGAAATGAGCAAAGAAAATATTTTGGGGATTAAATAAAGAGTCAAACAAAACTTTGAAATAACATTATGAGATGAAGATGATGTTGTACAATGAAATCAATTAAAAATTATTTCCATTCACCCCACCACTGATCTGTCCCATTCTGGCTCAGATTCATTATTTAATCTCTGTTTTGTGCTTGAAATGAGCAAAGAAACATTATTTGGGGATTAAATAAAGAGTCAAACAAAACTTTGAAATAACATTATGATGATGAAGATGATGTTGTACAATGAAATCAATTAAAAATTATTTCCATTCACCCCACCACTGATCTGTCCCATTCTGGCTCAGATTATTATTTAATCTCTGTTTTGTGCTTGAAATGAGCAAAGAAACATTATTTGGGGATTAAATAAAGAGTCAAAAAAAACTTTGAAATAACATTATGAGGATGAAGATGATGTTGTACACTGAAATCAATTAAAAATTATTTCCGCTCATTCCAATACTGATCTGTTTTATTCTGGCTCAGATCATTATTTAATCTCTGTTTTGTGCTTGAAATGAGCAAAGAAATAAATTTTGGGGATTAAATAAAGAGTCAAACAAAACTTTGAAATAACATTATGAGGATGAAGATGATGTTGTACACTAAAATCAATTAAAAATTATTTCCGCTCATTCCAATACTGATCTGTTTTATTCTGGCTCAGATCATTATTTAATCTCTGTTTTGTGCTTGAAATGAGCAAGAAATTTTGGGATTAATAAGAGTCAAAAAACTTGAATACTTATAGATGAAGATGATTTGTACACTGAATCAATTAAAAATTATTTCCTCACCCACACTGATCTGTCTTCTGGCTCAGATTTATTTAACTAATACAAAACTATTTGATTAAACAAAAAATCTTGAAATAACATTATGAGATGAAGATGATGTTGTACACTGAAATCAATTAAAAATTATTTCCATTTACCCCACCACTGATCTGTCTTATTCTGGCTCAGATCTTAAAAAAAACTACTACCTTACACGCAGAAAAGTCTGCTGCGTCGTTTTCTGCAGTTTAAAAACACTTTAATGTATAAAAGATTAAATCACCGAGTTTCGAACAGATCTATTTTATAGTCATTTTTGACTTGAATTTACTGTAAAGTGAGTTTGGTTGAAACTTCACAAATAATTATTTTTGACAACAACTTTTTTAAAAACAACTACTTCTAACGCAGAAAAGTCTGCTGCGTCGTTTTCTGCAGTTTAAAAGCACTTTAATGTATAAAAGATAAATCACCGAGTTTTAACCAAACTGCTTTTTGACTTGTTATTGTACATTTTAATGTGAAATGAGTTTCGATTAAAATTGCACAAATAATTATTTTTACAACAACTTTTCTGAAAACTACTACCTCACACGCAGAAGAGTCTGCTGCGTCGTTTCCTGCAGTTTGAAAGCACTTTAATGTATAAAGAATAAATCACCGAATTTTAACCAAACTACTTTTTGACTTGTTATTGTACATTTTAATGGTGAAATGAGTTTCGATTAAAATTGCACAAATAATTATTTTTGACAACAACTTTTTTAAAAACTAACTACCTCACACGCAGAAGAGTCTGCTGCGTCGTTTCCTGCAGTTTGAAAGCACTTTAATGTATAAAGAATAAATCACCGAATTTTAACCAAACTACTTTTTGACTTGTTATTGTACATTTTAATGTAAATGAGTTTGATTAAAATTCACAAATAATTATTTTTGACAACAACTTTTTAAAACTACTACCCACACGCAGAAGAGTCTGCTGCGTCGTTTCCTGCAGTTTGAAAGCACTTTAATGTATAAAAGAATAAATCACCGAATTTTAACCAAACTACTTTTTGACTTGTTATTGTACATTTTAATGGTGAAATGAGTTTCGATTAAAATTGCACAAATAATTATTTTTACAACAACTTTTCTGAAAACTACTACCTCACACGCAGAAGAGTCTGCTGCGTCGTTTCCTGCAGTTTGAAAGCACTTTAATGTATAAAAATAAATCACCGAATTTTAACCAAACTACTTTTTGACTTGTTATTGTACATTTTAATGGTGAAATGAGTTTCGATTAAAATTGCACAAATAATTATTTTTGACAACAACTTTTTTAAAAACTACTACCTCACACGCAGAAGAGTCTGCTGCGTCGTTTCTGCAGTTTGAAAGCACTTTAATGTATAAAGAATAAATCACCGATTTTAACCAACTCTTTTTGACTTGTTATTGTACATTTTAATGTGAAATGAGTTTCGATTAAAATTGCACAAATAATTATTTTTGACAACAACTTTTCTAAAACTACTACCTCACACGCAGAAGAGTCTGCTGCGTCGTTTCCTGCAGTTTGAAAGCACTTTAATGTATAAAGAATAAATCACCGAATTTTAACCAAACTGCTTTTTGACTTGTTATTGTACGTTTTAATGGTGAAATGAGTTTCGATTAAAATTGCACAAATAGAATTATTTTACAACAACTTTTCTGAAAACTACTACCTCACACGCAGAAGAGTCTGCTGCGTCGTTTCCTGCAGTTTGAAAGCACTTTAATGTATAAAAGAATAAATCACCGAATTTTAACCAAACTACTTTTTGACTTGTTATTGTACATTTTAATGGTGAAATGAGTTTCGATTAAAATTGCACAAATAATTATTTTTGACAACAACTTTTTTAAAAACAACTACCCAACACGCAGAAGAGTCTGCTGCGTCGTTTCCTGCAGTTTGAAAGCACTTTAATGTATAAAGAATAAATCACCGAATTTTAACCAAACTGCTTTTTGACTTGTTATTGTACATTTTAATGGTGAAATGAGTTTCGATTAAAATTGCACAAATAGATATTTTTCACAACAACTTTTCTGAAAACTACTACC
>JAMZRA010000005.1:15173302-15197996 GCA_024499935.1 Tyrophagus putrescentiae
GTTTGGTTAAAATCGGTGATTTATCTTTTATACATTAAAGTGCTTTCAAACTGCAGGAAACGACGCAGCAGACTCTTCTGCGTGTTGGGTAGTTGTTTTTAAAAAAGTTGTTGTCAAAAATAATTATTTGTGCAATTTTAATCGAAACTCATTTCACCATTAAAATGTACAATAACAAGTCAAAAAGTAGTTTGGTTAAAATTCGGTGATTTATTCTTTTATACATTAAAGTGCTTTCAAACTGCAGGAAACGACGCAGCAGACTCTTCTGCGTGTGAGGTAGTAGTTTTTAAAAAAGTTGTTGTCAAAAATAATTATTTGTGCAATTTTAATCGAAACTCATTTCACCATTAAAATGTACAATAACAAGTCAAAAAGTAGTTTGGTTAAAATTCGGTGATTTATTCTTTTATACATTAAAGTGCTTTCAAACTGCAGGAAACGACGCAGCAGACTCTTCTGCGTGTGAGGTAGTAGTTTTTCAGAAAAGTTGTTGTCAAAAATAATTATTTGTGCAATTTTAATCGAAACTCATTTCACCATTAAAATGTACAATAACAAGTCAAAAAGTAGTTTGGTTAAAATTCGGTGATTTATTCTTTTATACATTAAAGTGCTTTCAAACTGCAGGAAACGACGCAGCAGACTCTTCTGCGTGTGAGTAGTAGTTTTTCAGAAAAGTTGTTGTAAAAATAATCTATTTGTGCAATTTTAATCGAAACTCATTTCACTATTAAAATGTACAATAACAAGTCAAAAAGCAGTTTGGTTAAAATTCGGTGATTTTATTTTTATACATTAAAGTGCTTTCAAACTGCAGGAAACGACGCAGCAGACTCTTCTGCGTGTGAGGTAGTAGTTTTTCAGAAAAGTTGTTGTAAAATAATTATTTGTGAATTTTAATCGAAACTCATTTACATTAAAATGTACAATAACAAGTCAAAAAGCAGTTTGGTTAAATTCGGTGATTTATTTTTATACATTAAAGTGCTTTCAAACTGCAGAAACGACGCAGCAGACTCTTCTGCGTGTGAGGTAGTAGTTTTCAGAAAAGTTGTTGTGAAAAAATCTATTTGTGCAATTTTAATCAAAACTCATTTCACCATTAAAATGTACAATAACAAGTCAAAAAGCAGTTTGGTTAAAATTCGGTGATTTATTCTTTTATACATTAAAGTGCTTTCAAACTGCAGGAAACGACGCAGCAACTCTTCTGCGTGTGAGGTAGTGTTTTTAAAAAGTTGTTGTGAAAATAATTATTTGTGCAATTTTAATCGAAACTCATTTCACCATTAAAATGTACAATAACAAGTCAAAAAGCAGTTTGGTTAAAATTCGGTGATTTATTTTTTATACATTAAAGTGCTTTCAAACTGCAGGAAACGACGCAGCAGACTCTTCTGCGTGTGAGGTAGTAGTTTTCAAAAAGTTGTGTGAAAATAATCTATTTGTGAATTTAATCAAACTCATTTACCATTAAAATGTACAGTAACAAGTCAAAAAGCAGTTTGGTTAAAATTCGGTGATTTATTCTTTTATACATTAAAGTGCTTTCAAACTGCAGGAAACGACGCAGCAGACTCTTCTGCGTGTGAGGTAGTAGTTTTTAGAAAAGTTGTTGTCAAAAATAATTATTTGTGAAGTTTCAACCAAACTCATTTACATTAAAATGTCAATAACAAGTCAAAAAGTAGTTGGTTAAATTCGGTGATTTATCTTTTATACATTAAAGTGCTTTCAAACTGCAGGAAACGACGCAGCAGACTCTTCTGCGTGTGAGGTAGTAGTTTTCAGAAAAGTTGTTGTGAAAATTATTTTTGTGCAATTTTAATCGAAACTCATTTCACCATTAAAATGTACAATAACAAGTCAAAAAGTAGTTTGGTTAAAATTCGGTGATTTATTCTTTTATACATTAAAGTGCTTTCAAACTGCAGGAAACGACGCAGCAGACTCTTCTGCGTGTGAGGTAGTAGTTTTTAGAAAAGTTGTTGTTAAAAATAATTATTTGTGAATTTTAATCAAACTCATTCACATAAAATGTCAAGTAACAATGTCAAAAAGCGTTTGGTAAAATCGGTGATTTATTCTTTTATACATTAAAGTGCTTTCAAACTGCAGGAAACGACGCAGCAGACTCTTCTGCGTGTGAGGTAGTAGTTTTCAGAAAAGTTGTTGTAAAAATAATCTATTTGTGCAATTTTAATCAAAACTCATTTCACCATTAAAATGTACAATAACAAGTCAAAAAGTAGTTTGGTTAAAATTCGGTGATTTATTTTTTATACATTAAAGTGCTTTCAAACTGCAGGAAACGACGCAGCAGACTCTTCTGCGTGTGAGGTAGTAGTTTTCAGAAAAGTTGTTGTGAAAATTACTTTTTGTGCGAATTTTATCGAAACTCATTTCACCATTAAAATGTACAATAACAAGTCAAAAAGCAGTTTGGTTAAAATTCGGTGATTTATTCTTTTATACATTAAAGTGCTTTCAAACTGCAGGAAACGACGCAGCAGACTCTTCTGCGTGTGAGGTAGTAGTTTTTAGAAAAGTTGTTGTCAAAAATAATTATTTGTGAAGTTTCAACCAAACTCACTTTACAGAAAAATCAAGTCAAAAATGACTATAAAATAGATCGGTTCGAAACTCGGTGATTTATTTTTTATACATTAAAGTGCTTTCAAACTGCAGAAAACGACGCAGCAGACTCTTCTGCGTGGAGGTAGTTGTTTTTAAAAAAGTTGTTGTCAAAAATAATTATTTGTGAAGTTTCAACCAAACTCACTTTACAGAAAAATCAAGTCAAAAATGACTATAAAATAGATCGGTTCGAAACTCGGTGATTTATTCTTTTATACATTAAAGTGCTTTTAAACTGCAGAAAACGACGCAGCAGACTTTTCTGCGTTAGAAGTAGTTGTTTTTAAAAAAGTTGTTGTCAAAAATAATTATTTGTGAAGTTTCAACCAAACTCACTTTACAGTAAATTCAAGTCAAAAATGACTATAAAATAGATCTGTTCGAAACTCGGTGATTTAATCTTTTATACATTAAAGTGCTTTTAAACTGCAGAAAACGACGCAGCAGACTTTTCTGCGTGTAAGGTAGTAGTTTTTTTTAAGATCTGAGCCAGAATAAGACAGATCAGTGGTGGGGTGAGCGGAAATAATTTTTAATTGATTTCAGTGTACAACATCATCTTCATCCTCATAATGTTATTTCAAAGTTTTGTTTGACTCTTTATTTAATCCCCAAATAATGTTTCTTTGCTCATTTCAAGCACAAAACAGAGATTAAATAATAATCTGAGCCAGAATGGGACAGATCAGTGGTGGGGTGAATGGAAATAATTTTTAATTGATTTCAGTGTACAACATCATCTTCATCCTCATAATGTTATTTCAAAGTTTTGTTTGACTCTTTATTTAATCCCCAAATAATGTTTCTTTGCTCATTTCAAGCACAAAACAGAGATTAAATAATGATCTGAGCCAGAATAGAACAGATCAGTGGTGGGGTGAGCGGAAATAATTTTTAATTGATTTCAGTGTACAACATCATCTTCATCCTCATAATGTTATTTCAAAGTTTTGTTTGACTCTTTATTTAATCCCCAAAATTTATTTCTTTGCTCATTTCAAGCACAAAACAGAGATTAAATAATGATCTGAGTCAGAATGGGACAGATCAGTAGTGGGGTGAATGGAAATAATTTTTAATTGATTTTATTGTACAACATTAACATCCACTACAGGGGATTGTCAGCAGCTCACTGACCAGTGATCTGGTCCCTGACCTAGAGCATTGCACTTTTTTGGCTTCCAGTAGTGCTCTTATGTAGGCTCGTTGAGTGTAGGGTGGTGGGGGGTCGGGTAGGTACATAATCCCTGCTACATTCTTCTTCACCACTGAGACCATCATTGCCACCACCACTTAGTTTTGATCAAAATTCGGTGATTTTTATTTTTATACATTAAAGTGCTTTCAAACTGCAGGAAACGACGCAGCAGACTCTTCTGCGTGTAAGGTAGTAGTTTTCAGAAAAGTTGTTGTCAAAAATAATTATTTGTGCAATTTTAATCGAAACTCATTTCACCATTAAAATGTACAATAACAAGTCAAAAAGCAGTTTGGTTAAAATTCGGTGATTTATTTTTTTATACATTAAAGTGCTTTCAAACTGCAGGAAACGACGCAGCAGACTCTTCTGCGTGTGAGGTAGTAGTTTTCAGAAAAGTTGTTGTGAAAAAATTCTATTTGTGCAATTTTAATCGAAACTCATTTCACCATTAAAATGTACAATAACAAGTCAAAAAGCAGTTTGGTTAAAATTCGGTGATTTATTTTTTTATACATTAAAGTGCTTTCAAACTGCAGGAAACGACGCAGCAGACTCTTCTGCGTGTGAGGTAGTAGTTTTCAGAAAAGTTGTTGTGAAAAAATTCTATTTGTGCAATTTTAATCGAAACTCATTTCACCATTAAAATGTACAATAACAAGTCAAAAAGCAGTTTGGTTAAAATTCGGTGATTTTTATTTTTATACATTAAAGTGCTTTCAAACTGCAGGAAACGACGCAGCAGACTCTTCTGCGTGTGAGGTAGTAGTTTTCAGAAAAGTTGTTGTAAAATAATCTATTTGTGCAATTTTAATCGAAACTCATTTCACCATTAAAATGTACAATAACAAGTCAAAAAGCAGTTTGGTTAAAATTCGGTGATTTATTCTTTTATACATTAAAGTGCTTTCAAACTGCAGAAACGACGCAGCAGACTCTTCTGCGTGTGAGGTAGTAGTTTTCAGAAAAGTTGTTGTAAAATAATCTATTTGTGCAATTTTAATGAAACTCATTTCACCATTAAAATGTACAATAACAAGTCAAAAAGCAGTTTGGTTAAAATTCGGTGATTTATTTTTTTATACATTAAAGTGCTTTCAAACTGCAGGAAACGACGCAGCAGACTCTTCTGCGTGTGAGGTAGTAGTTTTCAGAAAAGTTGTTGTCAAAAATAATTATTTGTGAAGTTTCAACCAAACTCACATTACAGAAAAATCAAGTCAAAAATGACTATAAAATAGATCGGTTCGAAACTCGGTGATTTATTTTTTATACATTAAAGTGCTTTCAAACTGCAGAAACGACGCAGCAGACTCTTCTGCGTGTGAGGTAGTAGTTTTCAGAAAAGTTGTTGTGAAAAATAATTATTTGTGAAGTTTCAACCAAACTCACTTTACAGAAAAATCAAGTCAAAAATGACTATAAAATAGATCGGTTCGAAACTCGGTGATTTATTCTTTTATACATTAAAGTGCTTTCAAACTGCAGGAAACGACGCAGCAGACTCTTCTGCGTGTGAGGTAGTAGTTTTCAGAAAAGTTGTTGTCAAAAATAATTATTTGTGCAATTTTAATCGAAACTCATTTCACCATTAAAATGTACAATAACAAGTCAAAAAGTAGTTTGGTTAAAATTCGGTGATTTATTCTTTTATACATTAAAGTGCTTTCAAACTGCAGGAAACGACGCAGCAGACTCTTCTGCGTGTAAGGTAGTAGTTTTCAGAAAAGTTGTTGTGAAAATTACTTTTTGTGCAATTTTAATCGAAACTCATTTCACCATTAAAATGTACAATAACAAGTCAAAAAGCAGTTTGGTTAAAATTCGGTGATTTATTCTTTTATACATTAAAGTGCTTTCAAACTGCAGGAAACGACGCAGCAGACTCTTCTGCGTGTGAGGTAGTAGTTTTTAAAAAAGTTGTTGTCAAAAATAATTATTTGTGAAGTTTCAACCAAACTCACTTTACAGTAAATTCAAGTCAAAAATGACTATAAAATAGATCTGTTCGAAACTCGGTGATTTAATCTTTTATACATTAAAGTGTTTTTAAACTGCAGAAAACGACGCAGCAGACTTTTCTGCGTGTAAGGTAGTAGTTTTTTTAAGATCCAAGCCAGAATGGGACAGATCAGTAGTGGGGTGAATGGAAATAATTTTTAATTGATTTCAGTGTACAACATCATCTTCATCCTCATAATGTTATTTCAAAGTTTTGTTTGACTCTTTATTTAATCCCCAAAATTTATTTCTTTGCTCATTTCAAGCACAAAACAGAGATTAAATAATGATCTGAGCCAGAATAAAACAGATCAGTATTGGAATGAGCGGAAATAATTTTTAATTGATTTCAGTGTACAACATCATCTTCATCCTCATAATGTTATTTCAAAGTTTTGTTTGACTCTTTATTTAATCCCCAAAATTTATTTCTTTGCTCATTTCAAGCACAAAACAGAGATTAAATAATGATCTGAGTCAGAATGGGACAGATCAGTAGTGGGGTGAATGGAAATAATTTTTAATTGATTTCATTGTACAACATTAACATCCACTACAGGGGATTGTCAGCAGCTCACTGACCAGTGATCTGGTCCCTGACCTAGAGCATTGCACTTTTTTGGCTTCCAGTAGTGCTCTTATGTAGGCTCGTTGAGTGTAGGGTGGTGGGGGGTCGGGTAGGTACATAATCCCTGCTACATTCTTCTTCACCACTGAGACCATCATTGCCACCACCACTTAGTTTTGATCAAAATTCGGTGATTTTTATTTTTATACATTAAAGTGCTTTCAAACTGCAGGAAACGACGCAGCAGACTCTTCTGCGTGTTGGGTAGTTGTTTTTAAAAAAGTTGTTGTCAAAAATAATTATTTGTGAAGTTTCAACCAAACTCACTTTACAGAAAAATCAAGTCAAAAATGACTATAAAATAGATCGGTTCGAAACTCGGTGATTTATTCTATTATACATTAAAGTGCTTTCAAACTGCAAGAAACGACGCAGCAGACTTTTCTGCGTTAGAAGTAGTTGTTTTTAAAAAAGTTGTTGTCAAAAATAATTATTTGTGAAGTTTCAACCAAACTCACTTTACAGTAAATTCAAGTCAAAAATGACTATAAAATAGATCTGTTCGAAACTCGGTGATTAATCTTTTATACATTAAAGTGCTTTCAAACTGCAGGAAACGACGCAGCAGACTCTTCTGCGTGTGAGGTAGTAGTTTTCAGAAAAGTTGTTGTGAAAAAATCTATTTGTGCAATTTTAATCGAAACTCATTTCACCATTAAAATGTACAATAACAAGTCAAAAAGCAGTTTGGTTAAAATTCGGTGATTTATTCTTTTATACATTAAAGTGCTTTCAAACTGCAGGAAACGACGCAGCAGACTCTTCTGCGTGTGAGGTAGTAGTTTTCAGAAAAGTTGTTGTGAAAATAATCTATTTGTGCAATTTTAATCGAAACTCATTTCACCATTAAAATGTACAATAACAAGTCAAAAAGCAGTTTGGTTAAAATTCGGTGATTTATTCTTTTATACATTAAAGTGCTTTCAAACTGCAGGAAACGACGCAGCAGACTCTTCTGCGTGTGAGGTAGTAGTTTTCAGAAAAGTTGTTGTGAAAAATTCTATTTGTGCAATTTTAATCGAAACTCATTTCACCATTAAAATGTACAATAACAAGTCAAAAAGCAGTTTGGTTAAAATTCGGTGATTTATTCTTTTATACATTAAAGTGCTTTCAAACTGCAGGAAACGACGCAGCAGACTCTTCTGCGTGTGAGGTAGTAGTTTTCAGAAAAGTTGTTGTCAAAAAAATTATTTGTGCAATTTTAATCAAACTCATTTCACCATTAAAATGTACAATAACAAGTCAAAAAGCATTTGGTTAAATTCGGTGATTTATTTTTTATACATTAAAGTGCTTTCAAACTGCAGGAAACGACGCAGCAGACTCTTCTGCGTGTGAGGTAGTAGTTTTCAGAAAAGTTGTTGTGAAAAAATTCTATTTGTGCAATTTTAATCGAAACTCATTTCACCATTAAAATGTACAATAACAAGTCAAAAAGCAGTTTGGTTAAAATTCGGTGATTTATTCTTTTATACATTAAAGTGCTTTCAAACTGCAGGAAACGACGCAGCAGACTCTTCTGCGTGTGAGGTAGTAGTTTTCAGAAAAGTTGTTGTGAAAATAATTATTTGTGCAATTTTAATCGAAACTCATTTCACCATTAAAATGTACAATAACAAGTCAAAAAGTAGTTTGGTTAAAATTCGGTGATTTATTCTTTTATACATTAAAGTGCTTTCAAACTGCAGGAAACGACGCAGCAGACTCTTCTGCGTGTGAGGTAGTAGTTTTTAGAAAAGTTGTTGTCAAAAATAATTATTTGTGAAGTTTCAACCAAACTCACTTTACAGAAAAATCAAGTCAAAAATGACTATAAAATAGATCGGTTCGAAACTCGGTGATTTATTCTTTTATACATTAAAGTGCTTTCAAACTGCAGGAAACGACGCAGCAGACTCTTCTGCGTGTGAGGTAGTAGTTTTCAGAAAAGTTGTTGTCAAAAATAATTATTTGTGAAGTTTCAACCAAACTCACTTTACAGAAAAATCAAGTCAAAAATGACTATAAAATAGATCGGTTCGAAACTCGGTGATTTATTCTTTTATACATTAAAGTGCTTTCAAACTGCAGGAAACGACGCAGCAGACTCTTCTGCGTGTGAGGTAGTAGTTTTCAGAAAAGTTGTTGTGAAAATAATTATTTGTGCAATTTTAATCGAAACTCATTTACAAAATATCAAAATGTACAAAATAGTCAAAGGTTTGGTAAATTCGGTGATTTATTCTTTTATACATTAAAGTGCTTTCAAACTGCAGGAAACGACGCAGCAGACTCTTCTGCGTGTGAGGTAGTAGTTTTCAGAAAAGTTGTTGTCAAAAATAATTATTTGTGAAGTTTCAACCAAACTCACTTTACAGTAAAATACAAGTCAAAAATGACATAAAATAGATGGTTCGAAATCGGTGATTTATTCTTTTATACATTAAAGTGCTTTCAAACTGCAGAGAAACGACGCAGCAGACTCTTCTGCGTGTGAGGTAGTAGTTTTAGAAAAGTTGTTGTAAAATAATTATTTGTGAATTTTAACCAAACTCATTTCACAGAAAATACAAGTCAAAAGATTAAAATAGATCTGGTTAAAATTCGGTGATTTATTCTTTTATACATTAAAGTGCTTTCAAACTGCAGGAAACGACGCAGCAGACTCTTCTGCGTGTGAGGTAGTAGTTTTCAGAAAAGTTGTTGTAAAATAATTATTTGTGAATTTAATCAAACTCATTTCACCATTAAAATGTACAATAACAAGTCAAAAAGCAGTTTGGTTAAAATTCGGTGATTTATTCTTTTATACATTAAAGTGCTTTCAAACTGCAGGAAACGACGCAGCAGACTCTTCTGCGTGTGAGGTAGTAGTTTTCAGAAAAGTTGTTGTGAAAAAATTATTTGTGCAATTTTAATCGAAACTCATTTCACCATTAAAATGTACAAGTAACAAGTCAAAAAGCAGTTGGTTCAAAATTTCGGTGATTTATTTTTTATACATTAAAGTGCTTTCAAACTGCAGAAACGACGCAGCAGACTCTTCTGCGTGTGAGGTAGTAGTTTTTAGAAAAGTTGTTGTCAAAAATAATTATTTGTGAAGTTTCAACCAAACTCACTTTACAGAAAAATCAAGTCAAAAATGACTATAAAATAGATCGGTTCGAAACTCGGTGATTTATTCTTTTATACATTAAAGTGCTTTCAAACTGCAGAAAACGACGCAGCAGACTCTTCTGCGTGTAAGGTAGTAGTTTTTTAAGATCAGCAAATAGAAGATCTGTGGGGTAAATGGAAATAATTATTTGTGAAGTTTAACAAACTCACTTTCACCACATAATGTCAATAATTATAAAAAGTTTGTTGAACTCGGTGATTTAATCTTTTAATACATTAAAGTGCTTTTCAAACTGCAGAAAGACGCAGCAGACTTTCTGCGTTAAAGTAGTAGTTTTGTAAATCTGAGCAAATAAGAAGTCATCAATTGATGGGTAAATGGAAATAATTTTTAATTGATTTCATTGTACAACATCATTTCACTCATTAATGTTATCAAGATTTTGGTTTGACGTCATTGTTTTAATCTCAAAAAATGTTTTTGCTCATTTAAGCACAAACCAGATTAAATAAGATCAAGCCAGAAGGGACAGATCAGTGTGGTTGAATGGAAATAATTTTTAATTGATTTAATTGAGCAAAAAGCAGTTTGCGTTAAAATGTATTTTTTTTTTATCATTAAAGTGTTTAACTCAGTAAGAGCAACAACTCTTTGCTTGTCATTTTTTTAGAAAAGTTGTTTGAAAAATCACCAAATGGAATGTTTATGAAACTCATTTTACATTAAAATTATAATAACAGTCAAAAAGCAGTTTGGTTAAAATCGGTGATTTATTTTTTATAATTAAGTGCTTTCAAACTGCAGTAAACGACGCAGCAACTCTTTCTGCGTGTGTGTAGTGTTTTTCAGAAAAGTTGTTGTGAAAAATAACTATTTGTGAATGTTTAATCAAACTCATTTCACATTAAAATTGTACAATATACAAGTCAAAAAGCAGTTTGGTTAAAATTCGGTGATTTATTTTTATACATTAAAGTGCTTTCAAACTGCAGAAACGACGCAGCAGACTCTTTGCGTGTGAGTAGTTAGTTTTTAGAAAAGTTGTTGTGAAAAAAATCTATTTGTGCAATTTTAATCGAAACTCATTTCACCATTAAAATGTACAATAACAAGTCAAAAAGCAGTTTGGTTAAAATTCGGTGATTTATTTTTTATACATTAAAGTGCTTTCAAACTGCAGGAAACGACGCAGCAGACTCTTCTGCGTGTGAGGTAGTAGTTTTCAGAAAAGTTGTTGTGAAAAAATTCTATTTGTGCAATTTTAATCGAAACTCATTTCACCATTAAAATGTACAATAACAAGTCAAAAAGCAGTTTGGTTAAAATTCGGTGATTTATTCTTTTATACATTAAAGTGCTTTCAAACTGCAGGAAACGACGCAGCAGACTCTTCTGCGTGTAGGTAGTAGTTTTTAGAAAAAGTTGTTGTGAAAAATAATTATTTGTGAATTTAATCGAAACTCATCTTCACATTAAAATGTACAAATGACAATCAAAATAGATCTGGTTCAAATCGGTGATTTATTCTTTTAATGCATTAAAAGTGCTTTCAAACTGCAGGAAACGACGCAGCAGACTCGTTCTGCGTATGAAGGTAGTATTTTCAGAAAAGTTTTGTTGAAAAATATTATTTGTGCAATTTCAATACTTTCTCATTTAAGCAAAATTACAGGATTAATAAAATCTAGCAGAAGGACAGATCGTGTGGGTGAAATGGTGAAAAATTTATTTAATTATTACATGTACAAATGTCTTTATATGCATAAGTGTTTAAACTGACGACGCAGACTTTTCTGCGTGTGAGTATAGTTTTTAGAAAAGTTTTGTCAAAAATAATCTATTGTGCAATTTAATCGAAATATTTACATTAATTTATGTCAAAAAGTCAAAAGTAGTTGGTTAAAATCGGTGATTTATTCTTTATACATTAAAGTGCTTTCAAACTGCAGAAACGACGCAGCAGATCTTCTGCGTGTAGGTAGTAGTTTTCAGAAAAGTTGTTGTAAAATATTATTTGTGAATTTTAATCGAAACTCATTTCACATTAAAATGTACAATAACAAGTCAAAAAGAGTTTGGTTAAAATTCGGTGATTTATTTTTATACATTAAAGTGCTTCAAACTGCAGAAACGACGCAGCAGACTCTTCTGCGTGTGAGGTAGTAGTTTTCAGAAAAGTTGTTGTAAAAAATTATTTGTGCAATTTTAATCGAAACTCATTTCACCATTAAAATGTACAATAACAAGTCAAAAAGCAGTTTGGTTAAAATTCGGTGATTTATTTTTTATACATTAAAGTGCTTTCAAACTGCAGGAAACGACGCAGCAGACTCTTCTGCGTGTGAGGTAGTAGTTTTCAGAAAAGTTGTTGTGAAAAATTTATTTGTGCAATTTTAATCGAAACTCATTTCACCATTAAAATGTACAATAACAAGTCAAAAAGCAGTTTGGTTAAAACTCGGTGATTTATTTTTTATACATTAAAGTGCTTTCAAACTGCTGAAACGACGCAGCAGACTTTTCTGCGTTAGAAGTAGTTGTTTTAAAAAAGTTGTTGTCAAAAATAATTATTTGTGAAGTTTCAACCAAACTCACTTTACAGTAAATTCAAGTCAAAAATGACTATAAAATAGATCTGTTCGAAACTCGGTGATTTAATCTTTTATACATTAAAGTGCTTTTAAACTGCAGAAAACGACGCAGCAGACTTTTCTGCGTGTAAGGTAGTAGTTTTTTTTAAGATCTGAGCCAGAATAAGACAGATCAGTGGTGGGGTAAATGGAAATAATTTTTAATTGATTTCAGTGTACAACATCATCTTCACTCATTTATTATTTTAAATTTTGTGTTGACTCTTTATTTAATCCCCAAAAATGTTTCTTTGCTCATTTCAAGCACAAAACAGAGATTAAATAATATCAGCCAGAATTGGACAGATCAGTGGTGGGGTGAATGGAAATAATTTTAATTGATTTCATAAGTAAAACAGTTGTTCAAAAATCGTGATTTATTTTTATGACATTAAAGTGTTTAAACTGCAGAAAACGACGCACAGACTTTCTTGCTTATTTAGTTTCAAAAAGGTTTAAAAAATAACAATTGGCAATTGTTAATGGAAATCATTTTAATTGAAATGTAAATGAAGTCAAAAAGCAGTTTGGTTAAAATACGGTGATTTTTCTTTTATATACTTAAAGTGCTATCAAACTGCAGAAACGACGCAACAGACTCTTCTGCGTGTGATAGTTGTTTTAGAAAAGTTGTTGTAAAATAATTTTTGTGAATTTTAATCAAAACTCATTTTACAGTAAAATGTACAATAACAATGTAAAAAGTAGTTGGTTAAAATTCGGTGATTTATTCTTTTATAATTAAAGTGCTTTCAAACTGCAGAAACGACGCAGCAGACTCTTCTGCGTGTGAGGTAGTAGTTTTCAGAAAAGTGTGAAATATGTGGTTAAAAAATTATAAAAGTCAAAATTTGGTTAAAATCGGAGTATTTATTTTATACATTAAAGTGCTTTCAAACTGCAGAAACGACCAGCAGACTTTTGCGTGTGATAGTTTTAGAAAGTGTTGTAAAAATTTATTTGTGAATTTTATCAAACTCATTTACATTAAAATGTACATAACAAGCAAAAACAGTTTGGTTAAAATTCGAGGTGATTATTTTTTATACATTAAAGTGCTTTCAAACTGCAGGAAACGACGCAGCAGACTCTTTGCGTGTGAGTAGTGTTTTCAGAAAAGTTGTTGTGAAAAATATACTATTTGTGAATTTATCGAAACTCATTTACATTAAAATGTACAATAAAGTCAAAAAGTAGTTTGTTAAATTCGGTGATTTATTTTTTATACATTAAAGTGCTTTCAAACTGCAGAAACGACGCAGCAGACTCTTCTGCGTGTGAGGTAGTAGTTTTCAGAAAAGTTGTTGTGAAAAAATTCTATTTGTGCAATTTTAATCGAAACTCATTTCACTATTAAAATGTACAATAACAAGTCAAAAAGCAGTTTGGTTAAAATTCGGTGATTTATTCTTTTATACATTAAAGTGCTTTCAAACTGCAGGAAACGACGCAGCAGACTCTTCTGCGTGTGAGGTAGTAGTTTTAAAAAGTTGTTGTCAAAAATAATTATTTGTGAAGTTTCAACCAAACTCACTTTACAGTAAATTCAAGTCAAAAATGACTATAAAATAGATCTGTTCGAAACTCGGTGATTTAATCTTTTATACATTAAAGTGCTTTTAAACTGCAGAAAACGACGCAGCAGACTTTTCTGCGTGTAAAGTAGTAGTTTTTTTAAGATCTGAGCCAGAATAAGACAGATCAGTGGTGGGGTAAATGGAAATAATTTTTAATTGATTTCAGTGTACAACATCATCTTCTACCTCATTTATTATTTTTAAATTTTTGTTTGACTCTTTATTTAATCCCCAAATAATGTTTCTTTGCTCATTTCAAGCACAAAACAGAGATTAAATAATGATCTGAGCCAGAATGGGACAGATCAGTGGTGGGGTGAATGGAAATAATTTTTAATTGATTTCATTGTACAACATCATCTTCATCATCATAATGTTATTTCAAGTTTTGTTTGACTCATTGTTTTATCTCAAAAAAATGTTTCTTTGCTCATTTTAAGCACAAAACAGAGATTAAATAAAGATCCAAGCCAGAATTGGACAGATCAGTGGTGGGGTGAATGGAAATAATTTTTAATTGATTTAATTGAAGTCAAAAAGCAGTTTGGTTAAAACACGGTGATTTTTATTTTTATACATTAAAGTGCTTTCAAACTGCAGTAAACGACGCAACAGACTCTTTTGCGTGTGATTCAGTTGTTTTTAGAAAAGTTGTTGTGAAAATTACTTTTCTGTGGAATTTTATCGAAACTCATTTTACTATTAAAATGTACAATAACAAGTCAAAAAGCAGTTTGGTTAAAATTCGGTGATTTATTCTTTTATACATTAAAGTGCTTTCAAACTGCAAGAAACGACGCAGCAGACTCTTCTGCGTGTGAGGTAGTAGTTTTCAGAAAAGTTGTTGTAAAATAATCTATTTGTGCAATTTTAATCAAACTCATTTCACCATTAAAATGTACAATAACAAGTCAAAAAGTAGTTTGGTTAAAATTCGGTGATTTATTCTTTTATACATTAAAGTGCTTTCAAACTGCAGGAAACGACGCAGCAGACTCTTCTGCGTGTGAGGTAGTAGTTTTCAGAAAAGTTGTTGTGAAAAAATTCTATTTGTGCAATTTTAATCGAAACTCATTTCACCATTAAAATGTACAATAACAAGTCAAAAAGCAGTTTGGTTAAAATTCGGTGATTTATTCTTTTATACATTAAAGTGCTTTCAAACTGCAGGAAACGACGCAGCAGACTCTTCTGCGTGTGAGGTAGTAGTTTTCAGAAAAGTTGTTGTGAAAAATACTATTTGTGCAATTTTAATCGAAACTCATTTCACCATTAAAATGTACAATAACAAGTCAAAAAGCAGTTTGGTTAAAATTCGGTGATTTATTCTTTTATACATTAAAGTGCTTTCAAACTGCAGGAAACGACGCAGCAGACTCTTCTGCGTGTGAGGTAGTAGTTTTCAGAAAAGTTGTTGTGAAAAAATTCTATTTGTGCAATTTTAATCGAAACTCATTTCACCATTAAAATGTACAATAACAAGTCAAAAAGCAGTTTGGTTAAAATTCGGTGATTTATTTTTTATACATTAAAGTGCTTTCAAACTGCAGGAAACGACGCAGCAGACTCTTCTGCGTGTGAGGTAGTAGTTTTCAGAAAAGTTGTTGTGAAAATTACTTTTCTGTGGAATTTTATCGAAACTCATTTCACCATTAAAATGTACAATAACAAGTCAAAAAGCAGTTTGGTTAAAATTCGGTGATTTATTCTTTTATACATTAAAGTGCTTTCAAACTGCAGGAAACGACGCAGCAGACTCTTCTGCGTGTGAGGTAGTAGTTTTCAGAAAAGTTGTTGTGAAAAATAATCTATTTGTGCAATTTTAATCAAACTCATTTCACCATTAAAATGTACAATAACAAGTCAAAAAGCAGTTTGGTTAAAATTCGGTGATTTATTCTTTTATACATTAAAGTGCTTTCAAACTGCAGGAAACGACGCAGCAGACTCTTCTGCGTGTGAGGTAGTAGTTTTCAGAAAAGTTGTTGTGAAAATTACTATTTGTGCAATTTTAATCGAAACTCATTTCACCATTAAAATGTACAATAACAAGTCAAAAAGTAGTTTGGTTAAAATTCGGTGATTTATTTTTTATACATTAAAGTGCTTTCAAACTGCAGGAAACGACGCAGCAGACTCTTCTGCGTGTGAGGTAGTAGTTTTCAGAAAAGTTGTTGTGAAAAAATTCTATTTGTGCAATTTTAATCGAAACTCATTTCACCATTAAAATGTACAATAACAAGTCAAAAAGCAGTTTGGTTAAAATTCGGTGATTTTTTTTTATACATTAAAGTGCTTTCAAACTGCAGGAAACGACGCAGCAGACTCTTCTGCGTGTGAGGTAGTAGTTTTCAGAAAAGTTGTTGTGAAAAATATTATTTGTGCAATTTTAATCGAAACTCATTTCACCATTAAAATGTACAATAACAAGTCAAAAAGCAGTTTGGTTAAAATTCGGTGATTTATTCTTTTATACATTAAAGTGCTTTCAAACTGCAGGAAACGACGCAGCAGACTCTTCTGCGTGTGAGGTAGTAGTTTTCAGAAAAGTTGTTGTCAAAAATAATTATTTGTGCAATTTAATCGAAACTCATTTCACCATTAAAATGTACAATAACAAGTCAAAAAGTAGTTTGGTTAAAATTCGGTGATTTATTCTTTTATACATTAAAGTGCTTTCAAACTGCAGAAACGACGCAGCAGACTCTTCTGCGTGTGAGGTAGTAGTTTTCAGAAAAGTTGTTGTAAAATAATCTATTTGTGAATTTAATCGAAACTCATTTCACATTAAAATGTACAATAACAAGTCAAAAAGTAGTTGGTTAAAATCGGTGATTTATTCTTTTATACATTAAAGTGCTTTCAAACTGCAGGAAACGACGCAGCAGACTCTTCTGCGTGTGAGGTAGTAGTTTTCAGAAAAGTTGTTGTAAAAATATTATTTGTGAAGTTTTCGAAACTCATTCACATTAAAATGTACAATAACAAGTCAAAAAGCTAGTTTGGTTAAAATTCGGTGATTTATTCTTTTATACATTAAAGTGCTTTCAAACTGCAGGAAACGACGCAGCAG
This sequence comes from Tyrophagus putrescentiae, assembly GCA_024499935.1. Lineage (NCBI taxonomy): Eukaryota > Metazoa > Arthropoda > Arachnida > Sarcoptiformes > Acaridae > Tyrophagus > Tyrophagus putrescentiae. The sequence continues at coordinate 15,190,150 of JAMZRA010000005.1, forward strand.
ACTCTTCTGCGTGTGAGGTAGTAGTTTTCAGAAAAGTTGTTGTAAAAATTTTTTTGTGGAATTTTATCGAAACTCATTTCACCATTAAAATGTACAATAACAAGTCAAAAAGCAGTTTGGTTAAAATTCGGTGATTTATTCTTTTATACATTAAAGTGCTTTCAAACTGCAGGAAACGACGCAGCAGACTCTTCTGCGTGTGAGGTAGTAGTTTTCAGAAAAGTTGTTGTGAAAAAATTATTTGTGCAATTTTAATCGAAACTCATTTCACATAAAATGACAATAAAAGTCAAAAAGTCAGTTGGTTAAAATCGGTGATTTATTTTTTATACATTAAAGTGCTTTCAAACTGCAGGAAACGACGCAGCAGACTCTTCTGCGTGTGAGGTAGTAGTTTTCAGAAAAGTTGTTGTCAAAAATAATTATTTGTGAAGTTTCAACCAAACTCACATTACAGAAAAATCAAGTCAAAAATGACTATAAAATAGATCGGTTCGAAACTCGGTGATTTATTTTTTATACATTAAAGTGCTTTCAAACTGCAGGAAAACGACGCAGCAGACTCTTCTGCGTGTGAGGTAGTAGTTTTCAGAAAAGTTGTTGTGAAAAATAATTATTTGTGAGTTTCAACAAACTCACTTTACGTAAATCAAGTCAATAAATGCTATAAAATAGATTCGGTTAAACTCGGTGATTTATTCTTTTATACATTAAAGTGCTTTCAAACTGCAGAAACGACGCAGCAGACTTCTGCGTGTGAGGTAGTAGTTTTCAAAAAGTTGTTGTGAAAATAATTATTTGTGACAATCATTCACCATAATTCATTTACAAGAAAAGTCATGCTTAAAATGTCGTCGAATCTGTTTATTTTTATACATTAAAGTGCTTTCAAACTGCAGAAACGACGCAGCAGACTTTCTGCGTGTGAGGTAGTAGTTTAGAAAAGTTGTTGTGAAAATATTATTTGTGATTTCAAACTCTATTACATAAATAAGTCAAAAGCAAAAAGTTTGGTTAAATCGGTGATTTATTCTTTATACATTAAAGTGCTTTCAAACTGCAGAAACGACGCAGCAGACTCTTCTGCGTGTGAGGTAGTAGTTTTCAGAAAAGTTGTTGTGAAAATAATCTATTTGTGCAATTTTAATCGAAACTCATTTCACCATTAAAATGTACAATAACAAGTCAAAAAGCAGTTTGGTTAAAATTCGGTGATTTATTCTTTTATACATTAAAGTGCTTTCAAACTGCAGGAAACGACGCAGCAGACTCTTCTGCGTGTGAGGTAGTAGTTTTCAGAAAAGTTGTTGTCAAAAATAATTATTTGTGCAATTTTAATCGAAACTCATTTCACCATTAAAATGTACAATAACAAGTCAAAAAGTAGTTTGGTTAAAATTCGGTGATTTATTCTTTTATACATTAAAGTGCTTTCAAACTGCAGGAAACGACGCAGCAGACTCTTCTGCGTGTGAGGTAGTAGTTTTCAGAAAAGTTGTTGTGAAAAAATTCTATTTGTGCAATTTTAATCGAAACTCATTTCACCATTAAAATGTACAATAACAAGTCAAAAAGCAGTTTGGTTAAAATTCGGTGATTTTTTTTTATACATTAAAGTGCTTTCAAACTGCAGGAAACGACGCAGCAGACTCTTCTGCGTGTGAGGTAGTAGTTTTCAGAAAAGTTGTTGTGAAAAAATTCTATTTGTGCAATTTTAATCGAAACTCATTTCACCATTAAAATGTACAATAACAAGTCAAAAAGCAGTTTGGTTAAAATTCGGTGATTTATTTTTTTATACATTAAAGTGCTTTCAAACTGCAGGAAACGACGCAGCAGACTCTTCTGCGTGTGAGGTAGTAGTTTTCAGAAAAGTTGTTGTGAAAAATAATTATTTGTGAAGTTTCAACTAATCTCACTTTACAGTAAATTCAAGTCAAAAATGACTATAAAATAGATCTGTTCGAAACTCGGTGATTTAATCTTTTATACATTAAAGTGCTTTTAAACTGCAGAAAACGACGCAGCAGACTTTTCTGCGTGTAAAGTAGTAGTTTTTTTAAGATCTGAGCCAGAATAAGACAGATCAGTGGTGGGGTAAATGGAAATAATTTTTAATTGATTTCAGTGTACAACATCATCTTCTACCTCATTTATTATTTTTAAATTTTTGTTTGACTCTTTATTTAATCCCCAAATAATTTGTTCTTTCTGCATAACGCCAAAACTTCTGCGTTAAAGTAATGATCTGAGCAGAATGACAGATAGTGGTGGGGTAATGGAAATAATTTTAATTGATTTCATGTACAATCATCTTCATCATTTAAAGTATTTCAATTGTTGACTCATTTATTTAATCTCAAAAATACTGTTTCTTTGCTCATTTAACAAACAGAATTAAATAGATCAAGCCAATGACAGACATGTGGGTGAATGGAATAGTATTTTGTTTTAAAATTGAGTCAAAAAGCAGTTTGGTTAAACAATATTTTTAATTGATTACTAAGTGTTCAACTGCATCTTCAAACACTCTTTGTTATTCATTTTTAAAAAGTTTTGTAAATTGACTTCTGTGTTTTAATCAAATATTTTCATTATTTCAAGACAAGTCAAAAAGCATTAGATGGTAAAATCAGTGGATTTAATTATTTATATTTAAGTGCATTTCAACTGACGAAACACGCACCAAACTTTTCTAGTTTTGTTGATCTTGTTTTATCAAAAAGTTTTTGTGCAAAAAATATAATACATTGGCAATGTTAATGGAAATAATTTTTAATGAATTCAATAACAAGTCAAAAGCAGTTTGGTTAAATTCGGTGATTTATTTTTTATACATTAAAGTGCTTTCAACTGCAGAAACGACGCAGCAGACTCTTTGCGTGTGAGTCAGTTAGTTTTCAGAAAAGTTGTTGTGAAAAATTCTATTTGTGAATTTTAATCGAAACTCATTTACATTAAAATGTACAATAACAAGTCAAAAAGCAGTTTGGTTAAAATTCGGTGATTTATTCTTTTATACATTAAAGTGCTTTCAAACTGCAGAAACGACGCAGCAGACTCTTCTGCGTGTGAGGTAGTAGTTTTCAGAAAAGTTGTTGTAAAATAATTATTTGTGAATTTTAATCAAACTCATTTCACATAAAATGTACAATAACAAGTCAAAAAGAGTTTGGTTAAAATTCGGTGATTTATTTTTTATACATTAAAGTGCTTTCAAACTGCAGAAACGACGCAGCAGACTCTTCTGCGTGTGAGGTAGTATTTTCAGAAAGTTGTTGTAAAAATTATTTGTGCAATTTAACGAAATATTCACTTAAAATGTACAATAACAAGTCAAAAAGAGTTTGTTAAAATCGTGATTTATTTTTTTAATTAAGTGCTTTCAACTGCGGAAACGACGCAGCAGACTCTTCTGCGTGTGAGTAGTAGTTTTCAGAAAAGTTGTTGTAAAAATTCTTTGTGATTTAATCCAAATATTTACATAAAATGACTACATCAAAACAGTGTTAAAACGGATTTATTTTATAATTAAGTGCTTAAACTGCAGAAACGACGAGCAGACTTTCTGGTGTGAGGTAGTATATTCAAAGTTGTTGTAAAAATTTATTTGTGAATTCAACATCATCTTCATACATCAGTCAATGTTAGTTTAATGTTTTTTTTATCATTAAAGTTTTACTGCAAAAACAATTTTCTTGCGTTAAGATAATTAGATAAATAGTCTAGCCAGAATGACAGATCATGTGGTGATGGAATATTTTAATTGATTTCATGTAAACTCAAAAAGCTTTGTTCAAATTCGTGATTTACTCTTTTTATACATTAAAGTGCTTTCAAACTGCAGGAAACGACGCAGCAGACTCTTCTGCGTGTGAGGTAGTAGTTTTCAGAAAAGTTGTTGTGAAAATAATTATTTGTGCAATTTTAATCAAACTCATTTCACCATTAAAATGTACAATAACAAGTCAAAAAGAGTTTGGTTAAAATTCGGTGATTTATTCTTTTATACATTAAAGTGCTTTCAAACTGCAGAAACGACGCAGCAGACTCTTCTGCGTGTGAGGTAGTAGTTTTTCAGAAAAGTTGTTGTGAAAATACTTTTGTGAATTTTATCGAAACTCATTTCACATTAAAATGTACAATAACAAGTCAAAAAGAGTTTGGTTAAAATTCGGTGATTTATTCTTTTATACATTAAAGTGCTTTCAAACTGCAGGAAACGACGCAGCAGACTCTTCTGCGTGTGAGGTAGTAGTTTTCAGAAAAGTTGTTGTAAAATAATCTATTTGTGCAATTTTAATCGAAACTCATTTCACCATTAAAATGTACAATAACAAGTCAAAAAGTAGTTTGGTTAAAATTCGGTGATTTATTCTTTTATACATTAAAGTGCTTTCAAACTGCAGGAAACGACGCAGCAGACTCTTCTGCGTGTGAGGTAGTAGTTTTCAGAAAAGTTGTTGTGAAAATAATCTATTTGTGAATTTTAATCAAACTCATTTCACCATTAAATGTACAATAACAAGTCAAAAAGCTAGTTTGGTTAAAATTCGGTGATTTATTCTTTTATACATTAAAGTGCTTTCAAACTGCAGGAAACGACGCAGCAGACTCTTCTGCGTGTGAGGTAGTAGTTTTCAGAAAAGTTGTTGTGAAAAATTCTTTTGTGAATTTTAATCGAAACTCATTTCACCATTAAAATGTACAATAACAAGTCAAAAAGAGTTTGGTTAAAATTCGGTGATTTATTCTTTTATACATTAAAGTGCTTTCAAACTGCAGGAAACGACGCAGCAGACTCTTCTGCGTGTGAGGTAGTAGTTTTCAGAAAAGTTGTTGTGAAAAAATCTATTTGTGCAATTTTAATCGAAACTCATTTCACCATTAAAATGTACAATAACAAGTCAAAAAGCAGTTGGTTAAAATTCGGTGATTTATTCTTTTATACATTAAAGTGCTTTCAAACTGCAGGAAACGACGCAGCAGACTCTTCTGCGTGTGAGGTAGTAGTTTTCAGAAAAGTTGTTGTGAAAAATTCTTTTGTGCAATTTTAATCGAAACTCATTTCACCATTAAAATGTACAATAACAAGTCAAAAAGCAGTTTGGTTAAAATTCGGTGATTTATTCTTTTATACATTAAAGTGCTTTCAAACTGCAGGAAACGACGCAGCAGACTCTTCTGCGTGTGAGGTAGTAGTTTTCAGAAAAGTTGTTGTGAAAAAATCTATTTGTGCAATTTTAATCGAAACTCATTTCACCATTAAAATGTACAATAACAAGTCAAAAAGCAGTTTGGTTAAAATTCGGTGATTTATTCTTTTATACATTAAAGTGCTTTCAAACTGCAGGAAACGACGCAGCAGACTCTTCTGCGTGTGAGGTAGTAGTTTTCAGAAAAGTTGTTGTGAAAAATATTATTTGTGCAATTTTAATCAAACTCATTTCACCATTAAAATGTACAATAACAATCAAAAAGCAGTTTGGTTAAAATTCGGTGATTTATTCTTTATACATTAAAGTGCTTTCAAACTGCAGGAAACGACGCAGCAGACTCTTCTGCGTGTGAGGTAGTAGTTTTCAGAAAAGTTGTTGTGAAAATATTTTTTGTGAATTTTATCGAAACTCATTTCACCATTAAAATGTACAATAACAAGTCAAAAAGCAGTTTGGTTAAAATTCGGTGATTATTTTTATACATTAAAGTGCTTTCAAACTGCAGGAAACGACGCAGCAGACTCTTCTGCGTGTGAGGTAGTAGTTTTCAGAAAAGTTGTTGTGAAAAAATTACTTTTGTGAATTTTAATCAAACTCATTTACATAAAAGTACAAAACAAGTCAAAAAGAGTTTGGTTAAAATTCGGTGATTTATTTTTTATACATTAAAGTGCTTTCAAACTGCAGGAAACGACGCAGCAGACTCTTCTGCGTGTGAGGTAGTAGTTTTCAGAAAAGTTGTTGTGAAAATATTATTTGTGAATTTTAATCGAAACTCATTTCACCATTAAAATGTACAATAACAAGTCAAAAAGCAGTTTGGTTAAAATTCGGTGATTTATTCTTTTATACATTAAAGTGCTTTCAAACTGCAGGAAACGACGCAGCAGACTCTTCTGCGTGTGAGGTAGTAGTTTTCAGAAAAGTTGTTGTGAAAAATATTATTTGTGCAATTTTAATCAAACTCATTTCACCATTAAAATGTACAATAACAAGTCAAAAAGAGTTTGGTTAAAATTCGGTGATTTATTTTTTATACATTAAAGTGCTTTCAAACTGCAGGAAACGACGCAGCAGACTCTTCTGCGTGTGAGGTAGTAGTTTTCAGAAAAGTTGTTGTGAAAAATATTATTTGTGCAATTTTAATCGAAACTCATTTCACCATTAAAATGTACAATAACAAGTCAAAAAGCAGTTTGGTTAAAATTCGGTGATTTATTCTTTTATACATTAAAGTGCTTTCAAACTGCAGGAAACGACGCAGCAGACTCTTCTGCGTGTGAGGTAGTAGTTTTCAGAAAAGTTGTTGTGAAAAAATTCTATTTGTGCAATTTTAATCGAAACTCATTTCACCATTAAAATGTACAATAACAAGTCAAAAAGCAGTTTGGTTAAAATTCGGTGATTTATTCTTTTAAACATTAAAGTGCTTTCAAACTGCAGGAAACGACGCAGCAGACTCTTCTGCGTGTGAGGTAGTAGTTTTCAGAAAAGTTGTTGTGAAAAAATTCTATTTGTGCAATTTTAATCAAAACTCATTTCACCATTAAAATGTACAATAACAAGTCAAAAAGTAGTTTGGTTAAAATTCGGTGATTTATTCTTTTATACATTAAAGTGCTTTCAAACTGCAGGAAACGACGCAGCAGACTCTTCTGCGTGTGAGGTAGTAGTTTTCAGAAAAGTTGTTGTGAAAAAATTCTATTTGTGCAATTTTAATCGAAACTCATTTCACCATTAAAATGTACAATAACAAGTCAAAAAGTAGTTTGGTTAAAATTCGGTGATTTATTCTTTTATACATTAAAGTGCTTTCAAACTGCAGGAAACGACGCAGCAGACTCTTCTGCGTGTGAGGTAGTAGTTTTCAGAAAAGTTGTTGTGAAAATAATCTATTTGTGCAATTTTAATCGAAACTCATTTCACCATTAAAATGTACAATAACAAGTCAAAAAGCAGTTTGGTTAAAATTCGGTGATTTATTCTTTTATACATTAAAGTGCTTTCAAACTGCAGGAAACGACGCAGCAGACTCTTCTGCGTGTGAGGTAGTAGTTTTCAGAAAAGTTGTTGTCAAAAATAATTATTTGTGCAATTTTAATCGAAACTTATTTCACCATTAAAATGTACAATAACAAGTCAAAAAGCAGTTTGGTTAAAATTCGGTGATTTTTTTTTTATACATTAAAGTGCTTTCAAACTGCAGGAAACGACGCAGCAGACTCTTCTGCGTGTGAGGTAGTAGTTTTCAGAAAAGTTGTTGTGAAAAAATCTATTTGTGCAATTTTAATCGAAACTCATTTCACCATTAAAATGTACAATAACAAGTCAAAAGCAGTTTGGTTAAAATTCGGTGATTTATTCTTTTATACATTAAAGTGCTTTCAAACTGCAGGAAACGACGCAGCAGACTCTTCTGCGTGTGAGGTAGTAGTTTTCAGAAAAGTTGTTGTAAAAATATCTATTTGTGCAATTTTAATCGAAACTCATTTCACCATTAAAATGTACAATAACAAGTCAAAAAGCAGTTTGGTTTGAAAATTCGGTGATTTATTTTTTATACATTAAAGTGCTTTCAACTGCAGGAAACGACGCAGCAGACTCTTCTGCGTGTGAGGTAGTAGTTTT
>JAMZRA010000005.1:15198496-15214120 GCA_024499935.1 Tyrophagus putrescentiae
GATTTCATTGTACAACATCATCTTCATCATCATAATGTTATTTCAAAGTTTTGTTTGACTCATTGTTTTATCTCAAAACAATGTTTCTTTGCTCATTTCAAGCACAAAACAGAGATTAAATAATGATCTGAGCCAGAATAAACAGATCAGTGGTGGGGTGAGCGGAAATAATTTTTAATTGATTTCAGTGTACAACATCATCTTCATCCTCATAATGTTATTTCAAAGTTTTGTTTGACTCTTTATTTAATCCAAATAATGTTTCTTTGCTCATTTCAAGCACAAAACAGAGATTAAATAATAATCTGAGCCAGAATGGGACAGATCAGTGGTGGGGTGAATGGAAATAATTTTTAATTGATTTCATTGTACAACATTAACATCCACTACAGGGGATTGTCAGCAGCTCACTGACCAGTGATCTGGTCCCTGACCTAGAGCATTGCACTTTCTCGGCTTCCAGTAGTGCTCTTATGTAGGCTCGTTGAGTGTAGGGTGGTGGGGGGTCGGGTAGGTACATAATCCTTGCTACATTCTTCTTCACCACTGAGACCATCATTGCCACCACCACTTAGTTTTGATCAAAATTCGGTGTTTTTTATTTTTATACATTAAAGTGCTTTTCCAACTGTTGGAACCGACGCAGCACACTCTTTTGCGTGTGATTCAGTTGTTTTTAGAAAAGTTGTTGTGAAAATAATCTATTTGTGCAATTTTAATCAAAACTCATTTTACTATTAAAATGTACAATAACAAGTCAAAAAGCAGTTTGGTTAAAATTCAGGGATTTTTATTTTTATACATTAAAGTGCTTTCAAACTGCAGGAAACGACGCAGCAGACTTTTCTGCGTGTAAGGTAGTAGTTTTTTTTAAGATCTGAGCCAGAATAAGACAGATTAGTGGTGGGGTAAATGGAAATAATTTTTAATTGATTTTAGTGTACAACATCATCTTCTACCTCATTTATTATTTTTAAACTTTTGTTTGACTCTTTATTTAATCCCCAAATAATGTGCTTTTGCCATTTCAAGCACGAAACATGGTTATAGTCTCAGCCAAATTGGGACAATCATGGTTGGGATGTAATGGAAAACCATTTCTTAATGTTTAATATAAGTCAAAAAGCAGTTTGGTTAAAACTCAGTGATTTTTATTTTTATACATTAAAGTGCTTTCAAACTGCAGGAAACGACGCAACAGACTCTTCTGCGTGTGAGGTAGTAGTTTTCAGAAAAGTTGTTGTGAAAATTACTTTTTCTGTGGAGTTTTAATCCAAAATCATTTCACACATTAAAATGTACAATAACAATCAAAAAGAGCATTTGGTGAAAATTCGGTGATTTTTTTTTTATACATTAAAGTGCTTTCAAACTGCAGGAAACGACGCAGCAGACTCTTCTGCGTGTTGGGTAGTTGTTTTTAAAAAAGTTGTTGTCAAAAATAATTATTTGTGAAGTTTCAACCAAACTCACTTTACAGAAAAATCAGTAAAAAATACATCAAAAAGATTTGGTTGAAATTCGGTGATTTATTCTTTTATACATTAAAGTGCTTTCAAACTGCAGAAACGACGCAGCAGACTCTTCTGCGTGTGAGTAGTAGTTTTTAGAAAAGTTGTTGTCAAAAATAATTATTTGTGAAGTTTAATCAAACTCATTTACATAAATTCAATAAAATCTAAAAATAGATTGTTGAAATTCGGTGATTTATTCTTTTATACATTAAAGTGCTTTCAAACTGCAGGAAACGACGCAGCAGACTCTTCTGCGTGTGAGGTAGTAGTTTTCAGAAAAGTTGTTGTAAAAAATTCTATTTATGCAATTTTAATCGAAACTCATTTCACCATTAAAACGTACAATAACAAGTCAAAAAGCAGTTTGGTTAAAATTCGGTGATTTATTCTTTATACATTAAAGTGCTTTCAAACTGCAGGAAACGACGCAGCAGACTCTTCTGCGTGTGAGGTAGTAGTTTTCAGAAAAGTTGTTGTGAAAATTACTTTTCTGTGGAATTTTATCGAAACTCATTTCACCATTAAAATGTACAATAACAAGTCAAAAAGCAGTTTGGTTAAAATTCGGTGATTTATTTTTATACATTAAAGTGCTTTCAAACTGCAGGAAACGACGCAGCAGACTCTTCTGCGTGTAAGGTAGTAGTTTTTAGAAAAGTTGTTGTGAGAATTACTTTTCTGTGGAATTTTATCGAAACTCATTTTACCATTAAAATGCACAATAACAAGTCAAAAAGCAGTTTGGTTAAAATTCGGTGATTTTTATTTTTATACATTAAAGTGCTTTCAAACTGCAGGAAACGACGCAGCAGACTCTTCTGCGTGTAAGGTAGTAGTTTTTAGAAAAGTTGTTGTGAGAATTACTTTTCTGTGGAATTTTATCCAAACTCATTTTACCCTTAAAATCAAGTCAAAAATGAATGTTTGGCAACTAATGTTTTGAAGTTTTTTGATTAGTAACAGTACGGAAGAATGTGTTGTAGTTGGGAAGAAGGACGTACTCTATTCAGTGAGACTAGTTTTGTAGATGGTTGATGTACAAAATAAATACTTTTATGATGGTGACTTGAAAAATTGATTTATTTATTTATTTAAATCAAGTCAAAAATGACTGTACGGCAACTAATGTTTTGAAGTTTTTTGCTTAGTAACAGTACGGAAGAATATGTTGTAGTTGGGAAGAAGGACGTACTCTATTCAGTGAGACTAGTTTTGTAGATGGTTGATGTACAAAATAAATACTTTTATGATGGTGACTTGAAAAATTGATTTAATTAATAATTAAAATCAAGTCAAAAATGACTGTACGGCAATTCATGTTTTGAAACTTTTTTCTTAATAACAGTACGGAAGAATGTGTTGTAGTTGGGAAGAAGGACGTACTCTATTTAGTGAGACTAGTTTTGTAGATGGTTGATGTAGAAAATAAATACTTTTATGATAGTGACTTGAAAAATTGATTTATTTATTTATTTAAATCAAGTCAAAAATGACTATAAAATAGATTGATTCGAAACTCGGTGATTTATTTTTTTGTACATTAAAGTGCTCCTCCAACTGCTGGAAAAGACGCAGCAGACTCTTTTGCGTGTGAGGTAGTAGTTTTCTTTTAAGATCTGAGCCAGAATAGGACAGATCAGTGGTGGGGTGAATGGAAATAATTTTTAATTGATTTCAGTGTACAACGTCATCATCATCCTCATAATGTTATTTCAAAGTTTTGTTTGACTCTTTATTTAATCCCCAAATAATGTTTCTTTGTTTATTTCAAGCACAAAACAGAGATTAAATAAAGATCCAAGCCAGATTAGGACAGATCAGTGGTGGGGTGAATGGAAAAATTTTTTAATTGATTTCAGTGTACAACATCATCTTCATTTTCATAATGTTATTTCAAAGGTTTGTTTGACTCTTTATTTAATCCCCAAAATTTGTTTCTTTGCTCATTTCAAGCACAAAACAGAGATTAAATATTGATCTGAGCCAGAATAGAACAGATCAGTGGTGGGGTAAGCGGAAATAATTTTTAATGATTTCTTGTCTAATTTAACATCTATGTTCAAGTTCTTGTCCCTGACAAGCCTTTCACCTTCTCGGCTTCCAGTAGTACTTTATGTAGGCTCGTTGAGGGTAGTGCAAGGCGTGGGTCGTATCGGCCCTTGTCGGTCTGATAGACTATTCAAGTTATGTTACTACTAACAGTCAAAAAGCAGTTTGGTTAAAATTCGTGATTTTTATTTTTATACATTAAAGTGCTTTCAAACTGCAGGAAACAACGCAGCAGACTCTTCTGCGTGTGAGGTAGTAGTTTTCAGAAAAGTTGTTGCGAAAAAATTCTATTTGTGCAATTTTAATCGAAACTCATTTCACCATTAAAATGTACAATAACAAGTCAAAAAGCAGTTTGGTTAAAATTCGGTGATTTTTATTTTTATACATTAAAGTGCTTTCAAACTGCAGGAAACGACGCAGCAGACTCTTCTGCGTGTAAGTAGTAGTTTTAGAAAGTTTGTTGAGAATTACTTTTCTGTGGCAATTTTATGAAACTCATTTACCATTAAAGCACAATAACAAGTCAAAAAGCAGTTTGGTTAAAATTCGGTGATTTTTATTTTTATACATTAAAGTGCTTTCAACTGCAGGAACGACGCAGCAGACTCTTCTGCGTGTAGTAGTAGTTTTTAGAAAGTTGTTGTGAAATACTTTTCTGTGGAATTTTATCAAACTCATTTTACCTTAAAAATACAAGTCAAAAAGATGTTGGATTAAATCGTTTGAGTTTTGATTGTAACATTAAAGTGCTTTAATGTTGGAACGACAGAGTCAACTCTTTCAGTGTAGTATAGTTTTGTAGAAGGTTGTTGTCGAAATATACTTTTTGTGGTGATTATAAAATTATTTACATTTAAAATCAAGTCAAAAATGACTGTTTCGGCAAATAATGTTTTGAATTTTTTGCATTATAACACAAGTTACGGAAGAATAGTGTTGTAGTTGGGAGAGGATACTCTATTTATGAGACTATTTTGTAATAAGTATGATGTTCAAAATTAAATACTTTTATGATGGTGACTTGAAAATTGTTTATTAATAAACAGTCAAAATGACTGTTAGGAATATGTTTTGAAAGTTTTTGCTTAGTACTCGGAAGAATTTTATTGTATTGAATAAGGAAGACTTATTAGTGGACTAGTTTTGTAGATGGTTGATGTACAAAATAAATACTTTTATGATGGTGACTTGAAAAATTGATTTATTTATTTATTTAAATCAAGTCAAAAATGACTATAAAATAGATTGATTCGAAACTCGGTGATTTATTTTTTTGTACATTAAAGTGCTCCTCCAACTGCTGGAAAAGACGCAGCAGACTCTTTTGCGTGTGAGGTAGTAGTTTTCTTTTAAGATCTGAGCCAGAATAGGACAGATCAGTGGTGGGGTGAATGGAAATAATTTTTAATTGATTTAGTGTACTGTGGCGTGGCTGGGGGGTGAGAGTAGCAGAGTTCGAAGAGGGCTGGTCGCCGGTGTTTGAAGGCTACAGATGAACGGCTTCGGTTTGAGCGCGCGGGTTCACTGGAAGTAGGTCCGGCGCTTGGCTCGGTTGAAGAGGGAGAGAGAGAGTCCGGCGGCTTGGCTCGGTTGAAGGGAGAGGAGAGGGAGGCCTGGTGACGGCGGGATAAGGGTTTATTTGAGACGGTGTGACACAGAAAGCGCTCAACACACGACTGAAGACATGGGCTGCTGAGGCTTACCTTAAGAGCATGTGCTCCGGCGAGATGGAAAGGCCGAGAACACCGCGCAGCGCATGGACAGACAGTGAGTGGCGAGAAAGAAAGTGACAAGACAAAAAATTAATACATGGCCACGAAAGGGCAAGTGGTAGACATGAAGTGGCCACTAATGGGCAAAAGATAGAACACTAAAGGAAAGAGGGGAAAGATAAGAGAAATGAACTATGACTGGGGGGTGCACCTGCAACATACTCCCCCCTCGACGTTACTCGCCTTGCGATCCCGTAAGGGCAACAGCTTGGGGAGTGGGAGGGTCAGGTAGGCGATGTGCGTCTGCATCTTCATGCAGCTCCTGAGTGCACTCAAAGGGGATCAGCGTGCGCACGTCTCGGGCCTTGACGGTCAACTGTCCACGGTCATGGGTTCGAACGAGTACAGTCCGAATGGTCCCATCCTCTGATTTGATCACCTGCTCGACAATGCCAAAAGGCCAGGTCTCTGAGGGAGTGGGATTTTTCAGCAGTACAGCGTCACCGACTCGAAGACTGTCTGCTTGGTTCGGCTCGAAAAGGTTCTGGTGGAATGAGCGAAGGGTCAGCAGATACTGGGAGTACCAAGCGTTCCACACGGCATTCACATGCGATTGCATGGCTTTGTAACGCTGAATCAGCTTCGGCTGGGACAGGTTGGAATAGACTTTGCTGCCGATGGGAGGAATCTGCATGAGGGGTCGTCGGGCGGAGAAGTGTGATGGAGTGATGATCTGGCCCTCGTAGACAAACAAGGGTCGACTGTTGAGACGAGCTTCGATCTGGTAAAGAGTGGTGGCCAGCTCCTCGTTGGTGACCTTTTTTCCAAAGGTGAGTGCCATCAGCGTGTCCTTGATGATGCGAATGAGGCGTTCGTAGAATCCACCTCTCCAGGGAGAGGCAACAGTCAGCTGGATCCATTCTACGTGCAAGGACAGGCCAGGTTGAGTGGTGCTGAGCTGGTTCAGGAAATAAACAAACTGCTTCTTGACTGCCATGAGGTTCTTTCCGTTGTCAGTGTAAATGCGGTGGGGAATACCTCGGCGAGCCATGAAGTTGAGTACAGCCTGAAACACCGACTCCTGAGTCTGGTCGTGGATCGGTTCAAGGTGGACAGCTCGGGTAGTGGCGCAGGAAAAGATGACGCCGTAGCGTTTTCCAGGAGTGGTCATAGCTGTTTTGAGTGGTCCATAGATGTCCAGTCCGACATTGGCGAATGGGGTGCATCCGAAGTCGTAGCGAAACTGGGGGACCATTCCAAAGTCAACTTTGGTGGTCTGACCGCGCAGTCGCTTGCACATCATGCAGGTAGAGACTAGACGATGAACGTACTTGCGAGCACCTAGGGTGAAGAACTGGTCGCGAACAGCAAACATGGTCCGCTCGATGCCAGGGTGGCCGAGTCGCTGGTGCTCAAACTGGATGAACAGCTCGACTAGGTGACACTTGCTAGGGAGAATAATTGGCTTCACCTGGTCGAGAGTGAGGTTCTCGCCAGCTAGTAGGCGGGTGTACAATCGAAGTATACCATCTCATCCAAGTAGCACTTGCGTCCACGCAGCACACTAGACCGGTCGAACTGCTGTTTGTTCTCTAGTGCTGCTATCTCTGCTGAGAAATGCTGGCGCTGCAGGTACTTGATGAGAAGTATTCGGCCGAGAGCAATGTCTGGCAATGATGAAGGGCGATCCTTGAGCGCACGGCGAAACACTCGGGCGATGCGACGCCAAGAGTTGAGTGCCTGGCCGTAGTTGGCAAAACGAGAGCAGTTGCAGGATGACTGAACTGGCACTGCTGTGGCAATAGAAGTGGTGATCTTTCGCTGAAACGGTGTCCTCACTGGGCGGCTCAGGGTGGAACCACTTGGGACTGGCAAGCAGGTCGCTGAGCGGGCAACCGCGAGAGATCAGGTCTGCTGGGTTCTCCTTGGTGCTGACATGGCGGAATTCGGCACCAGGTACTAGTCTAGTCAGCTTGTCAATGCGCAAGGAGATGGAGGATCGCTGATCATTGGGGTGTTTGACCAGCCGCTGGAGGTTGATGAGCGAGTCACTGCAGATCACGACTGAGGAGAAAGGCTGAGTCAACTGCACCTTCATGCTGTCGGGCTCTAAAGATGACACCTTCAGGCGGTTGATTTGGTGCGCTAACTCCGTCGCCATTACTAGGCCATCCAATTCGAGTGCAGCAATGGTGTCCTCCTTCTTGTCCTGAGCGGGCGTCAGGCGGACAAGACGAGACTTCGAAATCAGCAGGCGAGTCTTGCCGTCGACCAGCGAGTAGGCTACAGCTCCGAGCGCAAGCTTTGATGCATCACAGTAAACAAACAGCTTTGACGCCTGCCCGTTGAGCGGCAGCACGTTGCGCTGAAGGCTGACAGTGTTGATGAGTTTGGTGTCCCGGAGAGCTATGAGAGCTTCTTCACGTAGGTCATCTGGTAGTGGATCATCCCAGTCTAGGCCTAATTGCCAACTTTCCGGAGAAACAGCCGTAGCTGGATGATGTAGGGTGAGACGAGCCCAAGAGGGTCGTAGATGCGCGCTAGAAGAGAGGAGAAAAGGCGTTTGGTGATGGTAGAGAGGTTGACTTGGAGCGGTAAGTCGACCTGCAGGGAAACCGTGTCAGCAATGGTACTGTAGATGTGACCAAGAAGTTTGACAACTGGCGCGCTTCCGGCTGCCCACTCTGCGTCGAGGCTCTCTACGTTGGTGCGCCATTTGCGCACGTTCATGCCAATTCTGGAGAACATGGTAAGCGTGGCTTCTTTGATGGTGGTGATCTGCTCTGGAGTGGCTGACTGCAATGAGAGAAGCAAATCATCAACGTAAAAACGGTCCGCGATGAGATGTGCTACTTCAGGCAATGGAGAACGCTCCCCCCTCGGTACCATCTGCCGGAGTAACTTAGACATGCATGCGTAGAGAAGGAACGGCGATGCAGAGGTGCCGAAGGGGACCGACGTGAAGCGGTACTCGGCGGGCTTGCCATCGGCGTTGAGCCACCAAAATCGGAGCGCATCACGATCAGGCGGATCCACTATGATCTGCAAGAACGCTTTCTCTATGTCGGCAATCAGAGTATGCTGACCAAAGCGGAATCGCAGCAGAAGGTCGAGTGAATTCCAGGAGTTGACTCCTTTGAACAGGTTATCGTTGAGGGACTTAAATCCTGGCTCGGCAGCCGATCCGTCATAGACGATCCGCATCTGTGTGGTTTCCTTGTCCAGACGCAGGACGCAGTGGTGTGGCAGGTAGTAGAGCTTGCCAGTAGTGGACGCGGCTGGTGCTGGCTCGGCGAATCGACTGATCATGTCCTGCATCGCTACCGCGTACTGAGCGAATCTTCCTTTCGCCTGGAGACTTTTTGTCAGTCGCATCAACCGGTCGTAGGCTTGCCTTCGGTTGCTGCCGAGGTTGGTGGGCTGGAGCCACGGCAGCTGAACAACGCACCGGTCGTTCACTACTTTGACCTTCTCATTGGTGAACTTTTCCAGGTACTGCTGCTCGTCGGCGGTGAGATCAGACTTGGAGTCCTCCTCTTTGGGGGCACTCTCGAAGTAGCTGCTCATGATGGTAATCAGTGCACTGGTCGTTTCAGGGGACTTCTTTCGGCTTAGGTGGCACGAGGTGACTCCGAAAGCGGTCCAGCCGAAGATTGACTGGCGGATGCAGATGTCCTCAGTGGCCAGCTTCTCCAGACTTAGCCAGATGTAACCGATGTACTCAAGACCGAGGATGATCTCAATAGGCTCGTGATGGTGGTCCGGTGTGTCGGTGAGCACATAGCCGTTGGCTCTCAATTCTTCCCAAAACTCTCCTGGAATCGCAGCAGGCCTAAAGCCGTTCAGAGTGGGAAGAACTGAGAGCACCACTGAGAGTTTGTGGGCAGAAACGAGTGAGCACAATTCGGCAGAGACTAATCGGGTGCTGTTGAGTTTGCCTGTGCCGCCGAGGCCGCCAATGCCGAGGTCCTGCTCAGCATACAACGGTAGGTTAAGTCTGTTGGCACAGGCTTCGGTGATGGCTGATCGTCCGCCGCCTCCGTCTAGAAGTACTCGTACCTTGTGGCCGTTGATGTTCACTACTACGGTTTTGTAATAGGAGACGAGCCGGTCTGGTCGAGCGTACTTCAGATTGCTGGTTGGCTGTGTTGAGCTGTTGTTATTGGCAGTGGTAGTAGTGGTAGCGGTGAAGATCTCCTCCTCCTCTTCTGAATCGGTACTAGCAAACGTTTTGGGAATGGTCTGCTGAAGGGAGGTCCGGCTAGCGGTGTCGTCATCGTCGCTCTCTGCGTTCAGGTTAATGTTAGGTGAGTTGGGGCGACTGTTGCTGGCGAGCGATGAGCACAAGACGCGTGAATGGTGCCGACCGCAACGACAGACGTACGACGAACGACAGTCGAGTTGGTCGTGGTCGTTGCCCAGGCATCGTGTGCACAGTCTTTTCTTTGCGACGAGTTCCCGACGCTTCTCAACCGTGAACGAGTTGCAGTAGATCGTACGATGACTGCCTGTGCATATAGCACACTCGCTCAAAGTCGGGGAGCGCTCGGGACCTGCGTTGGGGAGAGGCGAGGCTCGGTGGTGAACTGGTCTGGACTTTGGTGGGTCAGGCTGAGCGATGTGAATGTGAGAGCGCGGCTTGGGCTCGCGCTGAGGTGCGAATGCCGATTCATTGGATGCTTCACTCAGCACCAACTGGCGCTTGTGGAACCGTTTAAGTGCGCGCAGCAGCTCCAGAGCGGTCCACCTCTCCTCGTAGTCACACTCCTTAAGCACTGAAGACGGCAGGTGGTGCGTCATCAGGCGGACGTAGGTGTTGTTGATTTGTTCGTCCGAGGTGCCGGTCTTCTGCAGGGCGAGCACCCCTTCCTCCCAGGCGACGATCAATTGGTGTAGAAGGTTGGTCTGGGAGCTTTGGCGTACAACGGGCAGCTTCTCAAAGGTTGCCCGCACGTGTTCTCGGACTCGGCCTGCGTCCTCGTAACGCTCGCGTAGACGGCCTTTGAGAACCTGCAGGTTGGCTAGTGTGGGGGACAGGTTCGGTGCGTACTGGTCGGTGAGCTTCCCGATGAGCTCGCAGAAGTACAAAAACTTCGCCGCGTCAGTGTACGACGGGCTTTCCTCGACGAGGGACTCGAAGAGTTCCTCGAATCGACGGTACTTGGAGGGCGACCCGTCGAAAGGAGGAATCTTCAGCTCCAGGCGCATGGGGTTGCCTGATGGCCTGGTTGCAGCAGCAGTCTTCGCCTTCGCCTGCTCAATGAGAGCGGCCTCCTTGTCGACTCGAAGGCGTTCTGCTTGTAGCTGGAGTGCTTGCATCTCTTGTTGATGCTGTTGTTGCATCTGTTTCTGATGTTGTTGCTCTTGTTGTTGTTGTAGTTGTTGCTGCTGTTGCTGCTGTTTCTCCTCTTGTTCATCGAGGAACTGTTTGATCTCCCGGAGCTTCTTGACGTACTCGTCGACTCGCTCGTCGGGGTTATCGATATCGTGGAGAATCAACTCGCCACCGATCGTGTCGAGGGCCTGGCGGGTGATCGGCGGCTGGTGGCTCTTGCCGGGGTTGACGCCGGCCGCCAGCGCTTGGTGGCTGACGGTGATCCACCGGCGCAGTGTTGCTCGGCGCTTGGGGGCCTGAGCGGCTGTGACGTCCTCCTTGGAGGTGCTCATGTTGTTTGGTTGGTTAGCGGTGATGCCCCGCTTCGCGCAGCGTTATAGCGTGCTGAAATTATGTGGCGTGGCTGGGGGGTGAGAGTAGCAGAGTTCGAAGAGGGCTGGTCGCCGGTGTTTGAAGGCTACAGATGAACGGCTTTGGTTTGAGCGCGCGGGTTCAACTGGGAGAAGATAGGTCCGGCGGCTTGGCTCGGTTGAAGAGAGGGAGAGAGAGAGTCCGGCGGCTTGGCTCGGTTGAAGGGAGAGAGAGAGGGAGGCCTGGTGACGGCGGGATAAGGGTTTATTTGAGACGGTGTGACACAGAAAGCGCTCAACACACGACTGAAGACATGGGCTGCTGAGGCTTACCTTAAGAGCATGTGCTCCGGCGAGATGGAAAGGCCGAGAACACCGCGCAGCGCATGGACAGACAGTGAGTGGCGAGAAAGAAAGTGACAAGACAAAAAATTAATACATGGCCACGAAAGGGCAAGTGGTAGACATGAAGTGGCCACTAATGGGCAAAAGATAGAACACTAACGGAAAGAGGGGAAAGATAAGAGAAATGAACTATGACTGGGGGGTGCACCTGCAACATTTACATTTGTAATGTACAATTTTCAAGTGCTTTCCATCATGATATCCATCATGTGGCCATTTAAATTTGCCACTTTTTGTTTAGAATATTTCAAAACAGTGATATTTTGCAAGTTTTTTATTTTTTCAGTATTTCACGGTAAGCGTTTCTGCAAAAAAGTCGCGTCCCACTCACAAATTTGGTATCGTTGGAAAGCTTAGGACAAGAGGAATAAGATGGCTTAAGCCGTTTAGCCCCAGCACGTCTGGGTTTTCCGCCAGGTGGCGCTAAGTGTTTATCTGATTATCAATTTTTATCTAATTTAAAAGTGAATATTTTTTTAAAAGAGTACTTTATTAAATACTAGAGGAGTGTACTTGTTAATAGAATTTTAGTTTGTTTAAATTTGTTATCTCATTTACAATCTAGGAACCAGAGTACCAAAAAATTTTTTTTGGTAGTTTTTAAACAGTTTTCTGACTGTTTTGACTGCTTTAGCATTCTTGTTTCTTAATTTCTATAATTGTTTTAGAATACAAAAGCTTGTTTTTAGTATTTAAAGTTTTTTGAAGTAACCGGAAGTAAAAAATCCGTTATCTACTTTTTACTTCCGGTTAGTATTTTGACCTGAATTTAGTTTCATTTGATTCCTTAGGGCTCAAAACTATGTGTAAATTTTTTATTTGGACACAAAAAGTTAAAATTTGTCATAAAAAGTGCTCTCATTTTGACTTATTCTTACAAAATAACCAAATTTTTAAAATTTTTTTTCTTGACATAATTTTAGCGTCCCAACGCCAATTTTGGTGTCATTGGAAAGCTAATGAAACGAAGTAACGGATAAACTTAGTTGTGTAGTCCATACACCTCTTGTACAATCACTAGAAGTTACAAAACACATTTTAAAAACATTGATAAAATTTTAAACTTATTTTACGGTTTCTGGCAGAAAACGGAGACGTGCTGGGGTTTAACGGACTAAACCATCAGTTACCTTTTGTTTTTAGCTTTCCAATGACACCAAAATTGGCGTTGGGACGTTAAAATTATGTCAAGAAAGAAAATTTTAAAAATTTGGTATATTTTGTACAAATAAGTCAAATGAGAGCACTTTTTATGACAAATTTTAACTTTTTGTGTCCAAATAAAAATCTACACATAGTTTTGAGCCATAAGGAATCAAATGAAACTAAATTCAGGTCAAATTACTAACCGGAAGTAAAAAGTAGATAACGGATTTTTGACTTCCGGTTACTTTAAAAAACTTTAAATACTAAAAACAGGTTTTCTGTATTCTAAAACAATATAGAAATTAAGAAACAAGAATGCTAAAGCAGTCAAAACAGTCAGAAAACTGTTTAAAAACTACCAAAAAATTTTTTTGGTACTCTGGTTCCTAGATTGTAAATGAGATAACGAATTTAAACAAACTAAAATTCTATTAACAAGTACACTTCTCTAGTATTTAATAAAAGTACTCTTTTAAGAAAATATTCACTTTTAAATTAGATAAAAATCGATAATCAGATAAACACTTAGCGCCACCTGGCGGAAAACCCAGACGTGCTGGGGCTAAACGGCTTAAGCCATCTTATTCCTCTTGTCCTAAGCTTTCCAACGATACCAAATTTGTGAGTGGGACGCGACTTTTTTGCAGAAACGCTTACCGTGTTTGGGAGCATTTTTTCTCTTTACCACAAGTGGAGTCGGTTACCTTTTTACTTTAATGAACTACTCTCATGTTCTTGCTATAGTTTTTGCTTTGGTTTTCACTTTACTCGCTATGTTTTATTTAAATTACAGCAATCAGTCAAATACCTTTGGTTAACCAGTACGTTACAACAAATTGGTTTCACTGGTTAAAATACTTCCCATTGTGCTACTATGTTGAAACTTTGCAAGTAAACTTATAAAAATTCATAGGTTTATGGAAATTTTTTAAAACAATATTTTGGTAACCGGAAGTACCAAAGTCCAATTTGAATTTTGAACTTCCGGTCGATAAAAATTTGATTTTTATAAATTCAGACTCTTTGTAAAATTCTACCTCAATGTTGTACCACTTGTTTGTACATTGGACAATCAAATAGAATGTTAGAATTTTCCATTTTGATAACAGTGTGAGACAAAAATATATTTTTTTGAAAAAAACTCAAAATTTCAACTTTTTATTCGATCGTCCAATGTACAAACAAGTAGTACAACATTGAGGTAGAATTTTACAAAGAGTTTGAATTTATAAAAATCAAAGAGCAATGCTCAAAATGGGTCTAAATTGAGCAGTTGAATTCTTTAACATGTTACAAGGGCGTGAGTGTCGCTTCGCGACACGTACTCTTTAGTTTTTTTAAATTTTTAAGCATTGACTGGTGTCATTTGGTTGATCGGCATCGTCCGACGGCTTGGGACACAACTCGCAAGCTCGTTGTGCCCCAAGCCGTCGGTGCCGATCAACCAAATGACACCAGCTTTCAACATTTGGGGTTTATTTGTAAAAAGTTCTGTTTAGTATATCATTTTAAAAAAATCTACCATAAAATATTTTTAGTTGTCCAATCAACTCAAACTTAACACCAATAGATAAATGGTTATTAGCGTCGTTTTTAAACTAAACCGCGTCATAATATTATGAAAGATGTAATTTATAGAACCATAATGAAAACGCAAAAAATCATATAGAACTTAAATAGGGATTTGTACAAAAATTAAAACTGGCTCTAATAATTTTTTCCGTAAGTCAAATCAACCTAAATTTGAAGCCAATAGATAGGTAGTAGTTGGCATTGTTTTCAAGTAAAACAATGTTTAGATATCATGAAAGATGTAATTTATAGAATCATAAATGTAAATGCGGAAAATCATATGAATTAATATAAGAATTTTTATGAAATCTTTAACTGGTCATAATAATTACTTGAGTTAGTCAAATTAACCCCAACTTAATACCATTAGATAAGCACTACTTTGCTTTGTTTTCAGGTAAAGCTGAGCTTTGAAATCTTAAACGATGTAATTTATAGAATCATAAATGTAAACTTAAAAAATCATATGAAATTAATATATGAAATCTTTAACTGACTGTAATAATTACTCTCAAAGATCAAATCCTTTTGAGTTTAACGCCAATAAGTAGGTATCCGTTAGCTTAGTATTCAGGCAAAAACCGCAACTCAATAACTTTCACGGTGTATTTTTTAGAGTCAAAACAAATCGTATAGAACTTATTCGGAAAGTTTGAAATTATGATCTTAAAAATGCACCCGGTGTTCAAATCACCCCAAGTTTGGTACCATTTAAAAGATGCCATTTAGCTTGTTTATGTGTTAAAAACCGTTTCTCGATATCTTGAACAATGTAATTTATAGAAGCAAAAAGTGCGTGCAGAGAGAGAAACATCATTTTTTAGTGAAGTTAGATATACCGTTGGAAAGCTAATTTTTTGTTGATCACAATTCTTAAATAGATATCTTGAGGTAAAAAGTCGTTTTAAAGATTCTTACACGAGTAAGCCTTAATTACTATTGTTTTTAACTGATACACAGTCATAAAAAACAAAGTTGCAAAGTTCGAAATTATTAAAAATAGCAAAACTGTCAAACTCAAGCTGTTTCTATAGGGAACTTTATTGAGTGTCGTGCAAGAAGTACTTCTCGCCTCAAGATATCCATTTAAGAATTGTGATCAGCAAAAAATTAGCTTTCCAACGGTATATAACATGTTAAAGGATTCAACTGCTCAATTTAGACCCAAAAATGACTTATTTTGGGCATTGCTCTTTATATTGACCGGAAATGCAAAATTTAAATTGGACTTTTGTACTTCCGGTTACCAAAAATTGTTTCAGGTTAATAAAAATTTAGTTCAACACGTATAGAAACATATACAAAAACCAAAATTTAAATATCTAAAGTACTTTTTGAGTAATTGATTTTCAAAGTTGATCCAAAAACTCCCTTTTTGGATCAACTTTGAAACTTCCGGTTCAAAATTTAAAAAATTTCCATAAACCCATGCATTTTTATAAGTTTACTTGCAAAGTTTCAACATTGTAGCACAATGGAAAGTATTTTAACCAGTGAAACCAATTTGTTGTAACGTACTGGTTAATCAGCAGTAAAAA
>JAMZRA010000005.1:15224929-15295237 GCA_024499935.1 Tyrophagus putrescentiae
AAACTACTACCTCACACGCAGAAGAGTCTGCTGCGTCGTTTCCTGCAGTTTGAAAGCACTTTAATGTATAAAAGAATAAATCACCGAATTTTAACCAAACTGCTTTTTGACTTGTTATTGTACATTTTAATGGTGAAATGAGTTTCGATTAAAATTGCACAAATAGAATTTTTTCACAACAACTTTTCTGAAAACTACTACCTCACACGCAGAAGAGTCTGCTGCGTCGTTTCCTGCAGTTTGAAAGCACTTTAATGTATAAAGAATAAATCACCGAATTTTAACCAAACTGCTTTTTGACTTGTTATTGTACATTTTAATGGTGAAATGAGTTTCGATTAAAATTGCACAAATAGAATTTTTTCACAACAACTTTTCTGAAAACTACTACCTCACACGCAGAAGAGTCTGCTGCGTCGTTTCCTGCAGTTTGAAAGCACTTTAATGTATAAAAGAATAAATCACCGAATTTTAACCAAACTGCTTTTTGACTTGTTATTGTACATTTTAATGGTGAAATGAGTTTCGATTAAAATTGCACAAATAGAATTTTTACAACAACTTTTCTGAAAACTACTACCTCACACGCAGAAGAGTCTGCTGCGTCGTTTCCTGCAGTTTGAAAGCACTTTAATGTATAAAAAATAAATCACCGAATTTTAACCAAACTGCTTTTTGACTTGTTATTGTACATTTTAATGGTGAAATGAGTTTCGATTAAAATTGCAAAAAGAATTTTTTCACAACAACTTTTCTGAAAACTACTACCTCACACGCAGAAGAGTCTGCTGCGTCGTTTCCTGCAGTTTGAAAGCACTTTAATGTATAAAAGAATAAATCACCGAATTTTAACCAAACTGCTTTTTGACTTGTTATTGTACATTTTAATGGTGAAATGAGTTTCGATTAAAATTCACAAAAATAATATTTTCACAACAACTTTTTGAAACTACTACCTCACACGCAGAAGAGTCTGCTGCGTCGTTTTACAGTTTGAAAGCACTTTAAGTAAAAATAAAATCACGAATTTTATCAAACTAAGTGGTGGTGGCAAGATGGTCTCAGGTGAAGAAGAATCCTAGAAGGATATACCTACCCGACCCCCACACCCACACTCACGAGCACATAAGAGCATACTGGAAGCCAGAAAGTGCAATGCTCTAGGTTTGGGCAGATCATGGTCATGAACTGCTGACAGTCCCCTGTAGTGGATGTTAATGTGTACAATGAAATCATTAAAAATTTTTTCCATTCACCCCACCACTGATCTGTCCATTCTGCTCAGATTATTATTTAATCTCTGTTTTGTGCTTGAAATGAGCAAAGAAACATATTTGGGGATTAAATAAAGAGTCAAACAAAACTTTGAAATAACATTATGAGATGAAGATGATGTTGTACATGAAATCAATTAAAAATTATTTCCATTCACCCCACCACTGATCTGTCCCATTCTGGCTCAGATATTATTTAATCTCTGTTTTGTGCTTGAAATGAGCAAAAAACATTATTTGGGATAAAACAAGAGTCAAACAAAACTTTGAAATAACATTATGATGATGAAGATGATGTTGTACACTGAAATCAATTAAAAATTATTTCCATTCACCCCACCACTGATCTGTCCCATTCTGGCTCAGATCATTATTTAATCTCTGTTTTGTGCTTGAAATGAGCAAAGAAACATTATTTGGGGATTAAATAAAGAGTCAAACAAAACTTTGAAATAACATTATGAGGATGAAGATGATGTTGTACACTGAAATCAATTAAAAATTATTTCCGCTCACCCCACCACTGATCTGTCTTATTCTGGCTCAGATCATTATTTAATCTCTGTTTTGTGCTTGAAATGAGCAAAGAAACATTATTTGGGGATTAAATAAAGAGTCAAACAAAACTTTGAAATAACATTATGAGGATGAAGATGATGTTGTACACTGAATGATTATAAAATTATTTTATCCTCTCACCCCACACTGATTCTGTCTATTCTGCTCAATCTTGTCAAAAGCAAAACTATTATACATAACAGAAAATCCCGTTTTACATTTAAAAGATGACTTTACATGAAATCAATTAAAAATTATTATCACCCAATGATTTCAATTCTGTCGATTTTATTAATCTGTTTTGTGCTTGAAATTACAAGAAAATTATTTGGGTTAAAATAGTCAAAAAAACTTTGAAATAATTTGAGGATGAAGATGATTTTACACTGAAATCAATTAAAAATATTTCATCACCCAAATCTGTCTGTCTTTCGGGCAGTTTATAACTCTGTTTGCTAATACAAAGAAATTAATCTCGAGATTAATTAAAAGTCAAACAGACTTTTGACTGTTATTTACATTTTATTAGATGAAATGAGTTTGTAAAACTCATAAAAATTATTTTCACAACACTTTTCCTAAACTACTGACTCACCCAGAAAGTTTGCTGCGTCGTTTCCTGCAGTTTGAAAAGCACTTTAATGTATAAAGAATAAATCACCGAATTTAACAAACTCTTTTGACTTGTTATGACATTTAATGGTAATGAGTTTGATTAAAATTCACAAATAATTATTTTTGACAACAACTTTTCTGAAAACTACTACCTCACACGCAGAAGAGTCTGCTGCGTCGTTTCCTGCAGTTTGAAAGCACTTTAATGTATAAAAGAATAAATCACCGAATTTTAACCAAACTGCTTTTTGACTTGTTATTGTACATTTTAATGGTGAAATGAGTTTCGATTAAAATTGCACAAATAGATTATTTTCACAACAACTTTTCTGAAAACTACTACCTCACACGCAGAAGAGTCTGCTGCGTCGTTTCCTGCAGTTTGAAAGCACTTTAATGTATAAAAGAATAAATCACCGAATTTTAACCAAACTGCTTTTTGACTTGTTATTGTACATTTTAATGGTGAAATGAGTTTCGATAAAACTCCACAGAAAAGTAATTTTCACAACAACTTTTCTGAAAACTACTACCTCACACGCAGAAGAGTCTGCTGCGTCGTTTCCTGCAGTTTGAAAGCACTTTAATGTATAAAAGAATAAATCACCGAATTTTAACCAAACTGCTTTTTGACTTGTTATTGTACATTTTAATGGTGAAATGAGTTTCGATTAAAATTGCACAAATAGATTTTACAACAACTTTTCTGAAAACTACTACCTCACACGCAGAAGAGTCTGCTGCGTCGTTTCTGCAGTTTGAAAGCACTTTAATGTATAAAAGAATAAATCACCGAATTTTAACCAAACTGCTTTTTGACTTGTTATTGTACATTTTAATGGTGAAATGAGTTTCGATTAAAATTGCACAAATAGATTTTTCACAACAACTTTTCTGAAAACTACTACCTCACACGCAGAAGAGTCTGCTGCGTCGTTTCCTGCAGTTTGAAAGCACTTTAATGTATAAAAGAATAAATCACCGAATTTTAACCAAACTACTTTTTGACTTGTTATTGTACATTTTAATGGTGAAATGAGTTTCGATTAAAATTGCACAAATAATTATTTTTGACAACAATTTTTAAAACACTACCCACACGCAGAAGAGTCTGCTGGGTCGTTTCCTGCAGTTTGAAAGCACTTTAATGTATAAAAATAAAAATCACAGAATTTTGATCAAAACTAAGTGGTGGTGGCAATGATGGTCTCAGTGGTGAAGAAGAATGTAGCAGGGATTATGTACCTACCCGACCCCCCACCACCCTACACTCAACGAGCCTACATAAGAGCACTACTGGAAGCCAAAAAAGTGCAATGCTCTAGGTCAGGGACCAGATCACTGGTCAGTGAACTGCTGACAGTCCCCTGTAGTGGATGTTAATGTTGTACAATAAAATCAATTAAAAATTATTTCCATTCACCCCACTACTGATCTGTCCCATTCTGACTCAGATCATTATTTAATCTCTGTTTTGTGCTTGAAATGAGCAAAGAAATAAATTTTGGGGATTAAATAAAGAGTCAAACAAAACTTTGAAATAACATTATGAGATGAAGATGATGTTGTACACTGAAATCAATTAAAAATTATTTCCATTCACCCCACCACTGATCTGTCCCATTCTGGCTCAGATTATTATTTAATCTCTGTTTTGTGCTTGAAATGAGCAAAGAAACATTATTTGGGGATTAAATAAAGAGTCAAACAAAACTTTGAAATAACATTATGAGGATGAAGATGATGTTGTACACTGAAATCAATTAAAAATTATTTCCATCACCCCACCACTGATCTGTCCCATTCTGGCTCAGATCATTATTTAATCTCTGTTTTGTGCTTGAAATGAGCAAAGAAACATTTTGGGATTAAATAAAGAGTCAAACAAAACTTTGAAATAACATTATGAGGATGAAGATGATGTTGTACACTGAAATCAATTAAAAATTATTTCCATTCACCCCACCACTGATCTGTCTTATTCTGGCTCAGATCTTAAAAAAAACTACTACCTTACACGCAGAAAAGTCTGCTGCGTCGTTTTCTGCAGTTTAAAAGCACTTTAATGTATAAAAGATTAAATCACCGAGTTTCGAACAGATCTATTTTATAGTCATTTTTGACTTGAATTTACTGTAAAGTGAGTTTGGTTGAAACTTCACAAATAATTATTTTTGACAACAACTTTTTTAAAAACAACTACTTCTACACGCAGAAGAGTCTGCTGTGTCGTTAACAGCAGTTTGAAAACACTTTAATGCATAAAAGAATAAATCACCGAGTTTCGAACCGATCTATTTTATAGTCATTTTTGACTTGATTTTTCTGTAAAGTGAGTTTGGTTGAAACTTCACAAATAATTATTTTCAACAACTTTTCTGAAAACTACTACCTCACACGCAGAAGAGTCTGCTGCGTCGTTTCTTGCAGTTTGAAAGCACTTTAATGTATAAAAGAATAAATCACCGAATTTTAACCAAACTGCTTTTTGACTTGTTATTGTACATTTTAATGGTGAAATGAGTTTCGATTAAAATTGCACAAATAGAATTTTTTTACAACAACTTTTCTGAAAACTACTACCTCACACGCAGAAGAGTCTGCTGCGTCGTTTCCTGCAGTTTGAAAGCACTTTAATGTATAAAAGAATAAATCACCGAATTTTGATCAAAACTAAGTGGTGGTGGCAATGATGGTCTCAGTGGTGAAGAAGAATGTAGCAGGGATTATGTACCTACCCGACCCCCCACCACCCTACACTCAACGAGCCTACATAAGAGCACTACTGGAAGCCGAGAAAGTGCAATGCTCTAGGTCAGGGACCAGATCACTGGTCAGTGAACTGCTGACAGTCCCCTGTAGTGGATGTTAATGTTGTACAATAAAATCATTTAAAAATTATTTCTATTCACCCCACCACTGATCTGTATCATTCTGGCTCAGATCATTATTTAATCTCTGTTTTGTGCTTGAAATGAGCAAAGAAACAATATTTGGGGATTAAATAAAGAGTCAAACAAAACTTTGAAATAACAAAATGTGAGGATGAAGATGATGTTGTACACTGAAATCAATTAAAAATTATTTCCGCTCACCCCACCACTGATCTGTCCCATTCTGGCTCAGATCATTATTTAATCTCTGTTTTGTGCTTGAAATGAGCAAAGAAACAAATTTTGGGGATTAAATAAAGAGTCAAACAAAACTTTGAAATAACATTATGAGGATGAAGATGATGTTGTACACTGAAATCAATTAAAAATTATTTCCGCTCACCCCACCACTGATCTGTTCTATTCTGGCTCAGATCTTATTTAATCTCTGTTTTGTGCTTGAAATGAGCAAAGAAACAAATTTTGGGGATTAAATAAAGAGTCAAACAAAACTTTGAAATAACATTATGAGGATGAAGATGATGTTGTACACTGAAATCAATTAAAAATTATTTCCGCTCACCCCACCACTGATCTGTTCTATTCTGGCTCAGATCTTAAAAAAAACTACTACCTTACACGCAGAAAATTCTGCTGCGTCGTTTTCTGCAGATTAAAAGCACTTTAATGTATAAAAGATTAAATCACCGAGTTTCGAACCGATCTATTTTATAGTCATTTTTGACTTGATTTTACTGTAAAGTGAGTTTGGTTGAAACTTCACAAATAATTATTTTTGACAACAACTTTTTTAAAAACAACTACTTCTAACGCAGAAGAGTCTGCTGCGTCGTTTCTTGCAGTTTGAAAGCACTTTAATGTATAATAGAATAAATCACCGAGTTTCGAACCGATCTATTTTATAGTCATTTTTGACTTGATTTTTCTGTAAAGTGAGTTTGGTTGAAACTTCACAAATAATTATTTTTGACAACAACTTTTTTAAAAACAACTACTTCTAACGCAGAAAAGTCTGCTGCGTCGTTTCTTGCAGTTTGAAAGCACTTTAATGTATAATAGAATAAATCACCAAATTTTAATCAAACTGCTTTTTGACTTGTTATTGTACGTTTTAATGGTGAAATGAGTTTCGATTAAAATTGCATAAATAGAATTTTTTCACAACAACTTTTCTGAAAACTACTACCTCACACGCAGAAGAGTCTGCTGCGTCGTTTCCTGCAGTTTGAAAGCACTTTAATGTATAAAAAATAAATCACCGAATTTTAACCAAACTGCTTTTTGACTTGTTATTGTACATTTTAATGGTGAAATGAGTTTCGATTAAAATTGCACAAATAATAATTTTTCACAACAACTTTTCTGAAAACTACTACCTCACACGCAGAAGAGTCTGCTGCGTCGTTTCCTGCAGTTTGAAAGCACTTTAATGTATAAAAGAATAAATCACCGAATTTTGATCAAAACTAATGTGTGCATGATGGTTAGTGGTTGAAAAATTACAAGATTATTACCATAAAACCCCACCACCCTACACTCAACGAGCCTCATAGAGTCGTTCTGGAGCCAAGAAAGACAATGTTAGGTAGGAACAGATCACGTCAGGAACTTGTACATCCAACCTTGAGTTGTATGTTAATGTGTGTACAATAAAATCATTAAAAATTATTTCCATTCACCCCACCACTGATCTGTCCCATTCTGGCTCAGATCATTATTTAATCTCTGTTTTGTGCTTGAAATGAGCAAAGAAACATTATTTGGGATTAAATAAAGAGTCAAACAAAACTTTGAAATAACATTATGAGATGAAGATGATGTTGTACACTGAAATCAATTAAAAATTATTTCCATTCACCCCACCACTGATCTGTCCCATTCTGGCTCAGATTATTATTTAATCTCTGTTTTGTGCTTGAAATGAGCAAAGAAACATTATTTGGGATTAAATAAAGAGTCAAACAAAACTTTGAAATAACATTATGATGATGAAGATGATGTTGTACAATGAAATCAATTAAAAATTATTTCCATTCACCCCACCACTGATCTGTCCCATTCTGGCTCAGATCATTATTTAATCTCTGTTTTGTGCTTGAAATGAGCAAAGAAACATTATTTTGGGGATTAAATAAAGAGTCAAACAAAACTTTGAAATAACATTATGAGGATGAAGATGATGTTGTACACTGAAATCAATTAAAAATTATTTCCGCTCACCCCAATACTGATCTGTTTTATTCTGGCTCAGATCATTATTTAATCTCTGTTTTGTGCTTGAAATGAGCAAAGAAATAAATTTTGGGGATTAAATAAAGAGTCAAACAAAACTTTGAAATAACATTATGAGGATGAAGATGATGTTGTACACTGAAATCAATTAAAAATTATTTCCATTCACCCCACTACTGATCTGTCCCATTCTGGCTCAGATTATTATTTAATCTCTGTTTTGTGCTTGAAATGAGCAAAGAAACATTATTTGGGATTAAATAAAGAGTCAAACAAAACTTTGAAATAACATTATGAGGATGAAGATGATGTTGTACACTGAAATCAATTAAAAATTATTTCCATTTACCCCACCACTGATCTGTCTTATTCTGGCTCAGATCTTAAAAAAAACTACTACCTTACACGCAGAAAAGTCTGCTGCGTCGTTTTCTGCAGTTTAAAAACACTTTAATGTATAAAAGATTAAATCACCGAGTTTCGAACAGATCTATTTTATAGTCATTTTTGACTTGAATTTACTGTAAAGTGAGTTTGGTTGAAACTTCACAAATAATTATTTTTGACAACAACTTTTTTAAAAACAACTACTTCTAACGCAGAAAAGTCTGCTGCGTCGTTTTCTGCAGTTTAAAGCACTTTAATGTATAAAAGATTAAATCACCGAGTTTTAACCAAACTGCTTTTTGACTTGTTATTGTACATTTTAATGGTGAAATGAGTTTCGATTAAAATTGCACAAATAATTATTTTCACAACAACTTTTCTGAAAACTACTACCTCACACGCAGAAGAGTCTGCTGCGTCGTTTCCTGCAGTTTGAAAGCACTTTAATGTATAAAAGAATAAATCACCGAATTTTAACCAAACTGCTTTTTGACTTGTTATTGTACATTTTAATGGTGAAATGAGTTTCGATTAAAATTGCACAAATAATATTTTTACAACAACTTTTCTGAAAACTACTACCTCACACGCAGAAGAGTCTGCTGCGTCGTTTCCTGCAGTTTGAAAGCACTTTAATGTTTGAAAGAATAAATTACCGAATTTTAACAAACACTTTTTGATGAATTATTACATTTATGGTGAAATGAGTTTGATATGAAAATTCAAATAGATTTTTTTCACAACAACTTTTCTGAAAACTACTACCTCACACGCAGAAGAGTCTGCTGCGTCGTTTCCTGCAGTTTGAAAGCACTTTAATGTATAAAAGAATAAATCACCGAATTTTAACCAAACTACTTTTTGACTTGTTATTGTACATTTTAATGGTGAAATGAGTTTCGATTAAAATTGCACAAATAATTATTTTTGACAACAACTTTTCTGAAAACTACTACCTCACACGCAGAAGAGTCTGCTGCGTCGTTTCCTGCAGTTTGAAAGCACTTTAATGTATAAAAGAATAAATCACCGAGTTTCGAACCAAACTTTTTTGCATTTTATTGACATTTTAATGGTAAAATGAGTTTGGTTGAAATTCACAAATAATTATTTTTGACAACAACTTTTCTAAAAACTACTACCTCACACGCAGAAGAGTCTGCTGCGTCGTTTCCTGCAGTTTGAAAGCACTTTAATGTATAAAAGAATAAATCACCGAATTTTAACCAAACTGCTTTTTGACTTGTTATTGTACATTTTAATGGTGAAATGAGTTTCGATTAAAATTGCACAAATAATTATTTTTGACAACAACTTTTTAAAAACTACTACCTCACACGCAGAAGAGTCTGCTGCGTCGTTTCCTGCAGTTTGAAAGCACTTTAATGTATAAAAGAATAAATCACCGAATTTTAACCAAACTACTTTTTGACTTGTTATTGTACATTTTAATGGTGAAATGAGTTTCGATTAAAATTGCACAAATAATTATTTTTGACAACAACTTTTTAAAAACAACTACCCACACGCAGAAGAGTCTGCTGGGTCGTTTCCTGCAGTTTGAAAGCACTTTAATGTATAAAAATAAAAATCACAGAATTTTGATCAAAACTAAGTGGTGGTGGCAATGATGGTCTCAGTGGTGAAGAAGAATGTAGCAGGGATTATGTACCTACCCGACCCCCCACCACCCTACACTCAACGAGCCTACATAAGAGCACTACTGGAAGCCAAAAAAGTGCAATGCTCTAGGTCAGGGACCAGATCACTGGTCAGTGAACTGCTGACAGTCCCCTGTAGTGGATGTTAATGTTGTACAATAAAATCAATTAAAAATTATTTCCATTCACCCCACTACTGATCTGTCCCATTCTGACTCAGATCATTATTTAATCTCTGTTTTGTGCTTGAAATGAGCAAAGAAATAAATTTTGGGGATTAAATAAAGAGTCAAACAAAACTTTGAAATAACATTATGAGATGAAGATGATGTTGTACAATGAAATCAATTAAAAATTATTTCCATTCACCCCACCACTGATCTGTCCCATTCTGGCTCAGATTATTATTTAATCTCTGTTTTGTGCTTGAAATGAGCAAAGAAACATTATTTGGGGATTAAATAAAGAGTCAAACAAAACTTTGAAATAACATTATGAGGATGAAGATGATGTTGTACACTGAAATCAATTAAAAATTATTTCCGCTCACCCCACCACTGATCTGTTCTATTCTGGCTCAGATCATTATTTAATCTCTGTTTTGTGCTTGAAATGAGCAAAGAAAAATTTTGGGGATTAAATAAAGAGTCAAACAAAACTTTGAAATAACATTATGAGGATGAAGATGATGTTGTACACTGAAATCAATTAAAAATTATTTCCGCTCACCCCACCACTGATCTGTCTTATTCTGGCTCAGATCTTAAAAAAAACTACTACCTTACACGCAGAAAAGTCTGCTGCGTCGTTTTCTGCAGATTTAAAAGCACTTTAATGTATAAAAGATTAAATCACCGAGTTTCGAACAGATCTATTTTATAGTCATTTTTGACTTGATTTTACTGTAAAGTGAGTTTGGTTGAAACTTCACAAATAATTATTTTTGACAACAACTTTTCTAAAAACAACTACTTTACACGCAGAAGAGTCTGCTGCGTCGTTTCCTGCAGTTTGAAAGCACTTTAATGTATAAAAGAATAAATCACCGAGTTTCGAACCGATCTATTTTATAGTCATTTTTGACTTGATTTTTACTGTAAAGTGAGTTTGGTTGAAACTTCACAAAAAGTAATTTTCACAACAACTTTTCTGAAAACTACTACCTCACACGCAGAAGAGTCTGCTGCGTCGTTTCCTGCAGTTTGAAAGCACTTTAATGTATAAAAGAATAAATCACCGAATTTTAACCAAACTGCTTTTTGACTTGTTATTGTACATTTTAATGGTGAAATGAGTTTCGATTAAAATTGCACAAATAGAATTTTTTCACAACAACTTTTCTGAAAACTACTACCTCACACGCAGAAGAGAGTCTGCGGTCGTTTCTGCAGTTTGAAAGCACTTTATGTATAATAGAAAAATCACAGA
Organism: Tyrophagus putrescentiae; assembly: GCA_024499935.1. Classification (NCBI taxonomy): domain Eukaryota; kingdom Metazoa; phylum Arthropoda; class Arachnida; order Sarcoptiformes; family Acaridae; genus Tyrophagus; species Tyrophagus putrescentiae. The sequence continues at coordinate 15,235,979 of JAMZRA010000005.1, forward strand.
ATTTTCAATCAAACTAAGTGGTGGCAATGATGGTCTCAGTGGTGTAAGAAGAATTAAGCAGGGAATTATTACCTACCACCCCCACACCTACACTTCACCGAGCTCTTACATAATGGCTAACACTGGAATCGAAAATACAACTCTAGTTCAGGACCAGATTTCTACATAAAGCATGAACTCTGACAAGATCCCTGTAGTTGATGTTGAATGTTGTAAATAAAATCAATTTAAAAATTACATTTCTTTACGCCACCACTGTCTTACATTCTGCTAGATCATTATTTAATCTCTGTTTTGTGCTTGAAATGAGCAAAGACAAATTTTGAGGATTAAAATAAAGAGTCAAACAAAACTTTGAATACATTATGATGTATGAAGATGATTTGTACACTGAAATCAATTAACAAATTATTTCCACTCACCCACACCAACTGATCTGTCTATTCTGGCTTGATCTTTTATTTAATTACTCTTTTTTAACATTGATGCAAAGAAAAATTTGGGGATTAAATAAAGAGTCAAACAAACTTTGAAATAACATTACTGAGGATGAAGATGATGTTGTACAGTAAATCACATTAAAAATTATTTCACGTCATTTTACCTCACTTCACTGATTTTCTATTCTGGACTTCAAGATCTTAAAAACATTTAAACTACTACCTTACAGCAGAAAAGTTTGCTGCGTCGTTTCCTCAGTTTGAAAGCACTTTAATGTATAAAAGAATAAATCACCGAATTTAACCAACTATTTTATAGACTTTTGTACATTTTATGGTGAAATGAGTTTCGTGAAATTCAAAATAATTATTTTGACAACAACTTTTCTTAAAAACTACTACTTACACGCAGAAAGTCTGCTGCGTCGTTTCTGCAGTTTGAAAGCACTTTAATGTATAAAAGATAAATCACCGAGTTTTGAACAAACTATTTTTACATTTTTATTGACTTTTACTGTAAATGAGTTTGATTAAATTGCACAAATAATTATTTTTGACAACAACTTTTTTAAAACAACTACTCACACGCAGAAAGTCTGCTGCGTCGTTTCCTGCAGTTTAAAAGCACTTAATTATAAAAGATAAATCACCGATTTTAACCAAACTCTTTTTGACTTGTTATTGTACATTTTAATGGTGAAATGAGTTTCGATTAAAATTGCAAAATAGAATTTTTCACAACAACTTTTCTGAAAACTACTACCTCACACGCAGAAGAGTCTGCTGCGTCGTTTCCTGCAGTTTGAAAGCACTTTAATGTATAAAAGAATAAATCACCGAGTTTCAACCAAACTCTTTTTGACATTGTTATTGTACTTTTAATGGTGAAATGAGTTTGATTAAAATTGCACAAATAATTATTTTACAACAACTTTTCTGAAAACTACTACCTCACACGCAGAAGAGTCTGCTGCGTCGTTTCTGCAGTTTGAAAGCACTTTAATGTATAAAAGAATAAATCACCGAATTTTAACCAAACTGCTTTTTGACTTGTTATTGTACATTTTAATGTGAAATGAGTTTCGATTAAAATTGCACAAATAATATTTTTCACAACAACTTTTTAAAAACTACTACCTCACACGCAGAAGAGTCTGCTGCGTCGTTTCTGCAGTTTGAAAGCACTTTAATGTATAAAAAATAAATCACCGAATTTAACCAATCTATTTTGATGTATTTACATTTTATGGTAAAGTGAGTTTGTTAAATTCACAAATAATATTTTTGACAACAACTTTTCTGAAAACTACTACCTCACACGCAGAAGAGTCTGCTGCGTCGTTTCTGCAGTTTGAAAGCACTTTAATGTATAAAGAATAAATCACCGAATTTTAACCAAACTCTATTTTGACTTGTTATGTACATTTTAATGGTGAAATGAGTTTCGATTAAAATTGCACAAATAATATTTTTTCACAACAACTTTTCTGAAAACTACTACCTCACACGCAGAAGAGTCTGCTGCGTCGTTTCCTGCAGTTTGAAAGCACTTTAATGTATAAAAGAATAAATCACCGAGTTTCAACCAACTATTTTTGACTGTTTGACTATTTATGTAAATGAGTTTGGATGAAAATTCACAAATAATTATTTTTGACAACAACTTTTCTGAAAACTACTACCTCACACGCAGAAGAGTCTGCTGCGTCGTTTCCTGCAGTTTGAAAGCACTTTAATGTATAAAAGAATAAATCACCGAATTTTAACCAAACTACTTTTTGACTTGTTATTGTACATTTTAATGGTGAAATGAGTTTCGATTAAAATTGCACAAATAATTATTTTTGACAACAACTTTTCTGAAAACTACTACCTCACACGCAGAAGAGTCTGCTGCGTCGTTTCCTGCAGTTTGAAAGCACTTTAATGTATAAAAGAATAAATCACCGAATTTTAACCAAACTGCTTTTTGACTTGTTATTGTACATTTTAATGGTGAAATGAGTTTTGATTAAAATTGCACAAATAGATTATTTTTACAACAACTTTTCTGAAAACTACTACCTCACACGCAGAAGAGTCTGCTGCGTCGTTTCCTGCAGTTTGAAAGCACTTTAATGTATAAAAGAATAAATCACCAAATTTTAACCAAACTGCTTTTTGACTTGTTATTGTACATTTTAATGGTGAAATGAGTTTCGATTAAAATTCACAAATAGATATTTTTACAACAACTTTTCTGAAAACTACTACCTCACACGCAGAAGAGTCTGCTGCGTCGTTTCCTGCAGTTTGAAAGCACTTTAATGTATAAAAGAATAAATCACCGAATTTTAACCAAACTACTTTTTGACTTGTTATTGTACATTTTAATGGTGAAATGAGTTTTGATTAAAATTGCACAAATAGATTATTTTTACAACAACTTTTCTGAAAACTACTACCTCACACGCAGAAGAGTCTGCTGCGTCGTTTCCTGCAGTTTGAAAGCACTTTAATGTATAAAAGAATAAATCACCGAATTTTAACCAAACTACTTTTTGACTTGTTATTGTACATTTTAATGGTGAAATGAGTTTCGATTAAAATTGCACAAATAATTATTTTTGACAACAACTTTTCTGAAAACTACTACCTCACACGCAGAAGAGTCTGCTGCGTCGTTTCCTGCAGTTTGAAAGCACTTTAATGTATAAAAGAATAAATCACCGAATTTTAACCAACTACTTTTTGCTTGTTATTGTACATTTTATGGTGAAATGAGTTTGGTTGAAACTTCACAAATAATTATTTTTGACAACAACTTTTTAAAACTACTACCTCACACGCAGAAGAGTCTGCTGCGTCGTTTCTGCAGTTTGAAAGCACTTTAATGTATAAAAGAATAAATCACCGAATTTTAACCAAACTGCTTTTTGACTTGTTATTGTACATTTTAATGGTGAAATGAGTTTCGATTAAAATTGCACAAATAATTATTTTTGACAACAACTTTTCTGAAAACTACTACCTCACACGCAGAAGAGTCTGCTGCGTCGTTTCCTGCAGTTTGAAAGCACTTTAATGTATAAAAGAATAAATCACCGAATTTTAACCAAACTGCTTTTTGACTTGTTATTGTACATTTTAATGGTGAAATGAGTTTCGATTAAAATTGCACAAATAGATTTTTTTACAACAACTTTTCTGAAAACTACTACCTCACACGCAGAAGAGTCTGCTGCGTCGTTTCCTGCAGTTTGAAAGCACTTTAATGTATAAAAAATAAATCACCGAATTTTAACCAAACTGCTTTTTGACTTGTTATTGTACATTTTAATGGTGAAATGAGTTTCGATTAAAATTCACAAATAGTTATTTTCACAACAACTTTTCTGAAAACTACTACCTCACACGCAGAAGAGTCTGCTGCGTCGTTTCCTGCAGTTTGAAAGCACTTTAATTATAAAAAAAAATCACCGATTTAACCAACTCTTTTGACTTGATATTAATTTAATGTAAATGAGTTTCGATTACAAATGCACAATTAATTTTTTCAACACTTTTTAAAACACTACCTCACACGCAGAAGAGTCTGCTGCGTCGTTTCTGCAGTTTGAAAGCACTTTAATGTATAAAAGATAAATCACCGATTCAACTGTTACTTTATACATTATGTAATGTTTGACAAATAAATTTTACAACAATATTTCAAAATCACACCCACCAGAAGAGTCTGCTGCGTCGTTTCCTGCAGTTTGAAAGCACTTAATGTATAAAAAATAAATCACGAATTTAACCAAACTGCTTTTTGATGTTATTGTACATTTTAAATTAAAATGAGTTTCGATTAAACTTCACAATGAATTATTTTCACAACAACTTTTTAAAAACTACTACCTACACGCAGAAGAGTCTGCTGCGTCGTTTCTGCAGTTTGAAAGCACTTTAATGTATAAAAGATAAATCACCGATTTTTAACCAATCTATTTTGACTTTATTGTACATTTTAATGGTAAATGAGTTTGATTAAAATTCACAAATAATTTTTTACAACAACTTTTCTGAAAACTACTACCTCACACGCAGAAGAGTCTGCTGCGTCGTTTCCTGCAGTTTGAAAGCACTTTAATGTATAAAAGAATAAATCACCGAATTTTAACCAAACTGCTTTTTGACTTGTTATTGTACATTTTAATGGTGAAATGAGTTTCGATTAAAATTGCACAAATAGATTATTTTCACAACAACTTTTCTGAAAACTACTACCTCACACGCAGAAGAGTCTGCTGCGTCGTTTCCTGCAGTTTGAAAGCACTTTAATGTATAAAAGAATAAATCACCGAATTTTAACCAAACTGCTTTTTGACTTGTTATTGTACATTTTAATGGTAAAATAAATTTTTCGATAAAATTCCACAGAAAAGAAAATTTTTCACAACAATTTTTTCTAAAACAACTGAATCACACGCAAAAGAAAAGTCTGTTGCGTCGTTTACTGCATTTGAAACCCCCTTTAATGTATAAAAATAAATCACCGATTTTAACCAAACTACTTTTTGACTTGTTATTTAACATTTTATTGCTGAAAATGAGTTTTGATTTAATTAATTGCACATGATTATTTATTACAACAACTTTTCTGAAAACATAGTCACCCCAAAATTTGCTGCGTTTTCTTGCAGTTTTGTACACTAATAATAAAAATAAATCACCGAATTTTAACCAAACTCTTTTTGACTTTGTTATTGTACATTTTTAATGTAAATGGTTTTTGATAAAATTCACGAAATAGTTACAACAACTTTCTGAAAACACTAATCCACGCAAAGAGTTGTGCGTCGTTACTGCAGTTTGAAAGCACTTTAATTATAAAATAAAATCACCGATTTTAACCAAACTGCTTTTGACTTGTTAATGCAATTTATAAAATTATTTCCATTTACCCACACGATCGTCATTCTGCACAAATCTTTTTCTAAAAACAATACATCTTACAACGCAAAAGAGTCTGTGCGTCGTTTCTGCAGTTTGAAAGCACTATTTGTAAATGAATCATTTAAAAAATATTTTCATTCCACAGACTGTCATTTTCGATCAATAATCTTTTCTAAATAAATAGAACATTTTTGATTACTGTCAAAAATTTAAATATATGAGTAAGATGATGTTGTCATGAAATCATTACAAATATATTTTCATACCACCACTGATCTGTCTATCTGCAGACAAAAACTATACTTACACACTAGAATAAGTCTGGTCATGACATACGATTTTTCAGTTCAAGCACTGTAATGTATTCAAGACATTAAATCTACTGATTTTGCTGAAAAGCAAGAAACATTTTTGGATTAATATGTAACATTAAATTAATGGTAGAAAGTGAGTTTCATTGAAATTCAAAATAAATTATTTCATTACAACACTATTCTGATCTAAAACTACTACTCTACACGCAGAAAGTCTGCTGCGTCGTTTTCTGCAGTTTGAAAGCACTTTAATGTATAAAAAAAATCACCGATTTTCAACACTCTATTTATAGTCTTTATTGACATTTTATGGTGAAAGTGAGTTTGATTAAAATTGCACAAATAAAATTTTTTCACAACAACTTTTCTGAAAACTACTACCTCACACGCAGAAGAGTCTGCTGCGTCGTTTCCTGCAGTTTGAAAGCACTTTAATGTATAAAAATAAATCACCGAATTTTAACCAAACTGCTTTTTGACTTGTTATTGTACATTTTAATGGTGAAATGAGTTTTGATTAAAATTCACAAATAATATTTTTCACAACAACTTTTCTGAAAACTACTACCTCACACGCAGAAGAGTCTGCTGCGTCGTTTCCTGCAGTTTGAAAGCACTTTAATGTATAAAAAATAAATCACCGAATTTTAACCAAACTACTTTTTGACTTGTTATTGTACATTTTAATGGTGAAATGAGTTTCGATTAAAATTGCACAAATAATTATTTTTGACAACAACTTTTTTAAAAACAACTACCCAACACGCAGAAGAGTCTGCTGCGTCGTTTCCTGCAGTTTGAAAGCACTTTAATGTATAAAAGAATAAATCACCGAATTTTAACCAAACTACTTTTTGACTTGTTATTGTACATTTTAATGGTGAAATGAGTTTCGATTAAAATTGCACAAATAATTATTTTTGACAACAACTTTTTTAAAAACAACTACCCAACACGCAGAAGAGTCTGCTGCGTCGTTTCTCATGAAGCACTTAAGTTATAAGAAACACATTTAAGTCAAACTAATTGTGGCAATGATGTAGTTAAAATCACAGAATTTTGTATACAACAACTAATGCTCTGGCTGGCATGAAGGCTGCTCAGTGGTGAAGACAGAATTAACTATGGTGATGATGTTGTACATAACAATTACAGATTATCCTCCCATCCACCCTACACTCATCGAGCTCGACATAAGAGCCTATTTGGAAAGCCAAAAAGTGCAATGTCTAGGTAGGAAAGATCCTGGTCAGAAACTCTGACATCCCCTGTAGTGGATGTTAATGTTGTACAATAAAATCAATTAAAAATTATTTCCATTCACCCCACTACTGATCTGTCCCATTCTGACTCAGATCATTATTTAATCTCTGTTTTGTGCTTGAAATGAGCAAAGAAATAAATTTTGGGGATTAAATAAAGAGTCAAACAAAACTTTGAAATAACATTATGAGATGAAGATGATGTTGTACAATGAAATCAATTAAAAATTATTTCCATTCACCCCACCACTGATCTGTCCCATTCTGGCTCAGATTATTATTTAATCTCTGTTTTGTGCTTGAAATGAGCAAAGAAACATTATTTGGGGATTAAATAAAGAGTCAAACAAAACTTTGAAATAACATTATGAGGATGAAGATGATGTTGTACACTGAAATCAATTAAAAATTATTTCCATTTACCCCACCACTGATCTGTCTTATTCTGGCTCAGATCTTAAAAAAAACTACTACCTTACACGCAGAAAAGTCTGCTGCGTCGTTTTCTGCAGTTTAAAAACACTTTAATGTATAAAAGATTAAATCACCGAGTTTCGAACAGATCTATTTTATAGTCATTTTTGACTTGATTTACTGTAAAGTGAGTTTGGTTGAAAAAGCTTCACAAATAATTATTTTTGACAACAACTTTTTTAAAAACAACTACTTCTAACGCAGAAAGTCTGCTGCGTCGTTTCTTGCAGTTTGAAAGCACTTTAATGTATAATAGAATAAATCACCGAGTTTCGAACCGATCTATTTTATAGTCATTTTTGACTTGATTTTTCTGTAAAGTGAGTTTGGTTGAAACTTCACAAATAATTATTTTTGACAACAACTTTTTTAAAAACAACTACTCTAACGCAGAAGAGTCTGCTGCGTCGTTTCTTGCAGTTTGAAAGCACTTTAATGTATAATAGAATAAATCACCGAGTTTCGAACCGATCTATTTTATAGTCATTTTTGACTTGATTTTTCTGTAAAGTGAGTTTGGTTGAAACTTCACAAATAATTATTTTTGACAACAACTTTTTTAAAAACAACTACCCAACACGCAGAAGAGTCTGCTGCGTCGTTTCTTGCAGTTTGAAAGCACTTTAATGTATAATAGAATAAATCACCAAATTTTAACCAAACTGCTTTTTGACTTGTTATTGTACGTTTTAAAGGTGAAATGAGTTTCGATTAAAATTGCATAAATAGAATTTTTTCACAACAACTTTTCTGAAAACTACTACCTCACACGCAGAAGAGTCTGCTGCGTCGTTTCCTGCAGTTTGAAAGCACTTTAATGTATAAAAGAATAAATCACCGAAGTTTTAACCAAACTACTTTTTGAACTTATACTGTACTTGATTTTCTGGTGAAAGAGTTTATGTTAAAATCAAAAATATGATTTTACACAACTTTTCTGAAAAATCAATACCTCACACGCAGAAGAGTCGTTCTGCTGTCGTTTCTTGCAGTTTGGAAAGCACTTTAATGTATAATAAATAAATCACAAGTTTTAAACCAAACTGCATGTTTGACTGTATGTTTTAACTAAATCATTAAAAATTATTTCCATTTACCCACCACTACTGTCATCCATTCTGCAGAAGAGTCTTGCTGCGTCGTTTCTGCAGTTGAAAGCACTTAATTTAATAAAATAAATCACGAATTTAACCAAACTACTTTTTGACTTGTATGTAATTTAATGGTGAAATGAGTTTCGATTAAAATTGCACAAATAGAATTTTTTCACAACAACTTTTCTGAAAACTACTACCTCACACGCAGAAGAGTCTGCTGCGTCGTTTCCTGCAGTTTGAAAGCACTTTAATGTATAAAAGAATAAATCACCGAATTTTAACCAAACTACTTTTTGACTTGTTATTGTACATTTTAATGGTGAAATGAGTTTCGATTAAAATTGCACAAATAATTATTTTTGACAACAACTTTTTTAAAAACAACTACCCAACACGCAGAAGAGTCTGCTGGGTCGTTTCCTGCAGTTTGAAAGCACTTTAATGTATAAAAATAAAAATCACAGAATTTTGATCAAAACTAAGTGGTGGTGGCAATGATGGTCTCAGTGGTGAAGAAGAATGTAGCAGGGATTATGTACCTACCCGACCCCCCACCACCCTACACTCAACGAGCCTACATAAGAGCACTACTGGAAGCCAAAAAAGTGCAATGCTCTAGGTCAGGGACCAGATCACTGGTCAGTGAACTGCTGACAGTCCCCTGTAGTGGATTTTGATCAAACAAGTGGGGTGGCAATGATGGTCTCAGTGGTGAAAAATGTAGGGTTTCCACCCGACCCCCCACCGCCCTACACTCACGACCTACTTAATTGATGCCTACTGGAAGCCAAAAAGTGCAATGCTCTAGGTAGGGACCAGATCACTGGTCAGAACTTGACATCCCTTGTAGTGAGATGTTAATGTTGTACAATGAAATCAATTAAAAATTATTTCCATTCACCCCACCACTGATCTGTCCCATTCTGGCTCAGATCATTATTTAATCTCTGTTTTGTGCTTGAAATGAGCAAAGAAACATTTTGGGATTAAATAAAGAGTCAAACAAAACTTTGAAATAACATTATGAGATGAAGATGATGTTGTACAATGAAATCAATTAAAAATTATTTCCATTCACCCCACCACTGATCTGTCCCATTCTGGCTCAGATTTATTTAATCTCTGTTTTGTGCTTGAAATGAGCAAAGAAACATTATTTGGGGATTAAATAAAGAGTCAAACAAAACTTTGAAATAACATTATGAGGATGAAGATGATGTTGTACACTGAAATCAATTAAAAATTATTTCCATTCACCCCACCACTGATCTGTCCCATTCTGGCTCAGATCATTATTTAATCTCTGTTTTGTGCTTGAAATGAGCAAAGAAACATTATTTGGGGATTAAATAAAGAGTCAAAAAAAACTTTGAAATAACATTATGAGGATGAAGATGATGTTGTACACTGAAATCAATTAAAAATTATTTCCGCTCATTCCAATACTGATCTGTTTTATTCTGGCTCAGATCATTATTTAATCTCTGTTTTGTGCTTGAAATGAGCAAAGAAATAAATTTTGGGGATTAAATAAAGAGTCAAACAAAACTTTGAAATAACATTATGAGGATGAAGATGATGTTGTACACTGAAATCAATTAAAAATTATTTCCGCTCATTCCAATACTGATCTGTTTTATTCTGGCTCAGATCATTATTTAATCTCTGTTTTGTGCTTGAAATGAGCAAAGAAATAAATTTTGGGGATTAAATAAAGAGTCAAACAAAACTTTGAAATAACATTATGAGGATGAAGATGATGTTGTACACTGAAATCAATTAAAAATTATTTCCATTCACCCCACTACTGATCTGTCCCATTCTGGCTCAGATTATTATTTAATCTCTGTTTTGTGCTTGAAATGAGCAAAGAAACATTATTTGGAGATTAAATAAAGAGTCAAACAAAACTTAAATACCATTTCGAACAGACTGATTTTTGTCATTTTGATTAATTTAATGAAATATTTGGATTAACCACAAACTATTTATTTGCATACAGATTTTAAAAAAACTAACTACCTTACACGCAAAAAAGTCTGCTGCGTCGTTTTCTGCAGTTTAAAAACACTTTAATGTATAAAAGATTAAATCACCGAGTTTCGAACCGATCTATTTTATAGTCATTTTTGACTTGAATTTACTGTAAAGTGAGTTTGGTTGAAACTTCACAAATAATTATTTTTGACAACAACTTTTTTAAAAACTACTACCTCACACGCAGAAGAGTCTGCTGCGTCGTTTCCTGCAGTTTGAAAGCACTTTAATGTATAAAAGAATAAATCACCGAATTTGAACCAACTATTTTGACTGTTATTGACTTTTATGTAAAGTGAGTTTGGTTGAAAACTTCACAAATAATTATTTTGACAACAACTTTTTAAAAACACTACTTCTAACGCAGAAAGTCTGCTGCGTCGTTTCTGCAGTTTGAAAGCACTTTAATGTATAAAAAATAAATCACCGAGTTTAACCAACTCTATTTTGATCTTTATTGTACTGATTTTATGTAAAGTGAGTTTGGTTGAAACTTCACAAATAATTATTTTTACAACAACTTTTTAAAACAACTACCTCACACGCAGAAGAGTCTGCTGCGTCGTTTCTGCAGTTTGAAAGCACTTTAATGTATAATAGAATAAATCACCGAATTTAACCAAACTCTTTTTGATTGTTATTGTACGATTTTAATGTGAAATGAGTTTCGATTAAAATTCACAAATAAGTATTTTCACAACAACTTTTCTGAAAACTACTACTCACACGCAGAAGAGTCTGCTGCGTCGTTTCTGCAGTTTGAAAGCACTTTAATGTATAAAAGAATAAATCACCGAATTTTAACCAAACTCTTTTGACTTGTTATTGTACATTTTAATGGTGAAATGAGTTTCGATAAAATACAGAAAAGTATTTTCACAACAACTTTCTGAAAACTCTACCTCACACGCAGAAGAGTCTGCTGCGTCGTTTCTGCAGTTTGAAAGCACTTTAATGTATAAAAATAAATCACACGATTTTAACAAACTGCTTTTGACTGTATTTACATTAATTGAAATAGTTTCGTAAATTCACAAATAGATTTTTCACACTTTTCTGAAAACTACTTCAACGCAAAAGTCTGGCTGCTCGTTTGCAGTTGAAACTTTAAATAAAGAAATCACAAAAATTTAAATGAATAAATTATAGGTAGAAGATGAGTTTGCTTAAAACATTAAAAATAATTCCATTTACCAACTATCTGTTATTCTGTAATCTAAATACTATCCTTACACCAGAAAGTTGCTGCGTCGTTTCCTGCAGTTTGAAAGCACTTTAATGTATAAAAAAATAAATCACCGAATTTTAACCAAATACTTTTGACTTGTTATTGTACATTTTAATGGTGAAATGAGTTTCGATTAAAATTGCACAAATAGATTTTTTTACAACAACTTTTCTGAAAACTACTACCTCACACGCAGAAGAGTCTGCTGCGTCGTTTCCTGCAGTTTGAAAGCACTTTAATGTATAAAAATAAATCACCGAATTTTAACCAAACTGCTTTTTGACTTGTTATTGTACATTTTAATGTGAAATGAGTTTTGATTAAAATTGCACAAATAGATTATTTTCACAACAACTTTTCTAAAAACTACTGATCACACGCAAAGAGTCTGCTGCGTCGTTCCTAACAGTTTGAAAAGCACTTAATGTATAAAAAATAAAAATACACGAATTTTGATCAAAACTAAGTGGTGGTGGCAATGATGGTCTCAGTGGTGAAGAAGAATGTAGCAAGGATTATGTACCTACCCGACCCCCACCACCCTACACTCAACGAGCCTACATAAGAGCACTACTGGAAGCCGAAGAAAGTGCAATGCTCTAGGTCAGGGACCAGATCACTGGTCAGTGAGCTGCTGACAATCCCCTGTAGTGGATGTTAATGTTGTACAATGAAATCATTAAAAATTATTTCCGATTCACCCCACACTGATCTGTCATTCTGGCTCAGATCATTTTTAATCTCTGTTTTGTGCTTGAAATGAGCAAAGAAACATTATTTGGGGATTAAATAAAGAGTCAAACAAAACTTTGAAATAACATTATGAGGATGAAGATGATGTTGTACACTGAAATCAATTAAAAATTATTTCCATTCACCCCACCACTGATCTGTCCATTCTGCTCAGATCATTATTTAATCTCTGTTTTGTGCTTAAATGAGCAAAGAAACAAATTTTGGGGATTAAATAAAGAGTCAAACAAAACTTTGAAATAACATTATGAGGATGAAGATGATGTTGTACACTGAAATCAATTAAAAATTATTTCCATTCACCCCACCACTGATCTGTCCCATTCTGGCTCAGATCATTATTTAATCTCTGTTTTGTGCTTGAAATGAGCAAAGAAACAAATTTTGGGGATTAAATAAAGAGTCAAACAAAACTTTGAAATAACATTATGAGGATGAAGATGATGTTGTACACTGAAATCAATTAAAAATTATTTCCATTCACCCCACCACTGATCTGTCTATTCTGGCTCAGATCATTATTTAATCTCTGTTTTGTGCTTGAAATGAGCAAAGAAACAATTTTGGGGATTAAAATAACAATTGAAAACATAAAAAGATGTTGACATGAAATCATTAAAATATTCGACCAATGATCTGTCTCTGCTAGACATTATTTAATCAGTGGTTAAATAAATAATTTCGATTAACACTCAAACAACATTGATACATTCTGGTGAGATTATTTAATCCGTGACTTAAAATATCCAACAACATGACTTTTGGATATCTAATAAAATACAAAAAAATTGGTTAAATAATCATTATTGATAATGAAGATGATGTTGTACACTGAAATCAATTAAAAATTATTTCCGCTTCACCCCACCACTGATCTGTTCTATTCTGGCTCAGATCATTATTTAATCTCTGTTTTGTGCTTGAAATGAGCAAAGAAACAAATTTTGGGGATTAAATAAAGAGTCAAACAAAACTTTGAAATAACATTATGAGGATGAAGATGACGTTGTACACTGAAATCAATTAAAAATTATTTCCATTCACCCCACCACTGATCTGTCCTATTCTGGCTCAGATCTTAAAAGAAAACTACTACCTCACACGCAGAAGAGTCTGCTGCGTCGTTTCCTGCAGTTTGAAAGCACTTTAATGTATAAAAAATAAATCACCGAATTTTAACCAAACTGCTTTTTGACTTGTTATTGTACATTTTAATGGTGAAATGAGTTTCGATAAAATTCACAAAAATATTTTCACAACAACTTTTCTAAAAACTACTACCTCACACGCAGAAGAGTCTGCTGCGTCGTTTCCTGCAGTTTGAAAGCACTTTAATGTATAAAAATAAAAATCACCGAATTTTAACCAAACTGCTTTTTGACTTGTTATTGTACATTTTAATGGTGAAATGAGTTTGATTAAAATTGCACAAATAGAATATTTTACAACAACTTTTCTGAAAACTACTACCTCACACGCAGAAGAGTCTGCTGCGTCGTTTCCTGCAGTTTGAAAGCACTTTAATGTATAAAAGAATAAATCACCGAATTTAACCAAACTGCTTTTTGACTTGTTATTGTACATTTTAATAGTAAATGAGTTTCGATAAAATTCCACAAAAAGTAATTTTCACAACAACTTTTCTGAAAAACTACTACCTCACACGCAGAAGAGTCTGCTGCGTCGTTTCCTGCAGTTTGAAAGCACTTTAATGTATAAAGAATAAATCACCGAATTTTAACCAAACTGCTTTTGACTTGTTATTGTACATTTAATGGTGAAATGAGTTTCGATTAAAATTGCACAAATAGAATTTTTTCACAACAACTTTTCTGAAAACTACTACCTCACACGCAGAAGAGTCTGCTGCGTCGTTTCCTGCAGTTTGAAAGCACTTTAATGTATAAAAGAATAAATCACCGAATTTTAACCAAACTGCTTTTTGACTTGTTATTGTACATTTTAATAGTAAAATGAGTTTCGATAAAATTCCACAGAAAAGTAATTTTCACAACAACTTTCTGAAAACTACTACCTCACACGCAGAAGAGTCTGCTGCGTCGTTTCCTGCAGTTTGAAAGCACTTTAATGTATAAAAGAATAAATCACCGAATTTTAACCAAACTGCTTTTTGACTTGTTATTGTACATTTTAATGGTGAAATGAGTTTCGATTAAAATTGCACAGAAAAGTAATTTTCACAACAACTTTTCTGAAAAACTATACCTCACACGCAGAAGAGTCTGCTGCGTCGTTTCTGCAGTTTGAAAGCACTTTAATGTATAAAAGAATAAATCACCGAATTTTAACCAAACTGCTTTTTGACTTGTTATTGTACATTTTAATGGTGAAATGAGTTTCGATAAAATTCCACAAAAGTAATTTTCACAACAACTTTTCTGAAAACTACTACCTCACACGCAGAAGAGTCTGCTGCGTCGGTTCAACAGTTTGAAAGCACTTTAATGTATAAAAGAATAAATCACCGATTTTAACAAACTGCTTTTTGACTTGTTATGTACATTTAATGGTAAAATGAGTTTCGATTAAAATTGCACAAAAATAATTTTCACAACAACTTTTCTGAAAACTACTACCTCACACGCAGAAGAGTCTGCTGCGTCGGTTCCACAGTTTGAAAGCACTTTAATGTATAAAAGAATAAATCACCGAATTTAACCAAACTGCTTTTTGACTTGTTATTGTACATTTTAATGGTGAAATGAGTTTCGATAAAAATTCACAGAAAAGTAATTTTCACAACAACTTTTCTGAAAACTACTACCTCACACGCAGAAGAGTCTGCTGCGTCGTTTCCTGCAGTTTGAAAGCACTTTAATGTATAAAAGAATAAATCACCGAATTTTAACCAAACTGCTTTTTGACTTGTTATTGACATTTTAATGGTAAATGAGTTTCGATAAAATTGCACAAAAATTATTTTCACAACAACTTTTCTGAAAACTACTACCTCACACGCAGAAGAGTCTGCTGCGTCGGTTCCAACAGTTTGAAAGCACTTTAATGTATAAAAGAATAAATCACCGAATTTTAACCAAACTGCTTTTTGACTTGTTATTGTACATTTTAATGGTGAAATGAGTTTCGATTAAAATTGCACAAATAAATTTTTTCACAACAACTTTTCTGAAAACTACTACCTCACACGCAGAAGAGTCTGCTGCGTCGTTTCCTGCAGTTTGAAAGCACTTTAATGTATAAAAATAAATCACCGAATTTTAACCAAACTGCTTTTTGACTTGTTATTGTACATTTTAATAGTAAATGAGTTTCGATTAAAATTGCACCAATAAATATTTTCACAACAACTTTTTAAAACACTACTCACACGCAAAGAGTTGCTGCGTCGGTTTCCACAGTTGAAAGCATTTAATGTATAAAAAAATAAATCACCGAATTTTACAAACTGCTTTGACTGTATGAATGTTAATGGTAATGAGTGTTCAGATTAAATTGACAAATAACTATTTCACAACACTTCAAACCCTACACTCACACGCAGTAAGTTGCTGCGTCGTTCACATTGAAAGCCGTTAAATGTATTAAATAATCACGAATTGATCAAACTGTGTGAGTGCATGATGTCTCTGTAGTGAGTAATGTGTACAATGACATTAAAATTATTCCGCTCACCCCACCACTTCTTCTCACTGAGCTCAACATAAAGCTGTTTCGTGTGAAATGGCAAAGACAATTGGGTTAATAAAGAGTCAAACAAACTTTGAATAACATTGTGTGGATGTTAAGTGTTGTACAATGAAATCAATTAAAAATTATTTCCCCACCCCACCACTGATTGTTCTATTCTGGCTAGATCAATATTTAATCTCTGTTTTGTGCTTAAATGAGCAAGAAACATATTTTGGGATTAAATAAAGAGTCAAACAAAATTTGAAAATAATAATGGGGTGGATGTACGTTGTACATGAAATCAATTAAAAATTATTTCCATTCACCCCACCACTGATCTGTCCTATTCTGGCTCGATCATTATTAATCTCTGTTTTGTGCTTGAAATGAGCAAAGAAACAAATTTGGGGATTAAATAAAGAGTCAAACAAAACTTTAAATAATAAATGAGGTAGAAGATGACGTTGTACACTGAAATCAATTAAAAATTATTTCCATTCACACCCACCACTGATCTGTCCTATTCTGGCTCAGATCTTATTTAATCTGTTTTGTGCTTGAAATAAGCAAAGAAACAATTTGGGGATTAAATAAAGAGTCAAACAATAATTTAAAATAATAATGAGGTTGAAGATGACGTTGTACACTGAAATCAATTAAAAATTATTTCCGCTTACCCCACCACTGATCTGTCCTATTCTGGCTCAGATCATTATTTAAATCTATTTGTGCTTAAATAGCAAAGAAACAATATTTGGGGATTAAATAAAGAGTCAAACATAATTTAAAAATAATAAATGAGGTTGAAGATGACGCTTTAACTGAAATCATTAAAATTTTTCGTACCAACTGAGTCTGTCTAATTCTGCCAGATTTTAAAACTTTGCTAAAACTACTACCTCACACGCAGAAGAGTCTGCTGCGTCGGTTCCAACAGTTTAAAGCACTTTAATGTATAAAAAATAAATCACCGAATTTTAACCAAACTGCTTTTTGACTTGTTATTGTACATTTTAATGGTGAAATGAGTTTCGATAAAATTCCACAGAAAAGTAATTTTCACAACAACTTTTCTGAAAACTACTACCTCACACGCAGAAGAGTCTGCTGCGTCGGTTTCAACAGTTTAAAAGCACTTTAATGTATAAAAATAAATCACCGAATTTTAACCAAACTGCTTTTTGACTTGTTATTGTACATTTTAATGGTGAAATGAGTTTCGATAAATATCCACAGAAAAGTAATTTTCACAACAACTTTTCTGAAAACTACTACCTCACACGCAGAAGAGTCTGCTGCGTCGGTTCCAGTTTGAAAGCACTTTAATGTATAAAAGAATAAATCACCGAATTTTAACCAAACTGCTTTTTGACTTGTTATTGTACATTTTAATGTAAAATGAGTTTGATTAAAATTGAACAAATAGATTATTTTCACAACAACTTTTCTAAAAACTACTACCTCACACGCAGAAGAGTCTGCTGCGTCGTTTCCTGCAGTTTAAAAGCACTTTAATGTATAAAGAATAAATCACCGAATTTTAACCAAACTGCTTTTTGACTTGTTATTGTACATTTTAATGGTGAAATGAGTTTGATTAAAATTGCAACAAAAAGATTATTTTCACAACAACTTTTCTAAAACTACTACCTCACACGCAGAAGAGTCTGCTGCGTCGTTTCCTGCAGTTTAAAGCACTTTAATGTATAAAAGAATAAATCACCGAATTTTAACCAAACTGCTTTTTGACTTGTTATTGTACATTTTAATAGTAAAATGAGTTTGATAAAATTGAACAAATAGATTATTTTCACAACAACTTTTCTAAAAACTACTACCTCACACGCAGAAGAGTCTGCTGCGTCGGTTCCAACAGTTTGAAAGCACTTTAATGTATAAAAGAATAAATCACCGAATTTTAACAAACTGCTTTTTGACTTGTTATTGTACATTTTAATGTAAAATGAGTTTGATTAAAATTCCACAGAAAAGTAATTTTCACAACAACTTTTCTAAAACTACTACCTCACACGCAGAAGAGTCTGCTGCGTCGTTTCCTGCAGTTTGAAAGCACTTTAATGTATAAAAGAATAAATCACCGAATTTTAACAAACTGCTTTTTGACTTGTTATTGTACATTTTAATGGTGAAATGAGTTTCGATAAAATTCCACAGAAAAGTAATTTTCACAACAACTTTTCTGAAAACTACTACACTCACACGCAGAAGAGTCTGCTGCGTCGGTTCCAACAGTTTGAAAGCACTTTAATGTATAAAAGAATAAATCACCGAATTTTAATCAAACTGCTTTTTGACTTGTTATTGTACATTTTAATGGTAAAATGAGTTTCGATAAAATTCCACAGAAAAGTAATTTTCACAACAACTTTTCTGAAAACTACTACCTCACACGCAGAAGAGTCTGCTGCGTCGTTTCACAGTTTGAAAGCACTTTAATGTATAAAAGAATAAATCACCGAATTTTAACCAAACTGCTTTTTGACTTGTTATTGTACATTTTAATGGTGAAATGAGTTTCGATAAAATTCCACAAAAAGTATTTTCACAACAACTTTTCTAAAAACACTACCACACGCAGAAGAGTCTGCTGCGTCGGTTCCAGCAGTTGTGAAAGCACTTTAATGTATAAAAAATAAATCACCGAATTTTAATCAAACTGCTTTTTGACTTGTTATTGTACATTTTAATGGTAAATGAGTTTCGATAAAATTCACAAAAAGTAATTTTCACAACAACTTTTCTGAAAACTACTACCTCACACGCAGAAGAGTCTGCTGCGTCGGTTTCCACAGTTTGAAAGCACTTTAATGTATAAAAGAATAAATCACCGAATTTTAACAAACTGCTTTTTGACTTGTTATTGTACATTTTAATGGTAAATGAGTTTCGATAAAATTCCACAGAAAAGTAATTTTCACAACAACTTTTCTAAAAACTACTACCTCACACGCAGAAGAGTCTGCTGCGTCGTTTCCTGCAGTTTGAAAGCACTTTAATGTATAAAAAATAAATCACCGAATTTTAACAAACTGCTTTTTGACTTGTTATTGTACATTTTAATGGTGAAATGAGTTTCGATAAAATTCCACAAAAAAGTAATTTTCACAACAACTTTTCTGAAAACTACTACCTCACACGCAGAAGAGTCTGCTGCGTCGTTTCCTGCAGTTTGAAAGCACTTTAATGTATAAAAATAAATCACCGAATTTTAACAAACTGCTTTTTGACTTGTTATTGTACATTTAATGGTGAAATGAGTTTCGATTAAAATTCCAAAAAATATTTTCACAACAACTTTTCTGAAAACTACTACCTCACACGCAGAAGAGTCTGCTGCGTCGTTTCAACAGTTTGAAAGCACTTTAATGTATAAAAGATAAATCACCGAATTTTAACAAACTGCTTTTTGACTTGTTATTGTACATTTTAATGGTGAAATGAGTTTCGATAAAATTCCACAGAAAAGTAATTTTCACAACAACTTTTCTGAAAAACTACTACCTCACACGCAGAAGAGTCTGCTGCGTCGTTTCCTGCAGTTTGAAAGCACTTTAATGTATAAAAGAATAAATCACCGAATTTTAACCAAACTGCTTTTTGACTTGTTATTGTACATTTTAATGGTGAAATGAGTTTCGATAAAAATTCACAGAAAAGTAATTTTCACAACAACTTTTCTGAAAACTACTACCTCACACGCAGAAGAGTCTGCTGCGTCGGTTCCAACAGTTTAAAAGCACTTTAATGTATAAAAATAAATCACCGAATTTTAACCAAACTGCTTTTTGACTTGTTATTGTACATTTTAATGTAAATGAGTTTCGATAAAATTCCACAAAAAGTATTTTCACAACAACTTTTCTGAAAAACTACTACCTCACACGCAGAAGAGTCTGCTGCGTCGGTTTCCTGCAGTTTGAAAGCACTTTAATGTATAAAAAATAAATCACCGAATTTTAACCAAACTGCTTTTTGACTTGTTATTGTACATTTTAATAGTAAAATGAGTTTAAATTAAAATTGAACAAATAGATTATTTTCACAACAACTTTTCTAAAACTACTACTCACACGCAGAAGAGTCTGCTGCGTCGTTTCCTGCAGTTTGAAAGCACTTTAATGTATAAAAGAATAAATCACCGAATTTTAACCAAACTGCTTTTTGACTTGTTATTGTACATTTTAATGGTAAAATGAGTTTGGATTAAAATTGAACAAATAGATTATTTTCACAACAACTTTTCTGAAAACTACTACCTCACACGCAGAAGAGTGTGCTGCGTCGGTTTCAACAGTTTGAAAGCATTTTAATGTATAAAAGAATAAATTACCGAATTTTGATGGGAAACTAAGTGGTGGTGGAATATGGTAAATGAGTTGAAAAAATGTACAGAAAGTATTTTCACAACAACATTTTCTAAAACTACACCTACACGCAGAAGAGTCTGCTGCGAGCGTCGAAGTTGAAAGCACTTTAATGTATAAAGAATAAATCACCGAATTTAACCAACTGCTTTTGACTGTAGTACATTTAATGGTAAATGAGTTGATAAATTGACAATATTTAAAAATTTTTCCCTCACACCAAAATCTGTCGTTTCAATGAAACATTTGTTAAGATATACGAATTTGATCTGCGTGGTGTTCAATATTCAGTGTAAAAGAAACATTATTCTCGACTAACTAAAAGAGTCAAATACCAGAAACATTTTAACCAATATGTTGTTGACTTGTAGGATGTTAATGGTTGTACAATGAAATCATTTAAAAATTATTTCCGCTCACCCCACCACTGATTTGTTCTATTCTGGTTTAGATTAATATTAATCTCTGTTTTGTGCTTAAAATGAGCAAAGAAACATTTTGGGGATTAAATAAAGAGTCAAACAAAACTTTGAAAAAATATGTAGGAGAATGTTGTGTTGTACAATGAAATCATTTAAAAATTATTTCCGCTCACCCCACCACTGATTGTTCTATTCTGGTTAGATAATATTTAATCTCTGTTTTGTGCTTGAAATGAGCAAAGAAACAAATTTTGGGATTAAATAAAGAGTCAAACAAAACTTTGAAATAACATTATGAGGATGAAGATGATGTTGTACACTGAAATCAATTAAAAATTATTTCCGCTCACCCCACCACTGATCTGTTCTATTCTGGCTCAGATCATTATTTAATCTCTGTTTTGTGCTTGAAATGAGCAAAGAAACAAATTTTGGGGATTAAATAAAGAGTCAAACAAAACTTTGAAATAACATTATGAGGATGAAGATGATGTTGTACACTGAAATCAATTAAAAATTATTTCCATTCACCCCACCACTGATCTGTCCCATTCTGGCTCAGATCATTATTTAATCTCTGTTTTGTGCTTGAAATGAGCAAAGAAACAAATTTTGGGGATTAAATAAAGAGTCAAACAAAACTTTGAAATAACATTATGAGGATGAAGATGATGTTGTACAATGAAATCATTTAAAAATTATTTCCGCTTACCCCACCACTGATCTGTTTA
Source organism: Tyrophagus putrescentiae (assembly GCA_024499935.1). Lineage (NCBI taxonomy): Eukaryota > Metazoa > Arthropoda > Arachnida > Sarcoptiformes > Acaridae > Tyrophagus > Tyrophagus putrescentiae. Next base: position 15,257,690 of record JAMZRA010000005.1, read on the forward strand.
TTCTGGCTCAGATCATTATTTAATCTTGTTTTGTGCTTGAAATGAGCAAAGAAACAAATTTTGGGGATTAAATAAAAAGTCAAACAAAACTTTGAAATAACATTATGAGGATAAAGATGATGTTGTACAATGAAATCATTTAAAAATTATTTCCGCTCACCCCACCACTGATCTGTTCTATTCTGGCTCAGATCATTATTTAATCTCTGTTTTGTGCTTGAAATGAGCAAAGAAACAAATTTTGGGGATTAAATAAAGAGTCAAACAAAACTTTGAAATAACATTATGAGGATGAAGATGATGTTGTGCACTGAAATCAATTAAAAATTATTTCTATTCACCCCACCACTGATCTGTCCCATTCTGGCTCAGATCATTATTTAATCTCTGTTTTGTGCTTGAAATGAGCAAAGAAACAAATTTGGGGATTAAATAAAGAGTCAAACAAAACTTTGAAATAACATTATGAGGATAAGATGATGTTGTACACTGAAATCAATTAAAAATTATTTCGCTTCACCCCACCACTGATCTGTTCTATTCTGGCTCAGATCATTATTTAATCTCTGTTTTGTGCTTGAAATGAGCAAAGAAACAAATTTTGGGGATTAAATAAAGAGTCAAACAAAACTTTGAAATAACATTATGAGGATGAAGATGATGTTGTACACTGAAATCAATTAAAAATTATTTCCATCACCCCACCACTGATCTGTCCCATTCTGGCTCAGATCATTATTTAATCTCTGTTTTGTGCTTAAATGAGCAAAGAAACAATTTGGGGATTAAATAAAGAGTCAAACAAAATTTTAAAAATAATATGAGGTAGAAGATGAGTTGTACACTGAAATCAATTAAAAATTATTTCCATTCACCCCACCACTGATCTGTCCCATTCTGGCTTAGATCATTATTTAATCTCTGTTTTGTGCTTAAAATGAGCAAAGAAACAATTTTGGGGATTAAATAAAGAGTCAAACAAAATTTGAAATAACATTATGAGGTAGAAGATGACGTTGTACACTGAAATCAATTAAAAATTATTTCCATTCACCCCACCACTGATCTGTCCCTATTCTGGCTCAGATCATTATTTAATCTTGTTTTGTGCTTAAATGAGCAAAGAAACAATTTGGGGATTAATAAAGAGTCAAACAATATCTTAAAATAATAAATGAGGTAGAAGATGACGTTGTACACTGAAATCAATTAAAAATTTTTCCATTCACCCACCACTGATCTGTCCAATCTGGCTAGATTTTATTTAATCCTGTTTTGTGCTTGAAATAGCAAAGAAACATATTTGGGGATTAAATAAAGAGTCAAACATAATTTAAAAATAATAAATGAGGTGAAGATGACGCTGTACACTGAAATCAATTAAAAATTATTTCCTTACCCACCACTGATCTGTCCAAATCTGGCTAGATCTTATTTAATCTCCTGCAGGTTTGTGGCTTAAAGTTGCAAAGACACATTTGATAGATAAAGAGAAACAAAATCAAATAACAAATGGTTTGAGATGACGTTATTGTACATGATCAATTAAAATTTTTCATTCACAACATGATCTGTCCACGCAATCTTAAAGAAACTACTACCTCACACGCAGAAGAGTCTGCTGCGTCGGTTCCAACAGTTTAAAGCACTTTAATGTATAAAAGAATAAATCACCGAATTTTAACCAAACTGCTTTTTGACTTGTTATTGTACATTTTAATGGTGAAATGAGTTTCGATAAAAATCACAAGAAAAGTAATTTTCACAACAACTTTTCTGAAAACTACTACCTCACACGCAGAAGAGTCTGCTGCGTCGGTTCCAACAGTTTAAAAGCACTTTAATGTATAAAAGAATAAATCACCGAATTTTAACCAAACTGCTTTTTGACTTGTTATTGTACATTTTAATGTAAAATGAGTTTGATTAAAATTGAACAAATAGATTATTTTCACAACAACTTTTCTAAAAACTACTACCACACACGCAGAAGAGTCTGCTGCGTCGTTTCCTGCAGTTTGAAAGCACTTTAATGTATAAAAAATAAATCACCGAATTTTAACCAAACTGCTTTTTGACTTGTTATTGTACATTTTAATGGTGAAATGAGTTTCGATTAAAATTACAAAAAGTTATTTTCACAACAACTTTTCTGAAAACTACTACCTCACACGCAGAAGAGTCTGCTGCGTCGTTTCCTGCAGTTTAAAGCACTTTAATGTATAAAAGAATAAATCACCGAATTTTAACCAAACTGCTTTTTGACTTGTTATTGTACATTTTAATAGTAAAATGAGTTTGAATTAAAATTGAACAAATAGATTATTTTCACAACAACTTTTCTAAAAACTACTACCACACACGCAGAAGAGTCTGCTGCGTCGTTTCCTGCAGTTTAAAAGCACTTTAATGTATAAAAATATAAATCACCGAATTTTAACCAAACTGCTTTTTGACTTGTTATTGTACATTTTAATGGTGAAATGAGTTTCGATAAAATTCCACAGAAAAGTAATTTTCACAACAACTTTTCTGAAAACTACTACCTCACACGCAGAAGAGTCTGCTGCGTCGTTTCCTGCAGTTTGAAAGCACTTTAATGTATAAAAAATAAATCACCGAATTTTAACAAACTGCTTTTTGACTTGTTATTGTACATTTTAATGGTGAAATGAGTTTCGATTAAAATTCCACAGAAAAGTAATTTTCACAACAACTTTTCTAAAACTACTACCTCACACGCAGAAGAGTCTGCTGCGTCGTTTCCTGCAGTTTGAAAGCACTTTAATGTATAAAAAATAAATCACCGAATTTTAACAACTGCTTTTTGACTTTTATTGTACATTTTAATGTAAAATGAGTTTCGATAAAATTCCACAGAAAAGTAATTTTCACAACAACTTTTCTGAAAAACTACTACCTCACACGCAGAAGAGTCTGCTGCGTCGGTTCCAACAGTTTGAAAGCACTTTAATGTATAAAAGAATAAATCACCGAATTTTAACCAAACTGCTTTTTGACTTGTTATTGTACATTTTAATGGTGAAATGAGTTTCGATAAAATTCCACAGAAAAGTAATTTTCACAACAACTTTTCTGAAAACTACTACCTCACACGCAGAAGAGTCTGCTGCGTCGTTTCCTGCAGTTTGAAAGCACTTTAATGTATAAAGAATAAATCACCGAATTTTAACCAAACTGCTTTTTGACTTGTTATTGTACATTTTAATGGTGAAATGAGTTTCGATTAAAATTGCACAAATAATTATTTTTGACAACAACTTTTCTGAAAACTACTACCTCACACGCAGAAGAGTCTGCTGCGTCGTTTCCTGCAGTTTGAAAGCACTTTAATGTATAAAAGAATAAATCACCGAATTTTAACCAAACTGCTTTTTGACTTGTTATTGTACATTTTAATGGTGAAATGAGTTTCGATAAAATTCCACAGAAAAGTAATTTTCACAACAACTTTTCTGAAAACTACTACCTCACACGCAGAAGAGTCTGCTGCGTCGGTTTCAACAGTTTGAAAGCACTTTAATGTATAAAAAATAAATCACCGAATTTTAACCAAACTGCTTTTTGACTTGTTATTGTACATTTTAATGGTGAAATGAGTTTCGATTAAAATTGCACAAATAGAATTTTTTCACAACAACTTTTCTGAAAACTACTACCTCACACGCAGAAGAGTCTGCTGCGTCGTTTCAACAGTTTGAAAGCACTTTAATGTATAAAAGAATAAATCACCGAATTTTAACCAAACTGCTTTTTGACTTGTTATTGTACATTTTAATGGTAAAATGAGTTTGATAAAATTGAACAAATAGATTATTTTCACAACAACTTTTCTAAAAACTACTACCTCACACGCAGAAGAGTCTGCTGCGTCGTTTCCTGTAGTTTGAAAGCACTTTAATGTATAAAAGAATAAATCACCGAATTTTAACCAAACTGCTTTTTGACTTGTTATTGTACATTTTAATGGTAAAATGAGTTTGGATTAAAATTGAACAAATAGATTATTTTCACAACAACTTTTCTGAAAACTACTACCTCACACGCAGAAGAGTGTGCTGCGTCGGTTTCAACAGTTTGAAAGCATTTTAATGTATAAAAGAATAAATTACCGAATTTTGATCGAAACTAAGTGGTGGTGGCAATGATGGTCTCAGTGGTGAAGAAGAATGTAGCAGGGATTATGTACCTACCCGACCCCCCACCACCCTACACTCAACGAGCCTACATAAGAGCATACTGGAAGCCGAGAAAGTGCAAGTTGAAGCAGTGGGAAGATCATAAGTATGACATTGACATACCTGTATGGTGTTAATGTTGTACAATGAAATCATTTAAAAATTATTCCGTCACCCACCACTGATTTGTCATTCTGGCTCAGATCAATATTTAATCTCTGTTTTTGCTAAATGACAAGAAACAATTTGGGGTTTAAACTAGAGTAAACAAATTTAATAACAGTTGAGTGAAGAAGTTGTACATGAAATCAATTAAAATTATTTCCGATTCACCCACACTGATTGTTCATTCTGGTCAGATCATATTTAATCTTGTTTTGTGCTTAAAATGAGCAAAAGAAACAATATTGGGGATTAAATAAGAGTCAAAATAACTCTTAAAAAATATATGAGGTAAAGATGAGTTGTAACAATGAAATCATATTAAAAATTATTTCCGCTACCCCACCACTGATCTGTTCTATTCTGGCTCAGATCATATTTAATCTTGTTTTGTGCTTAAATGAGCAAAGAAACAAATTTTGGGATTAATAAAGAGTCAAACAAAACTTTGAAATAACATTATGAGGATGAAGATGATGTTGTACAATGAAATCAATTAAAAATTATTTCCATTCACCCCACCACTGATCTGTCCCATTCTGGCTCAGATCATTATTTAATCTCTGTTTTGTGCTTGAAATGAGCAAAGAAACAAATTTTGGGGATTAAATAAAGAGTCAAACAAAACTTTGAAATAACATTATGAGGATGAAGATGATGTTGTACAATGAAATCATTTAAAAATTATTTCCGCTCACCCCACCACTGATCTGTTCTATTCTGGCTCAGATCATTATTTAATCTCTGTTTTGTGCTTGAAATGAGCAAAGAAACAAATTTTGGGGATTAAATAAAGAGTCAAACAAAACTTTGAAATAACATTATGAGGAGAAGATGACGTTGTACACTGAAATCAATTAAAAATTATTTCCATTCACCCCACCACTGATCTGTCCCATTCTGGCTCAGATCATTATTTAATCTTTGTTTTGTGCTTAAAATGAGCAAAGAAACATTATTTGGGATTAAATAAAGAGTCAAACAATATCTTAAAAATAATAAATGAGGTAGAAGATGACGTTGTACACTGAAATCAATTAAAAATTTTTTCCATTCACCCCACCACTGATCTGTCCTAATCTGGCTTGGATTTTTATTTAATCCCTGTTTTGTGCTTGAAATAAGCAAAGAAACAATATTTGGGGATTAAATAAAGAGTCAAACAATAATTTAAAAATAATAAATGAGGTTGAAGATGACGCTGTACACTGAAATCAATTAAAAATTATTTCCGCTTACCCCACCACTGATCTGTCCCATTCTGGCTCAGATCATTATTTAATCTCTGTTTTGTGCTTAAAATGAGCAAAGAAACAAATTTTGGGGATTAAATAAAGAGTCAAACAAAACTTTGAAATAAATATGAGGTAGAAGATGACGTTGTACACTGAAATCAATTAAAAATTATTTCCATTCACCCCACCACTGATCTGTCCCATTCTGGCTCAGATCATTATTTAATCTTTGTTTTGTGCTTAAAATGAGCAAAGAAACATTATTTGGGAATTAAATAAAGAGTCAAACAATATCTTAAAAATAATAAATGAGGTAGAAGATGACGTTGTACACTGAAATCAATTAAAAATTTTTTCCATTCACCCCACCACTGATCTGTCCTAATCTGGCTTGGATTTTTATTTAATCCCTGTTTTGTGCTTGAAATAAGCAAAGAAACAATATTTGGGGATTAAATAAAGAGTCAAACAATAATTTAAAAATAATAAATGAGGTTGAAGATGACGCTGTACACTGAAATCAATTAAAAATTATTTCCGCTTACCCCACCACTGATCTGTCCCATTCTGGCTCAGATCATTATTTAATCTTTGTTTTGTGCTTAAAATGAGCAAAGAAACATTATTTGGGGATTAAATAAAGAGTCAAACAATATCTTAAAAATAATAAATGAGGTAGAAGATGACGTTGTACACTGAAATCAATTAAAAATTTTTTCCATTCACCCCACCACTGATCTGTCCTAATCTGGCTTGGATTTTTATTTAATCCCTGTTTTGTGCTTGAAATAAGCAAAGAAACAATATTTGGGGATTAAATAAAGAGTCAAACAATAATTTAAAAATAATAAATGAGGTTGAAGATGACGCTGTACACTGAAATCAATTAAAAATTATTTCCGCTTACCCCACCACTGATCTGTCCTATTCTGGCTCAGATCTTAAAAGAAAACTACTACCTCACACGCAGAAGAGTCTGCTGCGTCGGTTCCAACAGTTTGAAAGCACTTTAATGTATAAAAGAATAAATCACCGAATTTTAACCAAACTGCTTTTTGACTTGTTATTGTACATTTTAATGGTGAAATGAGTTTCGATTAAAATTGCACAAATAGTTATTTTCACAACAACTTTTCTGAAAACTACTACCTCACACGCAGAAGAGTCTGCTGCGTCGTTTTCTGCAGTTTGAAAGCACTTTAATGTATAAAAATAAAAATCACCGAATTTTAACCAAACTGCTTTTTGACTTGTTATTGTACATTTTAATAGTAAAATGAGTTTCGATAAAATTCCACAGAAAAGTAATTTTTACAACAACTTTACTGAAAACTACTACCTCACACGCAGAAGAGTTTGCTGCGTCGGTTCCAACAGTTTGAAAGCACTTAAATGTATAAAAGAATAAATCACTGAATTTTAACCAAACTGCTTTTTGACTTGTTATTGTACATTTTAATGGTAAAATGAGTTTCGATAAAATTCCACAGAAAAGTAATTTTTACAACTTTTCTGAAAACTACTACCTCACACGCAGAAGAGTCTGCTGCGTCGTTTTCTGCAGTTTGAAAGCACTTTAATGTATAAAAATAAAAATCACTAAATTTTAATTAAACTGCTTTTTGACTTGTTATTGTACATTTTAATAGTCAAATGAGTTTCGATTAAAATTGCACAAATAAACTATTTTAAACAACTTTTCTAAAAACAACTGAATCACACGCAAAAGAGTGTGCTGCGTCGGTTCCAACAGTTGGAAAAGCATTTAAATGTATAAAAAAATAAATCACCGAGTTTCGAACAGATCTATTTTATAGTCATTTTTGACTTGATTTTACAGTAAAATGAGTTTCAATAAAATTCCACAGAAAAGTAATTTTCACAACAACTTTTCTGAAAACTACTACCTCACACGCAGAAGAGTCTGTTGCGTCGTTTCCAACAGTTTGAAAGCACTTTAATGTATAAAAGAATAAATCACCGAATTTTAATCAAACTGCTTTTTGACTTGTTATTGTACATTTTAATGGTGAAATGAGTTTCGATAAAATTCCACAGAAAAGTAATTTTCACAACAACTTTTCTAAAAAGAACTGAATCACACGCAAAAGAGTGTGTTGCGTCGGTTCCAACAGTTGGAAAAGCATTTAAATGTATAAAAGAATAAATCACCGAATTTTAACCAAACTGCTTTTTGACTTGTTATTGTACATTTTAATAGTAAAATGAGTTTCGATTAAAATTGCACAAATAGATTATTTTCACAACAACTTTTCTAAAAACAATTGAATCACACGCAAAAGAGTGTGCTGCGTCGGTTCCAACAGTTGGAAAAGCATTTAAATGTATAAAAAAATAAATTACCGAATTTTGATCGAAACTAAGTGGTGGTGGCAATGATGGTCTCAGTGGTGAGGGAAAGAATATAGCAGAGATTATGTACCTACCCGACCCCCCACCACCCTACACTCAACGAGCCTACATAAGAGCACTACTGGAAGCCGAGAAAGTGCAATGCTCTAGGTCAGGGACCAGATCACTGGTCAGTGAGCTGCTGACAGTCCCCTGTAGTGGATGTTAATGTTGTACAATGAAATCATTTAAAAATTATTTCCGCTCACCCCACCACTGATCTGTTCTATTCTGGCTCAGATCAACATTTGATCTCTGTTTTGTGCTTGAAATGAGCAAAGAAACAAATTTTGGGGATTAAATTAAAAGTCAAACAAAACTTTGAAATAACATTATGATGATGAAGATGATGTTGTACATTGAAATTAAGTTAAAATTATTTCTGCTCAACCCACCACTGATCTGTCTTATTCTGGCTTGTATTTTTATTTAATCTCTGTTTTGTGCTTGAAATGAGCAAAGAAACATTATTTCAAGATAAAACAACAAGTCAAACAAAACTTTGAAATATTATTTTAAGGATGAAGATGACGTTGTACACTAAAATCAATTAAAAAATTTTTCCATTTACCCCACCACTGATCTGTCCTAATCTGGCTTGGATCTTTATTTAATCTTTGTTTTGTGCTCAAAATAAGCAAAGAAACAATATTTGGGGATTAAATAAAGAGTCAAACAAAAATTTAAAAATAATAAATGAGGTAGAAGATTATGTTGTACACTGAAATCAATTAAAAATTATTTCCATTCACCCCACCACTGATCTGTCCTATTCTGGCTCAGATCTTAAAAGAAAACTACTACCTCACACGCAGAAGGGTCTGCTGCGTCTTTTCCAGCAGTTGGAGGAGCACTTTAATGTATAAAAGAATAAATCACCGAGTTTTGAACCGATCCATTTTATAGTCATTTTTGACTTGATTTTACAGTAAATTGAGTTTGGGTTAAAATTGCATAAATAATTAATTTTCACAACAACTAAAAAGAAAACAACTACCCCACACGCAGAATGGTCTGCTGCGTCGTTTCCAGCAGTTTGAAAGCACTTTAATGTATAAAAATAAATCACCGAATTTTAACCAAACTGCTTTTTGACTTGTTATTGTACATTTTAATAGTAAAATGAGTTTCGATTAAAATTGCACAAATAATATTTTTAAAACAACTTTTCTAAAAACAACTGAATCACACGCAAAAGAGTGTGCTGCGTCGGTTCCAACAGTTGGAAAAGCATTTAAATGTATAAAAAAATAAATCACCGAGTTTCGAACAGATCTATTTTATAGTCATTTTTGACTTGATTTTACAGTAAAATGAGTTTCGATAAAATTCCACAGAAAAGTAATTTTCACAACAACTTTTTTGAAAACTACTACCTCACACGCAGAAGAGTCTGCTGCGTCGTTTCCAACAGTTTGAAAACACTTTAATGTATAAAAAAATAAATCACCGAATTTTAACCAAACTGCTTTTTGACTTGTTATTGTACATTTTAATAGTAAAATGAGTTTCAATAAAATTCCACAGAAAAGTAATTTTCACAACAACTTTTTTGAAAACTACTACCTCACACGCAGAAGAGTCTGTTGCGTCGTTTCCAACAGTTTGAAAGCATTTTAATGTATAAAAGAATAAATCACCGAATTTTAATCAAACTGCTTTTTGACTTGTTATTGTACATTTTAATGGTGAAATGAGTTTCGATAAAATTCCACAGAAAAGTAATTTTCACAACAACTTTTCTAAAAAGAACTGAATCACACGCAAAAGAGTGTGTTGCGTCGGTTCCAACAGTTGGAAAAGCATTTAAATGTATAAAAGAATAAATCACCGAATTTTAACCAAACTGCTTTTTGACTTGTTATTGTACATTTTAATAGTAAAATGAGTTTGGGTTAAAATTGCATAAATAATTAATTTTCACAACAAATTTAAAACTACTACTCACACGCAGAAGAGTCTGTGCGTCGTTTTCAACAGTTTGAAAGCATTTAATGTATAAAAAATAAATACCGAATTTTAATCAAACTCTTTTTGACTGTATGTACATTTAATGTAATGAGTTCATAAAATGTGCAGAAAGTAATTTTACAAACAATTATTCCTACGAAAACACTACCTCACACGCAAAGAGTCTGTGCGTCGTTCAGACAGTTGAAAGCATTATGTATAACAGAATAAATCACCGAATTTTGACGAAGCTGTTGTTGAATGATTGTACATAAATTTAAGAAATATGTTTCGCCATCAACATGTCCATCCAGATATTATTTCAACATTTTTTGAAAGAGCACTACTCAACGCAAAGAGTTGCATGCTTAGTTCAAACAGAAACATTTAAGTAAAAAAATAATCACCGATTTGGATGAAATGTGTGTACAATGAATCATGTAAAAATTATTTCCTACACCCCCCACATCTGTCTATTCTGCTCGAGATCTTATTTAACTCTTTTTGTGCTGAATAGCAAAGAAACATGCATTTCAGGTAAAAATAAGTCATAAAAACTTTGAAATCATTTGAGTGAGATGAAGTTGTACAATGAAATCATTAAAAATTATTTTCCATTCACCCCACCACTGATCTGTCTATCTGGCTAGATCATTATTTAATCTCTGTTTGTGCTAATAGCAAAAATTGATTAAATAAAGTCAAACAAATTTAACAATATTTGAGGATGAGTTTACATGAAATCATTAAAATTATTTCATCACCCACCACTGATCGTCTATTCTGCTAGATCATTTATTCTGTTTGCTGAAAAGCAAAAAAAATTGAGGATAAAAAAGTCAACAAATTTAAATATTAGTGGATGGTTGTACACTGAAATCAATTAAAAATTATTTCCATTCACCCCACCACTGATCTGTCTATTCTGGCTCAGATCTTATATTTTGTTGTCTAATGCGTTTTGTGCTTGAAATAAGAGCAACAAAATAAACATGTAATATTTGTCTGGAATCAATTAAATATTATTCAACAACTTAGTGATTAAACTTTGAGCAAAACATTATGGGATGAAGATGATGTAATGTTAAACACTAGAAATAATTTAACACATTAATTATTTCCATTCACCCCACCACTGATCTGTCCTATTCTGGCTCAGATCTTAAAAGAAAACTACTACCTCACACGCAGAAGGGTCTGCTGCGTCTTTTCCAGCAGTTGGAGGAGCACTTTAATGTATAAAAGAATAAATCACCGAGTTTTGAACCGATCCATTTTATAGTGATTTTTGACTTGATTTTACAGTAAATTGAGTTTGGGTTAAAATTTCATAAATAATTAATTTTTACAACAACTAAAAAGAAAACAACTACCCCACACGCAGAATGGTCTGTTGCGTTGGTTCCAGCAGTTTAAAAACACTTTAATGTATAAAAGAATAAATCACCGAATTTTAACCAAACTGCTTTTTGACTTGTTATTGTACATTTTAATGGTGAAATGAGTTTCAATTAAAATTGCACAAATAAAATTTTTTCACAACAACTTTTCTAATAACTACTACCTCACACGCAGAAGAGTCTGCTGCGTCGTTTTCTGCAGTTTGAAAGCACTTTAATGTATAAAAATAAAAATCACTGAATTTTAATTAAACTGCTTTTTGACTTGTTATTGTACATTTTAATAGTAAAATGAGTTTCGATTAAAATTGCACAAATAGATTATTTTCACAACAACTTTTCTAAAAACAACTGAATCACACGCAAAAGAGTCTGCTGCGTCGTTTTCAACAGTTTGAAAGCATTTAAATGTATAAAAAAATAAATCACTAAATTTTAATTAAACTGCTTTTTGACTTGTTATTGTACATTTTAATAGTAAAATGAGTTTCGATTAAAATTCCACAGAAAAGTAATTTTCACAACAACTTTTCTGAAAACTACTACCTCACACGCAGAAGAGTCTGCTGCGTCGTTTCCTGCAGTTTGAAAGCACTTTAATGTATAAAAAAAAATCACCGAATTTTATTAAACTGCTTTTTGACTTGTTATTGTACATTTTAATAGTAAAATGAGTTTCGATTAAAATTGCACAAATAGATTATTTTCACAACAACTTTTCTAAAAACAACTGAATCACACGCAAAAGAGTGTGTTGCGTCGGTTCCAACAGTTAAAAAAGCATTTAAATGTATAAAAGAATAAATCACCGAATTTTAAGCAAACTGCTTTTTGACTTGTTATTGTACACTTTAATGGTGAAATGAGTTTCGATTAAAATTGCAAAAATAAAATTTTTTTTACAACAACTTTTCTGAAAACTACTACCTCACACGCAAAAGAGTCTGCTGCGTCGTTTCAACAGTTTGAAAGCACTTTAATGTATAAAAGAATAAATCACCGATTTTGAACAAAATCTTTTTGTCATGTTTTGACTATTTTAATGGTAAAATGAGTTTCGATAAAATTCCACAGAAAAGTAATTTTCACAACAACTTTTCTGAAAACTACTACCTCACACGCAGAAGAGTCTGCTGCGTCGTTTCCTGCAGTTTGAAAGCACTTTAATGTATAAAAAAAAATCACCGAATTTTAACCAAACTGCTTTTTGACTTGTTATTGTACATTTTAATGGTGAAATGAGTTTCATAAAATTGCACAAATAAAATTTTTTCACAACAACTTTTCTGAAAACTACTACCTCACACGCAGAATAGTCTGCTGCGTCGTTTCCTGCAGTTTGAAAGCACTTTAATGTAAAAAAATAAAATCACCAAATTTTAATCAAACTGCTTTTTGACTTGTTATTGTACATTTTAATGGTGAAATGAGTTTCGATAAAATTCCACAGAAAAGTAATTTTCACAACAACTTTTCTGAAAACTACTACCTCACACGCAGAAGAGTCTGCTGCGTCGGTTCCAACAGTTTGAAAGCACTTTAATGTATAAAAGAATAAATCACCGAATTTTAATCAAACTGCTTTTTGACTTGTTATTGTACATTTTAATAGTAAAATGAGTTTCGATTAAAATTGCACAAATAAATATTTTCACAACAACTTTTCTAAAAACAACTGAATCACACGCAAAGAGTTGTGCGTCGGTTCCAACAGTTGAAAAGCATTTAAATGTATAAAAAAATCACGAATTTTGAACAAACTGCTTTTGATGTTATTGTACATTTAATAGTAAATGAGTTTCGAAATAAATTGCATGCAATAGATATTTTCACAACATGTAGAAAACATACTACCCACAGCGAGAGTTGTGCGTCGTTCCGACAGTTTGAAAGCACTTTAATGTATAAAAAATAAATACGATTATTGCATTATTAAAGCATTGAAGATTATGTACCACCGCCCCACCACTAATGAGCCTACATAAGATCAAAGAAATCAATCTCTAGGTCAGGACCAGATACTGGTCAGTGAGCTGCTGACAGTCCCTGTAGTGGATGTTAATGTTGTACAATGAAATCATTTAAAAATTATTTCGCTCACCCCACCACTGATCTGTTCTATTCTGGCTCAGATCATTATTTAATCTTGTTTTGTGTTGAAATGAGCAAAGAAACAATATTGGGGATTAAATAAAGAGTCAAAACAAAATTTAAAATAATAATGAGGTGAAGATGATGTTGTACATGAAATCAATTAAAAATTATTTCCATCACCCCACCACTGATCTGTCTATTCTGGCTTGATCTTATTTAATCTCTGTTTTGTGCTTGAAATGAGCAAAGAAACATATTTGGATAAAAAAGAGTCAAACAAAACTTTGAAATAACATTATGAGGATGAAGATGATGTTGTACACTGAAATCAATTAAAAATTATTTCCATTCACCCCACCACTGATCTGTCCCATTCTGGCTTGGATCTTTATTTAATCTCTGTTTTGTGCTTGAAATGAGCAAAGAAACAATATTTGGGGATTAAATAAAGAGTCAAACAAAACTTTGAAATAACATTATGAGGATGAAGATGATGTTGTACACTGAAATCAATTAAAAATTATTTCCATTCACCCCACCACTGATCTGTCCCATTCTGGCTCAGATCATTATTTAATCTCTGTTTTGTGCTTGAAATGAGCAAAGAAACAAATTTTGGGGATTAAATAAAGAGTCAAACAAAACTTTGAAATAACATTATGAGGATGAAGATGATGTTGTACACTGAAATCAATTAAAAATTATTTCCATTCACCCCACCACTGATCTGTCCTATTCTGGCTCAGATCTTAAAAGAAAACTACTACCTCACACGCAGAAGAGTCTGCTGCGTCGTTTCCAGCAGTTTGAAGAGCACTTTAATGATAAAAGAATAAATCACCGAGTTTGAACCAGATCCTTTTATAGTGATTTTTGACTTGATTTTACAGTAAATGAGTTTGGGTTAAAATTGCATCAAATAATAATTTTTACAACAACTAAAAGAAAACAACTACCCCACACGCAGAATGGTCTGCTGCGTCGGTTCCAGCAGTTTGAAAACACTTTATTGTGTAAAAGAATAAATCACCGATATTTAACCAAACTGCTTTTTGACTTGTTATTGTACATTTTAATGGTGAAATGAGTTTCGATTAAAATTGCACAAATAAATTTTTCACAACAACTTTTCTAAAAACTACTACCTCACACGCAGAAGAGTCTGCTGCGTCGTTTTCTGCAGTTTGAAAGCACTTTAATGTATAAAAATAAAAATCACTGAATTTTAATTAAACTGCTTTTTGACTTGTTATTGTACATTTTAATAGTAAAATGAGTTTCGATAAAATTCCACAGAAAAGTAATTTTCACAACAACTTCTCTGAAAACTACTACCTCACACGCAGAAGAGTCTGCTGCGTCGTTTCCAACAGTTTGAAAGCACTTTAATGTATAAAAGAATAAATCACCCAATTTTAATTAAACTGCTTTTTGACTTGTTATTGTACATTTTACAGTAAAATGAGTTTCGATAAAATTCCACAGAAAAGTAATTTTCACAACAACTTTTCTGAAAACTACTACATCACACGCAGAATGGTCTGTTGCGTTGGTTCCAGCAGTTTGAAAACACTTTATTGTGTAAAAGAATAAATCACCGATATTTAACCCAAACTGCTTTTTGACTTGTTATTGTACATTTTAATGGTGAAATGAGTTTCAATTAAAATTGCACAAATAGATTATTTTCACAACAACTTTTCTAAAAACAACTGAATCACACGCAAAAGAGTCTGCTGCGTCGTTTTCAACAGTTTGAAAGCATTTAAATGTATAAAAAAATAAATCACTAAATTTTAATTAAACTGCTTTTTGACTTGTTATTGTACATTTTAATAGTAAAATGAGTTTCGATTAAAATTGCACAAATAGATTATTTTCACAACAACTTTTCTAAAAACAACTGAATCACACGCAAAAGAGTCTGCTGCGTCGTTTTCAACAGTTTGAAAGCATTTAAATGTATAAAAAAATAAATCACAAATTTTAATTAAACTGCTTTTTGACTTGTTATTGTACATTTTAATGGTGAAATGAGTTTTATTAAAATTGCACAAATAAAATTTTTTCACAACAATTTTTCTGAAAACTACTACCTCACACGCAGAAGAGTCTGCTGCGTCGGTTTTAACAGTTTGAAAGCACTTAATTGTATAAAAGAATAAATCACCGAATTTTAATCAAACTGCTTTTTGACTTGTTATTGTACATTTTAATGGTGAAATGAGTTTCGATTAAAATTCCACAGAAAAGTAATTTTCACAACAACTTTTCTGA
The DNA here is from genome assembly GCA_024499935.1 of Tyrophagus putrescentiae. Taxonomy (NCBI): domain Eukaryota; kingdom Metazoa; phylum Arthropoda; class Arachnida; order Sarcoptiformes; family Acaridae; genus Tyrophagus; species Tyrophagus putrescentiae. The sequence goes on from JAMZRA010000005.1 coordinate 15,273,419, forward strand.
AAACTACTACCTCACACGCAGAAGAGTCTGCTGCGTCGGTTTCAACAGTTTGAAAGCACTTTAATGTATAAAAAATAAATCACCGAATTTTAACCAAACTGCTTTTTGACTTGTTATTGTACATTTTAATAGTAAATGAGTTTCGATAAAATTCACAGAAAAGTAATTTTCACAACAACTTTTCTAAAACTACTACTCACACGCAGAAGAGTCTGCTGCGTCGGTTCCACAGTTTGAAAGCACTTAATGTATAAAAGAATAAATCACCGAATTTTAACAAACTGCTTTTTGACTTGTTATTGTACATTTTAAGGTAAAATGAGTTTCGATAAAATTCCACAGAAAAGTAATTTTCACAACAACTTTTCTGAAAACTACTACCTCACACGCAGAAGAGTCTGCTGCGTCGGTTTCCACAGTTTGAAAGCACTTTAATGTATAAAAAATAAATCACCGAATTTAACAAACTGCTTTTTGACTTGTTATTGACATTTTAATAGTAAATGAGTTTCGATAAAATTCCACAGAAAAGTAATTTTCACAACAACTTTTCTAAAAACAACTACTCACACGCAGAAGAGTCTGCTGCGTCGGTTCCAACAGTTTGAAAGCACTTAATGTATAAAAGAATAAATCACCGAATTTAACAAACTGCTTTTTGACTTGTTATTGTACATTTTAATGTAAAATGAGTTTCGATAAAATTCACAGAAAGTAATTTTCACAACAACTTTTCTGAAAACTACTACTCACACGCAGAAGAGTCTGCTGCGTCGGTTTCCAACAGTTTGAAAGCACTTTAATGTATAAAAGAATAAATCACCGAGTTTAACAATCTTTTTAGTCATTTTGACTTGATTTTAAGTAAAATGAGTTTCGATAAAATTCCACAGAAAATAATTTTCACAACAACTTTCTGAAAACTACTACCTCACACGCAGAAGAGTCTGCTGCGTCGTTTCCACAGTTTGAAAGCACTTTAATGTAAAAGAATAAATCACCGAATTTTAATCAAACTGCTTTTTGACTTGTATTGTACATTTAATGGTAAAATGAGTTTCGATAAAATTCCACAGAAAAGTAATTTTCACAACAACTTTTCTGAAAACTACTACCTCACACGCAGAAGAGTCTGCTGCGTCGTTTCCTGCAGTTTGAAAGCACTTTAATGTATAAAAGAATAAATCACCGAATTTTAACCAAACTGCTTTTTGACTTGTTATTGTACATTTTAATGGTAAAATGAGTTTCGATAAAATTCCACAGAAAAGTAATTTTCACAACAACTTTTCTGAAAACTACTACCTCACACGCAGAAGAGTCTGCTGCGTCGGTTTCAACAGTTTGAAAGCACTTTAATGTATAAAAGAATAAATCACCGAATTTTAATCAAACTGCTTTTTGACTTGTTATTGTACATTTTAATGGTGAAATGAGTTTCGATTAAAATTCCACAGAAAAGTAATTTTTACAACAACTTTTCTAAAAACTACTACCTCACACGCAGAAGAGTCTGCTGCGTCGGTTCCAGCAGTTTGAAAAGCACTTTAATGTATAAAAGAATAAATCACCGAATTTTAACCAAACTGCTTTTTGACTTGTTATTGTACATTTTAATGGTAAATGAGTTTCGATTAAAATTGCACAAATAGATTATTTTCACAACAACTTTTCTGAAAACTACTACCTCACACGCAGAAGAGTCTGCTGCGTCGTTTCCTGCAGTTTGAAAGCACTTTAATGTATAAAAATAAAAATCACCGAATTTTAACCAAACTGCTTTTTGACTTGTTATTGTACATTTTAATAGTAAAATGAGTTTCGATAAAATTCCACAGAAAAGTAATTTTCACAACAACTTTTCTGAAAACTACTACCTCACACGCAGAAGAGTCTGCTGCGTCGGTTTCCAACAGTTTGAAAGCACTTTAATGTATAAAAGAATAAATCACCGAATTTTAATCAAACTGCTTTTTGACTTGTTATTGTACATTTTAATGGTAAAATGAGTTTCGATAAAATTCCACAGAAAAGTAATTTTCACAACAACTTTTCTGAAAACTACTACCTCACACGCAGAAGAGTCTGCTGCGTCGGTTTCCTGCAGTTTGAAAGCACTTTAATGTATAAAAAAAAATCACCGAATTTTAACCAAACTGCTTTTTGACTTGTTATTGTACATTTTAATAGTAAATGAGTTTCGATTAAAATTGCACAAATAGATTATTTTCACAACAACTTTTCTAAAAACAACTGAATCACACGCAGAAAGAGTCTGCTGCGTCGGTTCCAACAGTTTGAAAGCACTTAATGTATAAAAGAATAAATCACCGAATTTTAACCAAACTGCTTTTTGACTTGTTATTGTACATTTTAATAGTAAAATGAGTTTGGGTTAAAATTGCATAAACAACTAATTTTCACAACAACTTTTCTGAAAACTACTACCTCACACGCAGAAGAGTCTGCTGCGTCGGTTCCAACAGTTTGAAAGCACTTTATTGTGTAAAAGAATAAATCACTGAATTTAACCCAAACTGCTTTTTGACTTGTTATTGTACATTTTAATAGTAAAATGAGTTTTGATAAAATTCCACAGAAAAGTAATTTTCACAACAACTTTTCTGAAAACTACTACCTCACACGCAGAAGAGTCTGCTGCGTCGTTTCCAGCAGTTTGAAAGCACTTTAATGTATAAAAGAATAAATCACCGAATTTTAATCAAACTGCTTTTTGACTTGTTATTGTACATTTTAATGTAAATGAGTTTGTTAAAATTGCACTAATCAAAATTTTTAACAACAACTTTTCTGAAATTACTACCTCAATGCAGAAGAGTCTGCTGCGTCGGTTCCAAAGATTAGGTAGTAACGACATTTACACACGCTACTAAACATAATTAAGCCGAAATTTTGATCGAAAATAAGTCAGTGAGTGGACATCTGATGGAGTCTATGTGTGTAATGAAACATGTTAAAGATTATTTACCTGTCACCCCACCACGACCTACACTCACGACCTAATAAATCTTGACTTTGTGTTAATGCGAGAAAGTCAAACATTGTCGGGACAATAAGAGTCAGACTTTGAATACACTAATGAGGATAGAGATGTTGTACAATGAAATCATTTAAAAATTATTTCCGATTCACCCCACCACTGATTGTTCTATTCTGGCTCAGATCATTATTTAATCTTGTTTTGTCTTGAAATGAGCAAAGAAACAAATTTGGGGATTAAATCAAGAGTCAAACAAAATTGAAAAATAATAAATGAGGTAGAAGATGAGTTGTACATGAAATCAATTAAAAATTATTTCCATTCACCCCACCACTGATTGTTTATTCTGGCTCAGATCATTATTTAATCTTGTTTTGTGCTTAAAATGAGCAAAGAAACATATTTTGGATTAAAAAGAGTCAAACAAAATTTGAAATATCATTTGAGGATGAAGATGATGTTGTACACGAAATCAATTAAAATTATTTCCATTTACCCCACCACTGATCTGTCTATTTCTCAATTTAAAGAAAACTACTACCTCACACGCAGAAGGGTTATGCGTCTGTTTTCAGCAGTTGAAGAAGCACTTAATGTATAAAAGATAAATCACGAATTTAATAAACTGCTTTTGACTTGTATTTGTACATTTTAATAGTAAAATGAGTTTCGATTAAAATTGCACAAAAAACTATTTTCACAACAACTTTCTAAAAACAACTGAACTCACACGCAGAAGAGTTGTGCGTCGGTTCCAACAGTTTGAAAAGCACTTTAATGTATAAAAGAATAAATCACCGAATTTTAACAAACTGCTTTTTGACTTGTTATTGTACATTTAATGTAAATGAGTTTCGATTAAAATTGCAAAATAAATTTTTCACAACAACTTTTCTGAAAAACTACTACCTCACACGCAAAAGAGTCTGCTGCGTCGTTTCAACAGTTTGAAAGCACTTTAATGTATAAAAGAATAAATCACCGAATTTTAACAAACTGCTTTTTGACTTGTTATTGTACATTTTAATGGTGAAATGAGTTTCGATTAAAATTCCACAGAAAAGTAATTTTCACAACAACTTTTCTGAAAACTACTACCTCACACGCAGAAGAGTCTGCTGCGTCGGTTCCAACAGTTTGAAAGCACTTTAATGTATAAAAGAATAAATCACCGAATTTTAATCAAACTGCTTTTTGACTTGTTATTGTACATTTTAATGGTGAAATGAGTTTCGATTAAAATTGCACAAATAAAATTTTTTAACAACAACTTTTCTGTAAGTTACTACCTCACATGCAGAAGAGTCTGCTGCGTCGGTTCCAACAGTTGGTAAAGCATTTAAATGTATAAAAAAATAAATTACCGAATTTTGATCGAAACTAAGTGGTGGTGGCAATGATGGTCTCAGTGGTGAAGAAGAATGTAGCAGGGATTATGTACCTACCCGACCCCCCACCACCCTACACTCAACGAGCCTACATAAGAGCACTACTGGAAGCCGAGAAAGTGCAATGCTCTAGGTCAGGGACCAGATCACTGGTCAGTGAGCTGCTGACAGTCCCCTGTAGTGGATGTTAATGTTGTACAATGAAATCATTTAAAAATTATTTCTGTTCACCCCACCACTGATCTGTCTATTCTGGCTCAGATCATTATTTATCTTGTTTGTGTTTGAAATGAGCAAAAAACACATTTGGGGATTAAATAAAGAGTCAAACAATAATTGAAAAATAATAAATGAGTAGAAGATGACGTTGTACACTGAAATCAATTAAAAATTATTTCCATTCACCCCACCACTGATTTGTTTTATTCTGGCTCAGATCATTATTTAATCTCTGTTTTGTGCTTAAAATGAGCAAAGAATTCAATTTTGGGGATTAAATTAAAAATAAACAATAATTTAAAAATAATAATGAGGTAGAAGATGAGTTGTACACTGAAATCAATTAAAATTATTTCCACTCACCCCACCACTGATTGTTCTTTTTCTGGCTCAGATCATTATTTAATCTTTGTTTGTGCTTAAATGAGCAAAGAACACATATTTGGGATTAAAAATGAGTCAAACAAAACTTGAAATATCATTGAGGATGAAGATGATGTTGTACATGAAATCAATTAAAAATTTTTCCATTACCCCACCACTGATCTGTTCTATTCTGGCTCAGCAATGTTAATGAAACTATACCTCACACGCAGAAGGGTCTGCTGGTCTTTTCAGACAGTTGAAGAAGCACTTTAATGTATAAAAAATAAATCATGAGTTTTTGAAACGATCCATTTTATAGCATTTTTCTTGATTTTAACTAGTAAAATGAGTTCGATTAAAATTCACAGAAAATTAAATTTTCAACAACTTTACTGAAAATACTTAACCTCACACGCAGAAGAGTCTGCTCGTCGTTTCCAACAGTTTAAAAGCACTTTAATGTATAAAAGAATAAATCACGAATTTTAATAATGCTTTTTGACTTGTTTTGTAATTTTAATAGTAAAATGAGTTTCGATTAAAATTCCACAGAAAAGTAATTTTTACAACAACTTTTCTAAAAACTACTACCTCACACGCAGAAGAGTCTGCTGCGTCGTTTTTAACAGTTTGAAAGCACTTTAATGTATAAAAGAATAAATCACTGAATTTTAACCAAACTGCTTTTTGACTTGTTATTGTACATTTTAATGGTGAAATGAGTTTCGATAAAATTCCACAGAAAAGTAATTTTCACAACAACTTTTCTGAAAACTACTACCTCACACGCAGAAGAGTCTGCTGCGTCGGTTCCAACAGTTTGAAAGCACTTTAATGTATAAAAGAATAAATCACCGAATTTTAATCAAACTGCTTTTTGACTTGTTATTGTACATTTTAATGGTGAAATGAGTTTCGATTAAAATTGCACAAATAAAATTTTTTAACAACAACTTTTCTGTAAGTTACTACCTCACATGCAGAAGAGTCTGCTGCGTCGGTTCCAACAGTTGGTAAAGCATTTAAATGTATAAAAAAATAAATTACCGAATTTTGATCGAAACTAAGTGGTGGTGGCAATGATGGTCTCAGTGGTGAAGAAGAATGTAGCAGGGATTATGTACCTACCCGACCCCCCACCACCCTACACTCAACGAGCCTACATAAGAGCACTACTGGAAGCCGAGAAAGTGCAATGCTCTAGGTCAGGGACCAGATCACTGGTCAGTGAGCTGCTGACAGTCCCCTGTAGTGGATGTTAATGTTGTACAATGAAATCATTTAAAAATTATTTCTGTTCACCCCACCACTGATCTGTTCTATTCTGGCTCAGATCATTATTTAATCTTTGTTTTGTGTTTGAAATGAGCAAATAAACAACATTTGGGGATTAAATAAAGAGTCAAACAATAATTGAAAAATAATAAATGAGGTAGAAGATGACGTTGTACACTGAAATCAATTAAAAATTATTTCCATTCACCCCACCACTGATTTGTTTTATTCTGGCTCAGATCATTATTTAATCTTTGTTTTGTGCTTAAAATGAGCAAAGAAACATTATTTTGGGATTAAACAATGAGTCAAACAAAACTTTGAAATATCATTTTGAGGATGAAGATGATGTTGTACACAGAAATCAATTAAAAATTTTTTCCATTTACCCCACCACTGATCTGTCCTATTCTGGCTCAGATGTTAAAAGAAAACTACTACCTCACACGCAGAAGGGTCTGCTGCGTCTTTTTCAGCAGTTGAAGAAGCACTTTAATGTATAAAAGAATAAATCATCGAGTTTTGAACCGATCCATTTTATAGTCATTTTTGACTTGATTTTACAGTAAAATGAGTTTCGATAAAATTCCACAGAAAAGTAATTTTCACAACAACTTTACTGAAAACTACTACCTCACACGCAGAAGAGTCTGCTGCGTCGTTTCCAACAGTTTGAAAGCACTTTAATGTATAAAAGAATAAATCACCGAGTTTCGAACAGATCCTTTTTATAGTCATTTTTGACTTGATTTTACAGTAAAATGAGTTTCGATAAAATTCCACAGAAAAGTAATTTTCACAACAACTTTTCTAAAAACTACTACCTCACACGCAGAAGAGTCTGCTGCGTCGTTTCCTAACAGTTTGAAAGCACTTTAATGTATAAAAGAATAAATCACCGAATTTTAACCAAACTGCTTTTTGACTTGTTATTGTACATTTTAATGTAAATGAGTTTCGATAAAATTCCACAGAAAAGTAATTTTCACAACAACTTTTCTGAAAACTACTACCTCACACGCAGAAGAGTCTGCTGCGTCGTTTTCAACAGTTTGAAAGCACTTTAATGTATAAAAGAATAAATCACTGAATTTTAACCAAACTGCTTTTTGACTTGTTATTGTACATTTTAATGGTGAAATGAGTTTCGATAAAATTCCACAGAAAAGTAATTTTTCACAACAACTTTTCTGAAAACTACTACCTCACACGCAGAAGAGTCTGCTGCGTCGTTTCCTGCAGTTTGAAAGCACTTTAATGTATAAAAGAATAAATCACCGAATTTTAACAAACTGCTTTTTGACTGTTATTGTACATTTTAATGGTAAATGAGTTTCGATAAATTCCACAAAAAGTAATTTTCACAACAACTTTTCTAAAACTACTACTCACACGCAAAGAGTCTGCTGCGTCGGTTCCATGCAGTTTGAAAGCACTTTAATGTATAAAAAATAAATCACCGAATTTTAACAAACTGCTTTTTGACTTGTTATTGTACATTTTAATGGTGAAATGAGTTTCGATTAAAATTGCACAAATAAATTTTTTCACAACAACTTTTCTGAAAACTACTACCTCACACGCAGAAGAGTCTGCTGCGTCGGTTTCCAGCAGTTTGAAAGCACTTAATGTATAAAAGAATAAATCACCGAATTTTAACAAACTGCTTTTTGACTTGTTTTGTACATTTTAATGTAAAATGAGTTTCGATTAAAATTCACAGAAAAATTTTCACAACAACTTTTCTGAAAACTACTACCTCACACGCAGAAAGTCTGCTGCGTCGTTTCCGCAGTTTGAAAGCACTTTAATGTATAAAAGAATAAATCACCGAATTTAACAACTCTTTTTATTGATTTTTGACATTTTAAGTAAAATGAGTTTCGATAAAATTCACAGAAAAGTAATTTTCACAACAACTTTTCTGAAAACTACTACCTCACACGCAGAAGAGTCTGCTGCGTCGTTCCAACAGTTTGAAAGCACTTTAATGTATAAAGAATAAATCCCGAATTTTAACAAACTGCTTTTTGACTTGTTATTGTACATTTTAATAGTAAAATGAGTTTCGATAAAATTCACAGAAAAGTAATTTTCACAACAACTTTTCTGAAAACTACTACCTCACACGCAGAAGAGTCTGCTGCGTCGTTTCCAACAGTTTGAAAGCACTTTAATGTATAAAAGAATAAATCACCGAATTTTAACCAAACTGCTTTTTGACTGATTATTGTACATTTTAATGGTGAAATGAGTTTGATAAAATTCCACAAAAAGTAATTTTTACAACAACTTTTCTAAAAACAACTGAATCACACGCAAAAGAGTGTGCTGCGTCGGTTCCAACAGTTGGAAAAGCATTTAAATGTATAAAAAAATAAATTACCGAATTTTGATCGAAACTAAGTGGTGGTGGCAATGATGGTCTTAGTGGGAGGGAAGAATATAGCAGGATTATGTACCTACCCGACCCCCCACCACCCTACACTCAACGAGCCTACATAAGAGCACTACTGGAAGCCGAGAAAGTGCAATGCTCTAGGTCAGGGACCAGATCACTGGTCAGTGAGCTGCTGACAGTCCCCTGTAGTGGATGTTAATGTTGTACACTAAAATCAATTAAAAATTCTTTCCATTAACCCCACCACTGATTTGTCCCATTCTAGTTCAGATCAATATTTAATCTCTGTTTTGTGCTTGAAATGAGCAAAAAAACATTTTTTGGGGATTAAATAAAGAGTTGAACAAAAATTTAAAAATACAAAATGAGGTAGAAGATGACGTTGTACACTGAAATCAATTAAAAATTATTTCCATTCACCCCACCACTGATCTGTCTTATTCTGGCTTGTATTTTTATTTAATCTCTGTTTTGTGCTTGAAATGAGCAAAGAAACATTATTTCAAGATAAAACAAGAAGTCAACAAAACTTTGAAATATTATTATGAAGATGAAGATGATGTTGTACACTGAAATCAATTAAAAAATTTTTCCATTCACCCCACCACTGATCTGTCCTAATCTGGCTTGGATCTTTATTTAATCTCTGTTTTGTGCTTGAAATAAGCAAAGAAACAATATTTGGGGATTAAATAAAGAGTCAAACAAAAATTTAAAATAATAAATGAGGTAGAAGATTACGTTGTACACTGAAATCAATTAAAAATTATTTCCATTCACCCCACCACTGATCTGTCCTATTCTGGCTCAGATCTTAAAAGAAAACTACTACCTCACACGCAAAAGAGTCTGCTGCGTCTTTTCCAGCAGTTGGAGGAGCACTTTAATGTACAAAAAAATAAATCACCGAGTTTTGAACCGATCCATTTATAGTCATTTTTGACTTGATTTTACAGTAAATTGAGTTTGAGTTAAAATTGCATAAATAATTAATTTTCACAACAACTAAAAAGAAACAACTACCCCACACGCAGAATGGTCTGCTGCGTCGTTCCACAGTTGAAAGCACTTTATGTTAAAAGAATAAATCACCGATTTTAACCAAATGCTTTTTGACTTGTTTATTGTACATTTTAATGTAAATTGAGTTTGGTTAAAATTGCATAAATAATTAATTTTCACAACAACTAAAGAAAACAACTACCCACACGCAGAATGTCTGCTGCGTCGGTTCCAGCAGTTTGAAAGCACTTTATGTATAAAAGAATAAATCACCGAATTTTAACCAAACTGCTTTTTGACTTGTTATTGTACATTTAATGTAAAATGAGTTTCGATAAAATTCACAAAAAGTATTTTTCACAACAACTTTTCTGAAAACTACTACCTCACACGCAGAAGAGTCTGCTGCGTCGTTCCAACAGTTTGAAAGCACTTTAATGTATAAAAGAATAAATCACCGAATTTTAACAAACTGCTTTTTGACTTGTTATTGTACATTTTAATGGTAAATGAGTTTCGATTAAATTGCACAAAAAGTTATTTTCACAACAACTTTTCTAAAACACTAACTCACACGCAAAGAGTTGCTGCGTCGTTCCAACAGTTGGAAAGCACTTTAATGTATAAAAAATAAATCACCGAATTTTAACCAAACTGCTTTTTGACTTGTTATTGTACATTTTAATAGTAAAATGAGTTTTGATAAAATTCCACAGAAAAGTAATTTTCACAACAACTTTTCTGAAAACTACTACCTCACACGCAGAAGAGTCTGCTGCGTCGTTTCCAACAGTTTGAAAGCACTTTAATGTATAAAAAAAAATCACCGAATTTTAACCAAACTGCTTTTTGACTTGTTATTGTACATTTTAATAGTAAAATGAGTTTCGATAAAATTCCACAGAAAAGTAATTTTCACAACAACTTTTCTGAAAACTACTACCTCACACGCAGAAGAGTCTGCTGCGTCGTTTCCTGCAGTTTGAAAGCACTTTAATGTATAAAAGAATAAATCACCGATTTGAACAATCTCATTTTTAGTCTTTTGATTGATTTTAAGTAAAATGAGTTTCGATAAAATTCCACAGAAAAGTAATTTTCACAACAACTTTTCTGAAAACTACTACCTCACACGCAGAAGAGTCTGCTGCGTCGTTTCCTGCAGTTTGAAAGCACTTTAATGTATAAAAGAATAAATCACCGAATTTTAACCAAACTGCTTTTTGACTTGTTATTGTACATTTTAATGGTGAAATGAGTTTCGATTAAAATTGCACAAATAGATTATTTTCACAACAACTTTTCTAAAAACAACTGAATCACACGCAGAAGAGTCTGCTGCGTCGGTTTCCAACAGTTTGAAAAGCACTTTAATGTATAAAAGAATAAATCACCGAATTTTAACCAAACTGCTTTTTGACTTGTTATTGTACATTTTAATGTAAAATGAGTTTCGATAAAATTCCACAGAAAAGTAATTTTCACAACAACTTTTCTGAAAACTACTACCTCACACGCAGAAGAGTCTGCTGCGTCGTTTCCTGCAGTTTGAAAGCACTTTAATGTATAAAAAAAAATCACCGAATTTTAACCAAACTGCTTTTTGACTTGTTATTGTACATTTTAATGGTGAAATGAGTTTCGATAAAATTCCACAGAAAAGTAATTTTCACAACAACTTTTCTGAAAACTACTACCTCACACGCAGAAGAGTCTGCTGCGTCGGTTCCAACAGTTTTGGAAAAGCATTTAAATGTATATGAAGTACAAATAATTTGGACTTCTATTGTTGATTTGAAAGTACTGTAAAAATACCAAAATAATGAATTGATACAGAAATAGAATTTAAGTACGAAAGTGAAATATTAAGTTACTAGGTTGGACTGTTTAGCAATTTAGGAGAAAATAATTTATGCGCTATGCAATGATTGCTTAACTTTGCAAGCTCTGAGAAAATGAAATTTAAGTGTGTTTTTAACAGTTGTTACGGTCTAATGAGATCTGAATGAATGGTAGAAGTGACCATAAGTTAATACTAAAATTGTGTCAACTAAATTATGGCAAAGAAAAAGGTGAAGCAATTTCTTTCTGATTCTATCCTGTTTTAACCTTGCAACTAAACTTTGACTGCCTGTAAATTGATGACAGGTGTCTGACACTTTCCTTATTTCCACACATACACACACAAACAAGTTTATACACGGAGATATAATAGCGACGCTGCAAGTTAATGCACTTTGACTCTCCTAAACCAAGAGCCAACTTTAGTATAAAAGAGCAACGATGTCGCTGAACATCAGCATTCGCAAAGCATTCGTTTGAGCAGGCTTTGTTAGGCCTCTGTTGAGGACCTTTGTAGAGCTTTAGTTAAGCTCAAGAAGATCAGTGAGGAGCTCACATGTTGTGATCAACATGCCTCTGAAGAATGCTGTGCTTGTGATCAAGCACCCTTTTCTGTATTGTGAATTTTACTGAACATTGTTATTTTATTAATAAACCATCATTTATGTTAATGTGGTTCAAGTAGGAGTTGAAACAAGCTCCACAATGTCATTGATTGACTTTTCAACAACTTCAAGTAAATTTGGGTTCTAGAAGTCATTAGCTACGCATTGAATGCATGGTAGTCCATCTTTACTGAGTTTGAGTTAGAGTAGACTTTTTAGAAGGTGTTCATTATTGTTTTCACTAAGTTAATCTGTGCTGGAGCGCTCAGAAAGAAAAGTGAAAGCGAAGAATTGTATGACACCATTAGTCCCTTTGAACGCCGACGTTTTGAATTATAGGTGTAATAGGACTAGCAATCTATTGTCACTGCAGCTTTTAAAGACAGTAGGACCGAATTCTTTCGTTTCCTACAATTTTATAACTCTGGCATGACTCAGTGTTTATAACTCAGTCTAAGATCTGTGGAACCAGTCAATCTACTTTTTCTCTACTCACTCAACTATTTGAAGCATACCAAAAAGCAGTTCTACATTACAGGACGGCATGACTGTGTGCATGACAGTAGCATGATCATCAAAACTGACACAAATTGGTGAAACGAGGACAAGTGAACCAAAGACCACAGTTGAACCACACCTCATCAGTGTCGTTAGAAAATTTTCATCTTTTATCTTCTACACTTGAAGTTGAAAACCCAGTTTTAAGTGAAAAAAACTTGGGAAACAGTGTTTAAAGCTGATACGGCAATTCAAGTCAAGATTGTCGCAATTTCACCACAATCAACAGAACAAGTTGACTTGGACAGTCAACATCAAAACTGTTTTGGAACAGTTTTCCTGAATCGAGCTGATTTTGATGAACACCTGCAGGAACCGACTTTTTCATCTGTACATGACTCAAACAGTCATCAACAGCATCGGGCTGATAAGCATCTGCAGAACGGACTTCAGCATTACCCGTTTGGACATTCAACAGCAACAAACTGCTTCTGCTAAGGACTTCATCATCCACGCTTTTGGACAATCAACTACTTCGAGCTGATTCAGGATTTGCATCTGCTAAATTGATCACCATAAGCATTGAAAAAGGAAAGTGCATTTTTCTTGTTGCGTTTGCTCATTATATCTCCTTTAGCTTATGTTAGCACTTGCTATTACCTTTAGTTGATAGGTACACAAAAACACAAAAAAACTTTCACTCTATCTTTTTTAATTGACAATTATTGTCACCATCTTTCCTCTATTTTATTGCTTTACCCTTAATTTACGCATAGTTTAGTTTTACTTTTGCATTGACTCAAATTAGCTATTACCTTATGATGGCTTCTTTCCAGAAGGGATTGAAGACTGATAACGCGCTGAATGACACTCAATTTAAGTTTGTCAAATCACATTACCGTGATTCAAAATTGCGCATTAATTCATTGTTCCTTCGGGTTCAGCATCTTTCTGAAAAGGTTGCTGCCCGCATCTTCATCTCAGATAAAGAGAAAGAAAAAGTTTTTAAAGAGTGGACAGAATTTGAAGTGCTTCAATCTACTGTCGAGTTACTGTGCTCAGAATACTCTTTTGACTATGAGACATTTAAACTTATTGGACGCTATTCTACAGCGATTTTGTTTATACAAAAGTTTATGAAGGAACATGAAATTACTTCTTTTTATGCTGACAGGAAAACTTTGACACCGATCCGTGCATTCCCTTTTCGCTCAATGAAATGTGCACGTGAAGTCAAATTAGCTACTATTGATAGTAATGAGTCAGGAGGGTGTAAGAAAGCAGGTTCTCAAGTGAGGACGATTTATCAGGTTAATGATGAGAAAGATGAGAACGAACGGGGAAGAATTGTTAAGAGAGCTCCTTATTTGACGAAATCTTCCATTTATAACAAAACTCCAGTTAAGTTTAAGAAAGGTTTTGTTAACCAATTTCAAGATCGCCGCAAATTTAGTAGTAAACAAACTGAAATTTCAGAGACGGCTGATCGCAATAAACACTTAAAGTCGCCTTGTGCTAATTGCAACGACGAGAAACCACAACTGGTTTCAGTGCCGTCGTATCTCTCCTACCTCTGAAAAGGAGAAAGGCTCATGAGCTGAGAGTCTGTTTTGTGTGTCTCGAATATGGACACAATGCACAAGACTGTTCGTCTGACTACAAGTGTGTTAAGTGCAGTGGTATACACAATGTTGTGCTGTGTACACAACCGGTTTGCCTTATGCCCGCCACTAGCACATCAGAAGTGAAAATTGAGAGAAGGTTGAGCGATCCGACTGACTATTTTGTCGGACTCGGTGTTTTAGAAAACAAAAGAGGGACTCTGTTTTTATGGCTCTAGGAAATGATTCTCCAGGTTTCTTTTTGCCATGTTCTATAAGCAGTATTGGCTTGAAAGCCTTACTAGATACTGGTGCAACAGTAAATCTAATTCCTGAAAATTTGGCTGCTTATTTGAATTTAGCTTCCTATGAAAAGGTATCAGAAATTGATACTGCTAGAGGAATATTGGATGTAGAAAGAGCAGTTAAGACTGATGTGAAAATCGGTCATTTTTCTAAAGAAATGGAATTTTATTTGTGCCCTCAGATTCCAGTTTTTATTATGGGATTTAAGGTTCTAAGAGATTTTCGATTGATATTAGATTATGAAGGGAAGATACATCAATCGATAGAAGGAGAATTGCACATTCTCAATGAATTAGACATCCTCTGATTATTTATCCGATTTTTTGATTTGTTTGTTACGGAAAAATGATGTACTACTTAGGACTTGATTGATTTCGGTTTTATTATATTTTGAATTACTATTTTGAAGTAAGATTGAGGCAGTTGCATTTATTGAACAAATTATTTCTTGCCTACCCATTATTTGATGAGATTTTGAGCACTGAAACTGAAAAGTGACTCACATAGAGAAAGAAACAGTTAATTTATGCAGTTACCGTGGTAATTTTAGTTTTTCACTTTTATTATTGAGATTGTTTAAAAAAACCCACGGTGAACAGTTTGTGCTTATTTTAAGTAATTTGTTTGGCACTACTATGTTATCCATAGTTTTGACCAGACATGTTTTTTTTCTCTGATTAGTAAAAGCTAGTAAAAGCACGTTTTCATGAATTGTCAATAGATTGATGGTTTGGACCCCAGTAGAAAGATGGGGGGCTAGAAATTTAAGTTGTTGCCTTATTATATTTTTCTTGCAACTTAGCTTTCTTTTAAGATGCTGAGTACAACACAGTAGTTTACACACAAAATTGTCATTTTCCTCTCTACTGATTTAAAGTTATTGACTGTGTTGTCCTTATTTTATTGTACAAAAGTTGCAATTTTGATTATTTTTTCTAATGAATTTTTGAACAAACAAGTTCGAATGAACTGAAAGGAAAGAAAACGTAATTTAAGGTGCAAGAATTTTTATCAAATTTTTATTAAATAAGAGGGTAGTTTACTTTTATCTATTGAGTTACTATTTGAAAAGAATAACTTTTGTTTGTTTTTAATTAGTCTTTGAAAGTAAACTGAAAAGCTATAGACTCAATTATGATACCCTCAGATTAGTGTGCAAAAAGCCTACCGATTTTAGGATTTGGCTAATGAATTATGATAGGTTGTTAGGAATTATGACCTTACACTTCGCCTTGCTGTTATAGTATAGCATTAAAACTGGCGACTGGTCAGCTTCTTTTTAGTTAAGGTTCCGCAGTCATATGCTTATATGATGCGATGATTGGCAAGAGTTTTATGAGATTTTTACTTTTGTTATTAAAAGTTTTTAATGATGACATTGAATTCGCTCGGTTATTGAAACCATCATTTTTGTCTATCGAGCAAAACTTCACTATTTTATTGCCATTAAAACAGTTACTCTACTTTTGTAGAAATGGGGGAGATTAGATGTAGTTGGTGGAGTTATGACATTTTGATTGTCATGTTTTTCTAGATAATTGCTCACGCCACAGGACCCTGAATTTTTTATTTTGGTGGACATTTGCGTAAGAGACAAGTGATGATACAAATTATTGCTTTTATTTTTAAGTTTACACATGTCTCAAACTATTTGTTTTTCTTTAAAGCCCACCAGAACACTTGTGAAGTGGTGATAATGGCAATTTTTTAATGAGAATAGACAGTCTTTCCTTTTGCACACAGAGTAAAGAATGCAAAATTGTATAACATGTTATTAATTTCTTCTGACCGAATTTTTGAAGTTAATGAAGGAATATTGAACTTATTTTTACTTTTGTGTTTGATTTTGGCTGACTATTTGAATTTTACCACTCCCCTTTTAATTGAGATTGGTTTCGGACTATGAAATTTAGATTAGGAGGAGGTACGAAATTTTTAAGGAAGGGAATGTAGCCACTTAGTAGCTA
Source organism: Tyrophagus putrescentiae (assembly GCA_024499935.1). Lineage (NCBI taxonomy): Eukaryota > Metazoa > Arthropoda > Arachnida > Sarcoptiformes > Acaridae > Tyrophagus > Tyrophagus putrescentiae. Next base: position 15,289,890 of record JAMZRA010000005.1, read on the forward strand.
CATGAAAAATTGGTATGGAAACCCACAGCACAAATGGCAAAATAATGACTAAGTGTCAAGAATATTAGTTGGGAATGCCCTAAAACATTTTTTCTACTATTTCCAGTATGATCAGCCATCACACATTTTATTTTCTGATTTTAGTATTTGTTTTCACTGTTGAAAACTAGAAGGTTTGTGTCACAATTTTGAATTAGTGAACAAGTGACTAGGAGATTTCCGGTGTTTGTTACCAGTGAATTTTGGACTTAACAAGTAGGGCGCCAGTCAAACCTACCTCAAAACACACCTAAACCGCGGGCTCAATTCGTTTTGCTTGCGAGACCCTAGTCGATGGACATTGACTAAATTCAAGTCGTGTCAAATCTCAGTGCCTTGTGCAGGCACTGCTCCTCCAAAATAGCACTGATCATAGTAAACTTGTCTTGGACAGTGTTTGGCGCATAACACGCGCTCTCGATGTGTTGTCTGTGCAAAAACTTAGGTTCGCTTTAACCGGTCCTATTTAAAAAGGTATTTTGTAGACTTTTTGAGTCTGGAAACAGATTCCTGATTCTATAGATGCTATTAACCAAATAGACAACAGTTTACTCCACGACCAAAATATCAACCCTCAAAAATAGGGGGATACCAAGGCGGTCGAGGTGGGGAGGAGTTGTGAAAAACGTAAAACACGACAAAAAAAATGTTGTTCTGTGCAACAAACCATTTTATTATTACTCAAGCAAGTCTCAGCAACGCCCCATCGTTGAGGAACAAGCAAGTTTACAGGAAATATGATTGGGATTTTTAGAATTATTTTGCTAATTGAGACAATTAATTTATTGACCTTATAGTAGATGATGTTTTTTGATAGCAGTCCAAAAGAGGTGATTCCAGTGTATGTGTTTTAAATTTGCGTAGTAATTCCAGTGTTTTTATATGAATTACCAAAAGCGATTTGTGTTTCAGACACCAGCATTACTTTACTGTTAAACTGATTTTACCAATGGAGTAGATAGTTTGAGCTGAACACCTACTAATTTGATGCTATGAAAAGGTCACTTATGAAATGTGATTTCTAGCACATGATGATCCACTATTCTTAAGTGGAAGTTTTGAATAGGTCAGTGTCTGATGGATAACTGAAAGACCTATTTTAAATACAAAGTATTTTACTCATGTTGCTATTTCTGCTATTGAGTACTGGCACTATCACCTAGTAGACCAGAAGTTTTGAGTGCACTGATCACTAACCCCTAAAAAACGATCGATAAATTTAGTAAACCCAACGTTTTATTTTTTAACTGGGCAATACAATTGAAACAGTGCAATCTGAGGTTGAATATCGATCAAGTGGATAAAATCAATGAAGTTGAGACTTTTATGTTTGTCATTTGTCAAATTAGACAAAGAAAGATGACGTTAGATTTAATGGTGGTATTTAGTGAATGAATGTTGTGTTATACTCGCACAATGATGTTCAAAAGAGAGGCCACCTGATTCTATCCTACCATGAGCAGTTTATTTCTATTGAGTTTTATTACAGGCAAAAGTAGAGAGTAAAGTGCCTGTGGATACTGCTCTGGAATGATTTACAAAAAGAATGAATGTTATTGAGAAGTGTTTTTTATCTTGTTGAGATGAAAATGAATATCATCTCCTGTTGTTTGACTTTGTCATTAACCATTATTATTGTCTTTTAAAACTGGTTTGACTTTTGTTGTGATAAGTCTAAATGACCAACAACTTTCTATTTTGAATTTAAATTTTTGGTCAGCACATTTTTTGCTGAACAGTTTTAGGTTTCCACTTTGAGCATCTCAGCAAAGTGGCTGTATCAAACTTCTCTTTTGATGAAACTAAAAGTAGTTTTTGATGCTGATGGAGATTTAACTCCAGTTAAACAGCTGCAATTAGATATTAGTTGAAAGCAAAATTATGCTTTTCAGGCAGCAAATGACCCATTAGTATGGTCAGAAAATTGGAACTAGTAAAACAGAAAATTTGATTTTGGATTTGAATTATTATTATATTGTTTTTTTTTTTTTGACTTTATTGAACAGATGAATTAAGGCTTTTTCTCATTTAAATTTTTATTAAACACGTGTATTTTGTTTTTAAGACTTTTAGATTTAGCAGCAGAGGCAGGTCTAAGCTAATTCATTAAAAAGAGAATTATTGTTGATAAGAAATGTTAACCCTTGACAAAAGAAAATTTTGATTTACTGGAGAAAAAATTGATCAAGAAGGCAGTAAAACTGTTCAGTTACTGCGTTTAGAATACTAGTCTGAATATTCTGTTTTTGTAGGCTGTCAAAGATCTGTGTCTCATGTAAAAGAAAACTCGAGTATATTTTATAATTATTTAGTATTAAAATGATTTTGTTAACTTATGTTTAATTAGCGGAGAGGTTAATCGTTTAAGCCCTTTTAAAAAAAACCCTTCCAGTGATCACTGGATGGGTATTCTGCTTTTTTTTCAGTTTATTATTGATGAGAAGTAAAAGTGCCGAATTGGTACACAATTTTTTTTTATTAAAAGTGCAGTATTGATGATTTCATAAAAAAATGCGATCTCTAGTTTGCATGTTTAGAAAAAGTTTAGTTTTTGGACCTTAGTTTGCAACTGATGACCGTAAGGAACAATAGAGGGCAACAAGAACCAAAGAATTAAAAAAAAAAATTTTTATAATTTGAATTTAAAAGATAACAAAAGAAGAGGGCTACCAGAATTTGATATTAAATAGAATTTGAAAGAATCTGAATTTAAGATATGAGAACTTAAAATATTAGAATTTAATGAATCGATATTAAGGACGCTTATTATGATTGAATAATTAATTAACTGAAATTTTAGACAGTTAAAATATGTCGACTATTAAATTTAGATTGGATAATTTATTTTGGCAGGTTTCCTTCAATGAAAAAAGGGGAGTGACGTAGCCCAATCGTCCCTCACTTTTTGGTTGGAGGGTACACACCCAAAGGGGTGAAGCCTTGCAAGAAAGCTATCTTGCTGCCTTTTACTTTTTGGCGTTCGTTTCTAGAAAGAAAAAGCGATTGTAAGCCCCATTGCGCCTCAAAATTTGTTAAGTGTTGGTGCTAATTTAATTAGGAGGTTTATCAAAGGTTTTTCTCCCTGCCTACTCAACCTTACTTATTTTTTTTTTGTTTAAATTTTTGATTTCAATCCGTTGGTTAGTAAGTGATTACAATTTAAAATTGCGCCCATGTTTATTTAAATGGTGCAATCAAAAAATGAGAGTTTTTTTCTTGCTAAGAGACACTTTTTTCTGGCTAAGCAATAGAATGAAATTTGTTTTGTGGTGATTGGGCATCCCCCCACTTTTTAGTGTGTGTGTAAGTCCAAAACAAAAGGGATGCATTCACCAGATTTTGAGAGGTGAGTGAAATCAGAAAGGGGTTGTTAAAATACAAAATTTTTATAAAGAGTTATCCGAAATGTTTTTTTTTGGCAATTAGGAGAATTTGTTTTTTTTTGGGGACAATACGTTTTAATTATAGAATTAAGTTGCTGTGTTTTATTTTTCCCAAGGGGGAAAAACTGTGTTGATGGGTTTTGAGAACCCTTTTTTGAGGGTATAAATGAACGAAATTTTATACACCATTGACTCATTATCGCGTGCATGACCGGTTATTAATTGTTTTAAGAAGCAATGTGAAGATTTTAGTGAGCGTGCAATGAAGACTATCAAAAAGCAACAAAATTTATAGGATTTTAAGAAGAAGAATTAGTTTTTTGAAGATTGAATTTTTACGATTGACTCTCGGGAAAACATAATAGTTCAGTGAGTGATGGTTTTTGAAAATTGCACTGATTTTTTGATTTAGTGAGTAAACGGAAATGAACCAGGACAGCATTTAGCAGAAGATAAAGTTATATTGAGAGACAGTATATTGTTGAAACCGTCAGATGAATGTGAGAAAAATGACTAGATCCATTCGAGTTGAGGATGAACAAAAATCAAGTATAAGAAATGATTTTAGAATTGTAGAAACCATGTTTGGTTATAACGAGATTGTTTTAAACAGTACAAAGGACTGAGAACCAGATAAGGTAAGCCTGAATTTAATACGTTGAATCAGTGTACAAGTCAAAACTCATGCACGAAGAGTTTTTTTGCCTTAAGAATTCATGATGAAGGTCTCTAGACGGATCATTCATCGGTGGAGTAGGTGGGATATGAAGGACAAAGAAAGTGTGGAGACATTCGATAGAGGTGGATGAGTCTGAGAGAGGACTATAAAACAATACCAATAAATAATGAATTGATACAGAAAATCAAGAATTTAAGTCGAAAGAAATAAAAGATATTAAGTACTAAGCTAGCTTGGATGTTAGCAATTTAGGAGAAAATATGGTTATGCAGGCAATTGTAATGATTGCCTTGACTTTGCAAGCTCTGTAAGTAAGAAAATTTAAGTGTGTGTCTGACAGTTGGGTGACGGTCTAATGAGATTCTGGAATGAATGGTATGAAGGGACACCATAACGGTTAATTACTAAAATTGTGTCAAACTAAATATGGCCAAAGGAAAAAGCAGTGAAAGCAATTTTTTTCTGTCTATCCTGTTTAACCGGCAAGCAAACTGAGAAATCTGGAAACTACGCCTTACGAGCGTATGGTAAATTATAGACAGGGTGCTACACTTCCTATTGTTTCCACACATACAAACACAAACACGTTTTAATACAACGGAGATCTAATAGCGACGCGCAGTTTCATGCAATTTGACTTCCTAAACCAAGAGCCACCTTTAGATAAAAACGAGCAACGATGTCGTGAGACAGCAGCATTCGCCATAAGCTTCCGTGTTGCAGCAGGCGTGTTAGGACTCTGTTGAGGACCCCCATTGGTAGAGCTTTATGTTAAGCTTAAGAAGATCTAGTGAGGGAGCTCACCATGTTGTGGATCAACATGCCCTTCGGAAGGAATGCTGTGCTGTGTGAGCAAGAACCCTTTTTCTGTTATGTGAATTTTTTACTGAACAATTGGTTATTTTATTAATAAAACCATCATTATTTTAATGTGTTCAAGTAGGAGTTGAAACAAGCTCCAAATATTCATTGATTGACTTTTCAACAACTTCAAGTAACTTTGGGTTCCTCAAGAAGGTCCCCACCATTCAGCTACGCCATGAATGCATGGGAGTCATCTTTACTGAGTTTTGAGTTAGAGTCGTTTAGGGGTGTTCATTACTGTCTTCACAAGTTAATCTGGCTGGAGCCGGCTCAGAAAGAAGATAGTGAAACGCGAAAAATTTGCTGTAGACACCCTTTAGCACCTTTGAACGCGACGTTGAACTGCATAGGTTAATAGGGACTAGCAATCTTTGTCAACTGCA